>JAPSGF010000057.1:4521673-4566559 GCA_035772895.1 Perdix hodgsoniae | reverse complement strand
CCCCCCTGTCACGGGCACAGGTAGATCTTGCTTAACCCGCGACACTTTGATAGGATCTGGGATTTCTGTAGAAGGTTACTGTACATTGTCCAAGGACAGCACTGTCCAAGTACCTGCATTGCCGTCCCTGCTTTCAGCATGGGGTGCTGTGGGCAATAAGTCCCACTTTAGCAGTTGGGTTTCTTTTCCTCTATTATAAGCACCAGCACAATTCCGGGAGGATTATGTTGAAGTGATGTTATCCTTATAAAATAGCTCTGTGAAAGAAAGTCATGGGAGCAGGAGCAGGGGGAAACCTGGTAGTCTGCCCAAAGTCACCTAACCAAGCAGTAGGTTTAACAGCAGCCAAATCCAAAGGCTGTTTTATTTTGTTGATCTATGGCCACACTTTCATTGCCAGAGACCTGCAAACTCTACCAGTATGGCAATGTCTGAGCTAAGAGTGTCCCAAGGTACTGCTACCCATGGGATGCCTCCCCTGCCTTCCATCCAGCAAAGGTCTTCCATAGTGCTGTAGAAGCAGCAATGGTCCCTATGGTCCCTAACCCCCTGAAGGAACATGCCCTTGGACAAAACCCCTCTTGACCTGACAATTCAACAAGGTATCCACGCTCCACTGCCCTGGGAACAAGTTGCTGCTGAACACTTGCTGAGCAAGCCCTATAAAAATTAACACGTCTTGCCAGGGAGACAGTAGGGAATGATTAATGAACACAACCAGTGAAAGGGGGGAGGAAGGAATCAGGAGAACAGGTTTGCTAAATCGACAGCATATAAAATGTTTGTTCCTGCCTGAAACAGCAAGGTTGGCAAACCCTATCATGGGCCAGTAACTTGGGTTAAGTGAGAAGGCCACGAACCCATAAATTGTACATCATCTGTATTCAGATGTACGGGCTTGTAGCCTCTCTGGTCCAATGAGCCCAGTAATGAAAGACTTTAGAGCTGCCCAAGACATAAGATCAAGTGCCCTGGTTGCTCTAGCTCTGATAAGATTTTAGATGAGGATTAATTTTGTTAATGACATTTTCAGTGCGTACCTCTCCTTCTCATTTGAGAATTATTTGTATGCTTTCTGCAGAAGTGTGAACCTTGAGGGATGTGCAAGATAGACTTTTATCCCATGAGTAAAAACAGAATAACTGAACAAAGCAGGGAAGTATCAAATCATTTGGCCCAAAGAAAAATACGGAGTTGTGCAAAACTTACCCAAACACTTCTAGCCTTATTTTTATCACATGATTTTCTGCTTAGGAAAGTTGAAAAGGAGTCTGCCAAGACACTCAAGAGGCTGAAAACCTTTTATGAAATCATTTTCCATCACAATTTTAGGAACAGATATCTCCTTGTGAGCAGAGCTGTGTTGCTGATGAGAGGCTTCAGCTGCTAATTTGTTACTGCAAAGGGGTTGATGAGCATGAGGACAACATTGTCTCTGGTGCAGAGGCCTGATGATGGTGCTGCTGTCTCCCTCCTAAAAGCAGTGCTGTTCCTCCAGGGATGAAAAGTTGAGCAGGTAAACCCCCAAGGTGTTGCCCTTCCATCCACCGTGCAGAGCCATTCTCTGCTGCTGTAGGATGGCCATTGCTGTTGCTTCCCCAGCCCCATCTCTGCAAAGCATCAGCCTTCACCTGGTGACAGAGAGGTGGGCAGACCTTCACACCCACGGGAAAATGCCACTGGGAAGTCAGAACTCAGAGGCTGGAGGCTTCCTCCTTGCATCTCTTATTGGCAGTGACTTCTCTCATTCATTAAGGCTGACATCTGCTATTGATATCAATTATGGTAATTAATGAAACATTTCACTGGCGGTGGCTGGTGTTTTGTCAGCAGTTTCACAGTGAAGGCTGGATGGTGGTATTGGCGGTAGCGCAGAGGAGTTGTTTTGGTAGCTCAGTTGGACTTGGAGAGCAGTGGGATCAAAAGATCTCATCACCATTTTGCTAGGACGCCCTGTGAAAAGGCAGAAGGGAAGAAGGAGCCTGTAGGGACATGATGGATGGGCACCTGCACAAAGGCAGCAAAGGGAGGAGCTCCAAGGAGATTAAGGTCTTCCCCTCCTTCTGCCTGCTGATGAACCATGTTACAAAAATTACACAGCCCGGAGGCCCAGGATTTTCAGACTAGGCTAACTGCTGGGTTTTACTTTCTCATGGATCTGCCATCGTCTTTTGCCCAGAGAGGCTGGGGATGCCCCATCCATTCCTGGAGGTGTTCAAGGCCAGGTTGGATGGGGTCCTGGGCAGCCTGGTCCAGCTGGGGTGGGGAACCAAATCCCACAGCTGGTGAGAGGCTGTTCTGTGGGTCCCAGGCTCTGGGACCAGCACGGCACTGCGGTGCATGGTTCATTATTGCACAGGTGAGGTGTACAGATGTAGGTGCTCTGGCTCTCTGAGGATGCTCAGCTGAGTGTGCTGCTGTATATAAACAAAGAGATTAGGAAGGTGGTCCCGAGGCAGCGGGGTTATGAAGCTCCTTCCATGTCCAGTCAAGCACTTGTGGGGTTCTCGGTTACGGTCTCCTCTGCACCATGTGAATGCCTGACATTTCATAAGCTGCTTTCTCTTGACAAGCTGAGAGAGATAATTCTGAGTAATTTCCCTTGGGCTGTGAGGGTCGAGCAGGAAATCACAGGGGTTTGTGCTTCGTTGGAAATGTCTTGGTACATCCTAAAAAAAAAAATGTCTGTAATTTCAAGCTTGTAACTTCCTTTAAGACTCTCCTGTCCTCTTGACTTTACTGTTGTTTTAAAGTTCTTCTGACCTTTATTTTCTCTCTTCAGTTTCCTAAGTAATAAAACTGTAAGGAGCAATATGGGATTTGGGGGGCCTTTTTTTTTTTCCGCCTGAGACAGAATGGTATTTGAAATCGCTTGGTGAGCAAGGCGAGCTTTCAAGGAAGAGCAGCAGCAGTCCTGGAGCTGACTGATAGCAAAACAAGTCCGTTATTAGGAGACACAAATCGCTCTGAAAGATTAAGCACTGAAAATAATAGCCAGGCAAACCTTGAAGGAAGGGATGTCAGAGGCAAAGGTCATTAATTGGCTGGTGAAATTTTGGGTGCAAGTTACTGGAGAATTGTCTGTCTTTAGCAAAGGAAAAAAACAGATGTTTGTGTTCTCAACAGCAGTGCTGGTGATTGTTATTGTTGAATGTTTCTGGGCTCAGTATTAATTCACGACTCCAGAGGGTCCAAAGTAATCATTCTTCTTGCACTTCTCTGTTTTATTTTATTTACGTATTTGGCATTTCGGGAGTGCTCTTGCTTTCAATCCAAACATGAAGCAAGATTAAAAATGCTCAGCAACTAAGAACTCTGGGAGATAAATGATGTGCATTTAACCCTGTATATGTTCATCAGATGAGGTGGGTGCACAGAACAGAAATGGGGGACAAAATCTTGGGACCTGGCAGAGTTTTGCCTCTGTTTGTGACATTCTGGCATACATCTGTGTTACATAAATGAGCACAAACATCTGCATCCTCCAGAGAGCTGGAAACTCTTGGAAGGTCTTCTCCAGATTGTTCCCTACTCTGCTTTCGTGACTTTCTTCTCCAAGCTCTGCATCATTTGCCTAAATGGAGACGATCCTTGTGATGATTTAGTAAGGCATTCCATTCTGCAGTGCAGTGCACTGTGGGCTCTGTTTTTCAGAAGGAAATGGAAATATCAGCCCTGCAGTGCTGCCCATAGCACTGAGCACCTTGTGCCACGCAGCTAGCAGCACTGGGAGCTGCAGGGCTGTAAATGAAAAAGGCTTAGAGGAAAATGACACGACATTACCTGCCAAATACACTCGTTAAATTGTTTTAAACTCTTCTGGCTCAACCCTTTTATTCAGAACTGAAGTGGTGTAAATCAGTGCAGTCTATTTAGGTTCCAAAGATTTTCTTTTTACGCAATTGCAGCAAATGGCAGGGATTTCTGGGGCATTAGCTGCTCTGCAGGGACTCTTCAGAGTAACACCAAGTTTTGTGCTTTCAAAGCAGGGTAAGCAGCAGAAAGTTACTCTGAGATACATTAAAAAAACAGCCACATGGAAAGGAAGTGCATGACAAATTCTCCTCTTCTTGTTCTTTGCATACCAGCAAGCCCAAGGACAAACCAGCAAAAACTGGGCGGCTGCTCTTCTAAATACAAGTGTTTACACAGTGGTTTAATGCAGTTGAACTAATCCACCTTAAATCCCCAACCTTAATTAATTGCAATTATTAACCAGCAGATTAAATTTGGGAGCACCCCCTGCGGAGATGAGCCAGACATGAAACATCCTTCATTCCACAAATGACAAAGAGGAGTTTTCTTGGAAGTGGGGGTTGACCAAAAGAAGCTATCCCAGACCTCCTGCAGGTGTTGGTAGGAGGGTCTGGGCTGCATCCCATGCCACGCTCCTGCAATCTGTTCCTATTCTACTTGTTGGGACTTTGCTTCTCTTTCAGTTCATAGAATCACAAGGTTGGAAAGGACCTACAAGATCATCAAGTGCAACCATCCTCCTATCATCATTACTACCACTAAGCTACTAAACCACATCTCATGGCACCTCATCCAGATGCCTCTTAAACACCACCAGGGATGGTGGCTCCACCACCTCTCAGTTCTTTATTTCAAAGCACATCCACATCAATCTAAATGCATTCTCTCTTTCTTTGACTTGAAACCAAGACTAACCCTGACATATCCATGAAATATTGAAACACGTGGATTATTATAAATATTTTTTCTTCTGAAAATGCACATGCTGTTTGTAATTCTATTTTTCATTGGCAAATCCTTCAAATAAAAGAAACTTGCTAGCTCCGGAGAGGCGAGTGTATGGTAGTTACATATTCATTTATCATTTCATGCTGTTCAAACATGTGCTAAATACTTCATAGAACAAATACGAGACGGGCAGAAATCTTTGCCCCAGTGAATACAGGAATAACCCAGGGACATACACCAGAATTTAATTCTGTTCTGCTTCAAAATGTTTCCAAACGGAGGCTTCTGTCAGTGTGCAGCACTGAATACAACAAATTCTCAGTAAAGAGAGAGGACCAAAGCGCTGCAGAAGGGCCCATGTACCGGAAAGGTGTTTGCTCTTAGTCTGAAACTTAAAGTGTTTCCTATCTTTAAGTGTTTGTCTGTGTGTAGCTGCATGTATATGGATACTGGGGTGGACTGGAGTGATTTCCTAAATCTAGTAGGGCTCTATTTTGGGAAAAATGAGAGTATCTTTGGAAGGAAAAAAAGAAGAAAAAAAAAAAGTTGTGTTTTGAATTAATTGAATAACCCAGGAGTTAATTTATTTTCAAATTAATTATGGAAAAAAAAAAAAAAGGATGAATTAAAAAAACAGGGAAGGAAAGGAAATGATGCAGGGCCATCTTTTTCTATCTCCATCCAGTGTTGTTGGCATGGTCACAGGAGGAATGAATGAAGATGCTCCATTGTGGTTGCACTTCAGATTGGTGACTGCAGGTGGGGTTTCCTTCTTCCCCACCACAGGAACAAAGTGGCAGCCCTTACCTTTGGTTTATAGATGATAATCCTCACCACTCCTTTGAATGTCTGCGTGAAAAAATGTGAAACATTTGAAAACATTAAGGAAAGAAAAGAAATTGATGCACGTGACCTTCGCTTGGCAGCTTTCAAAAGTGGTAGCAGCCATCAGAACCAAGAGGCCTTCCGCATGCTTGGCTGTGATTTGTAGCTGATCTCCTCGACTCCCAACTACTCCACGAGTTTCATGCATAATGCAGCAGCAGTTTTGATTGAAGTCAAAAAATCTGCTGACAGAATGTAGTGTCAGGCATCTGGGGAGATGTCTAATTAATTATTATAATTGACATCCACACCAGATGTCTGATATATGACGGTCTCTTTGTTGATAAAAGGTTTCGGTAATTCAGTTTGAACAGCACTTTCAGAACAATATGTTTTCCATTTAGGTCACAGGGGGAAAAAAAAGAAAAAAAAAAAAAGATTTATTTTTTTCAGGAAATTGAATTCTGTCGGATGGCAGCATTCTTTCTTCTTGCCTTCCCACCTCTAAGCAGCCTTGAAAATGCATGGGATGAAGGGTGCAATGGAAAAGCATTCATCACCGTGTTGACCACTGATCAAAAGCACTTAGCTGGGAAGTGCAGGATCTGCCATCCTCCTTTATTCTCTGTAGTCACAAAGCAGAGTAGCTGATCTGACACCTGTAAAATAATAATAATAATAATAAAAAAAGTGGAAACCTCAATCAAAGAGCAGTTCTCCGATGGAAAGCCAATAGATTCGGTTATTGTGGAGGGTCAACAGCTATTGAGTTCTGTCAAGTCTTTATAATACTTCTAGAGCAGCTTGCATTGAAAAAGGACAAAGCATAGAGTAACCTGAACCTTTGGGCCCCAAATTCAAACCAGCTCTTGGCCCAGAAAGTTTCAGTAGTGTGAAATAGCTTGTCTGGCTTTCTGCCTTAGTGATTCACGTTCTTCTGTACATCCTTGCTTTCCCTTTTGGCTTGGGCCTGCTGAGCAAAGTTCTTCTTACGGTGTGTTCATTCTGGATAGAAGAACAAATGGCTCAGAAAATTCCACTCTATGGGCTTTCCAGAGCATCTGATGGATCCCAGAGGTTCCATCTCGGGCAGCCTGTTACACCAGCAGGGCTCACATGGTGCTCAGTTCATGCTTATGTTTCGCGAGCTGGTGGGACCATCATCAGTCACAGAATCATAGAATGGAATCATAGAATGGCCTGGGTTGGAAAGGACCACAATGATCATCTAGTTTCAACCCCCTGCTATGTGCACCACCAGACCAGGCTGCCCAGAGCCACCCTCAGAAGCTGTCTTTGGCTCAGACCTAAAGAGAGCAGAGAGAGCACCTGCTTTTTTCCATCTATTTTGAACTGCTGCTTTATCTTACAGCCTTACAACAACTCTGTGAGTTCTGAAGAAGAAAGTTCTGCCCATGTTTGTACCAGATGTGAGTCGGCACTGAAGCACACTGTCAGGACAACACAGACCTGCATTCAGGCCAGTAAGCACTGCTCAGTTTTGAATCCATATTAATGACAGCAGCTTACAGGATGCTTACTTCTGTGTAAAGTCTCTCTATAGTAAAACAAGGCTGTATGCTGCCATGCCAGTTATTCTGTGCCCAATTCTGGGCACTCTGCTTAGTGATCCCCATCATCTGGTGGACTTCACCTAAGGTTGCTGTAAGAGTGGGGCATTGTCAGCTGAGTGCTTGCAATATATTTTGAGCCATCTAAGTCATCTGCTCTCAGCTCCAAATTGCAGCTGCCTTAGCTGGGACATTGTCTCTGACATCCATTTTGGTGCAAAGTATGACAGATTGACTTAAATTGCCTGTTAAAATCCTTGCTCTAGAAGTAACCAAATACACTGCAGATATTTCAAGGTTTTTTGATGCCAAAAGAAGCAGATAGGCACTAGTCAGCATTTCAAAGTCTGAAGTGCTAATTTGCATCCTAGATACCCAATTTCCTTCCCAGATGTGGCTTGCAGGTGCAGGGGTATGCAGGCAGCTGACCTTCCGTAGGCACCGTAACTCAAAATGATGCTAAGGGCAATTGAGGCTGTTGGTATGAGGCTTTGTTTTACATTTCTTCAATCTGAGATCCAAATGTCCTCTCTTAGCTCTTTCTGAAGAGTCCCTTCACTCTTACCAAAGCGGTCTGTCGTTATTACGCTGTACAGTTACATATATTTTCTCCCATACCCTGTAGGAGTTAAGTGCCTCAATACCTTTGCCTGTGTGTCCCTGAAGGTATGCATCTCTTCTGGAAATGGGGCGCAGGGGGAATGGTCTTAAACTGAGGTGGGGGAGGATAGGCTAGATATTAGGAGGAAGTTTTTCACTCAGAGGGTGGTGAGGCACTGGCACAGGTTGCCCAAGGAGGCTGTGGGTGCCCCATCCCTGCAGGCACTCAAGGCCAGGCTGGATGTGGCTCTGGGCAGCCTGGGCTGCTGGTTGGTGACCTGCACACAGCAGGAGGTTGGAACTGGATGAGCATTGTGGTCCTTTTCAACCCAGGCCATTGTATGATTCTATGATTCATGGGCATCTGTACTCCCTAAACCTCTTGTATGTATTTTTGAGTGGGCCAAACTAAAGCTTAACTTGAGAACAAAGCTCTAACATGAAACCAAAGGAAGAATTAACATCTCCCCCAGCATGAAGATGCTGAATTTCCAGTTGAAGCACCAGCTTTATGCTGAGTTACTGGCATGCCTTTTTGTTTTATGGATATCCTTACTTGCTTAACGGAAGAAAGGAAGATAAAGTACTTGCATGGAGATGTATTCTCTTCTCTTCTGTTGGAAGTGATTTGAAACCTTTCACTCCTGTGATGTTAATGTCACTTTTAATATTGCAAATTCACTAAGATGCCAAGCGAACTGCATTTAAATAATACCTTTACCAGACTCATGTGTGTGTGTATGCTTGGGTGAGGATGGTTGTGGGTTTCCTGCTGGCATCCCTGCAAATCATGCTTTAATTTCTGATATAAATGTAAATGGTAATTTTAACATTTTAGATACTAACTTGATTTCATCTGATTTTGGCAAGGCACGTGCCATGTATTTTACAATTTAAAAATCAGGTTTGAAAATGTCAGCTTTCACGAGCAGGCGGGTTGTGTCATTTACAGCACACCAAAGGCACATGGCAGATAAGGCAAAGTGGGGCTAAGGAGGCATTTAGGGATTATTTGCATCAGAGAAGGCAGCTGAGAGGAAACAACTAAACTACAGGGAAACTGGATGCCTTAATGTGAATATCTGAATGAAGTGCTGTTAAACAGCATCTGATGCTGCAGCTGAGTTGCACCTTGCCCACTAGCTCTGCTGGATGTTTAATATGAGCATGCAGCACCTGGTGTTAAGCTTGCAGCCCTGATCTCTTCCAGCAATGCCAGATGTCTACCTGCACTGCCAGTTAAGCACGATCTAACCCCATTGCCCGTCACAAATCTCTGATAACATGCAAGTGAAGAGTGATTTCCTGAGCTCTCCCAAGCACTGAAGTGTCAGCACTGGAACAGGTTGCCCAAGGAGGCTGTGGATGCCCCATCCCTGGAGGCATTCAAGGCCAGGCTGGATGTGGCTCTGGGCAGCCTGGGCTACTGGTTGGCGACCCTGCACAGGCCATTCTATGATTCATTCTATGATTCTATGAATGCAGAGCCTTATTTGTTCAAACAGTGCTTCAGAGAAGAGCATCCTGAGACCTGCGTGGGTGGGATGGGAAGCACATGGGGCACCGTCCGCCATCCTCACACCCCACTGATGCTGAACATGTTGCACCGCGAGTAATGAACACCAAGAAAGGGACCAGCAGAGTTTCCAAGAGCTACAAAAAGACACAGGGAGCTCATTTCTAAGCACGAGTGCAAAGTCTCCGTGTCAGACAGCCAATCCTGTAGACTTGTGGTGTACAGGCTGCTAATTAAGAAACCAGAGGCCTGAAATCGCTTGCTTTTATCCTGCAGTTTTTCTCTTATAAGGATCTCCTGGGGTTCAGCTAGTCAGCACATTGAGGGGATTAGAGAGCACTGGGGATACCTTCAGAAATACCAGGGAGGCAATTAAAGTGTGCGAGGGGAGCTGGCCGGAGAAACAGTGTCACAAACACACGTAGATGCTCAAAGGCACTGGCAGAAAATGCAAGGCAAGGAGAAAGGCACAGCTTTAAAGAGAGGCCAAGGAAATAGCAGAGACAGAGAGACCACCTGCAAGCAGTAAGAATTATTAGCAACTTCCCTCCTCACCAGCAGCCGCATTTTCCCTTTGGATTTTGCCCACAGGGACAGCGTTTGACCATTATGGAAATCTTTCCCTAAACAACAGGAATTGCTCGCTCACTTCCAGTCATTAGCGGCTCAATTTCTCCCACCGAGATGCTGTGTGAGCATACAAGGCAGCAGGAGCTGCTAATGCTGCCTTCCCTTTGCTTGCTGCACGCTTCTCATTATGGGATCCTGCTCTGCATAGCTTGTTAGAGCACTGGAAAATCCGAAAATGTTTGGGCTCGCTGTTTCCTCGATATTTGTTTGCAACGGGAAACAAATTGGAGTAAAAAGTACCAAGTACAATTGGCTACCTCTGAAAAGAAGTAAGAGGAAAATAAATTGGTTTGCTGCTTTATAGGGCAATCTGCCATGATTCATGGAGTAGCTGTTGCAGTTTGGAAAAGGAACCTGCAATTTGGAGGCAGAATCTCCTTTGTACCGAAGATTTGACTTTGCCGTTCACTGGGCTTCCACTGAGCTGTAAGCCAGAAAGAAATCCCAATTCTCGTGGCCATTGTGCAGGCTGGATCTGCTGCAGCCTCCGTCTGCTGCAGTGATGTGGAAGAGCCAGGCTTCAATCGGAGGAAGCGGGGCTTGGGAACCCACAGAGGTTTCTGAGACCTTCTCAAGTTGGCAGCAATCCCATAGGCTGGACAGGAGACCTCTGATATCCCTTCCCACCACGGCCTCTAGCATTTTATTTATCAAATAGCCGAGTCCTCCTGCTATTGTCTCTTATCTCCGGGGGCCAGTCTGCCAAAAAGATAAAACGGCCTGGCAGCGTTGCGAGCGGCTGCTTTTGTCCAAGTGCAGGAGCGTGATGGAACTGCTGGAGGCTTTCAAAAGGTGATGGGGGAAGGAAGGAAGGAAGGAATGTTGAGAGCTGTGTAAAAGCTTATTGTTCGTGCGAACAGAAGATAAAGCGGAGGCAGCAACAAGGGTGCGACCCTCTTCTTCACACACTTGGAGCATTGCACGAACCACAGATGGGCCTTAAAGTGGTCTCCAGCCCTGTGCTGGTAGTGCCTGTAAGCGGGACTCAGCCCCAGGGAGCAGCGGGGCTTGCAGAATCCATCCCTCCATGCAGAGGGTCCTGGCAGCAGGGCTGGTGGAGAGCCAGCAGCAGCAGCAGCAGCAGGGTGGTGAAGCAAACCAAACTTGAGAGGAAGGGTTTGCTTTGGAGAGGCTGAGAGAAAACAGCGATCGCAGCAGTTAGAGAAGTAAAAAACAAGTCGTCTGGGTTTTTTTGTGTGTGTGAGAGAAGCAGTCACATCTGAGCACATGCCTGGCAATGGGCTGTCTGGTGGGAGTGATGGAGAGAGGGGAGAACAAGGCTTGACGAGATTTCGTGAGCAAAGTAAATACTTGAAAGCGGGCACTTGGCAGGAGGGCTGCAACGAGTGGGATATGGGGAGGTGTTCCACAAACACATTCCCTCTTAGCAGGGAGAGGATCTGCTCAGAACAAACCCATGATATTGCACGGATTCAGGGAAGGTGAAACCTCCCGGGTCAACTTTTGGAAATAATTTTGTCCAGAAATTAAAAAAAAATAATGGAAGGGGTTGGGATGGCAAGATTCTCCAGCCTGCCATTTCCTAACTGGCACATTCTGACTGTTTCAAAACACCGTTTTCAGTTGGAAATGGGCCTAAAGGTTTGAAGAGTAGTTACTCTTCAACTATAATGACACAGTTCACACTAAAATGAAGAGGTTTTGTTTTGGGCCAGGCAAACACCCACAGTCAGCTTGAACCTTTTGGGTGGCTGAGAGCTGGAAGAGGTATGGATCCATAGCCAGAAAGCATCCATCTGGAGCAAGACCCAGAACTAACTCTTGTTGCCCCCTGAAATTTTGCCACAGAACACTGAGGGCTTCAAAAGCAAGTGGGCAGAAAAATGGGGAATGAATCGTGAAGGGCTTTTAAGTACAAAGACAGTGAGAGGCAACTCCAAGCTGAAAATGCTGGGAACAACAGCAAATCCACGTGCTCACCATTACTGTGCCCGTCTCTTGGTGTCCTCATTATCCACTTTGAAGAAGGAAACGTGGGTTTCCTACACTTCAGGTATGACCTGTAATAGCTGCTCTTGAATATTACAAACTAAAACCAAAAAATGTTCTTGTTTTATTCCTTTTTTTCCCAAGCCCAAGCTGAGTCAGTTCTGCTGCTATCCCAGCTCCTGCCAGTATCAGCCCTAGTTCCCACTGACCTTGCTCGTTAGCCTCACTGTTCCATCAAGGTTTTATCCCTTACAGCACCACTTCTACAGATAAATTAATTTTTCTCCCATCTCCTTTTCTGTCACCCCACTGCCAGCACTGTAAGTTATGGGCCATCTCTGGTAGGTGCAGGTGCTGCTGGAGCAGCCCACAGCTCAGCAGTGTCTGGGGAGCAGCAATGCACTGCAGAGGAGAAACGTTCGTATGAGAAACGCAGCTTCTGCTGAATTTTGATCCAGCTGGGGCTGTTTTCCAAATCCCAACATTGGCTTTTTTGGCCCCAAACTCTCCCTAACCTGTCATCTACGGCTCCGAAAGGAATGGTGAGTTCTTTGGTTCAGCAGCCAAGCAAATTATGCAGAAAGATAAATGCAGTTCAGAGGAAATTAAATATATTTCCTGCAGTTATTAGCAAAATACACAAAAACTTACTTTGCATCGAGATAAACGTGGTGTTTGACCCCAAATGTCATGCTCTGCTGTGTTGGTAGCTTACTTATCCCTTTTCTTTAAACTTTCCATTTTTGTTTGCAACATAAGACATTCCATCAGCAAACGCTGCCTTTTAGCTGCACCTCACCTGGACCCTGCATCCCATACCTGCATCCTACGCCCTGCAGCTGCACCCTGCTCTCACTGCAGCTCACCTGCCAGCATCTCACTCTGCTCACCAAGGTATGCAGACCCACTGCCAGCTGAGATACAGCACGTTATCTAAAGCTGCTATCTCCCATCTTCCTAGTCCTCAGGACCTCATTTGCTGATGACAGTACGTGAATGAAAAGCTGTACTTGTCCCTTTTGCTAAGATGAAATCGATGTCAAACTGTGTAGCTAGCGTGGTCAGGTGGAAAGGGGATGGCAAACCCAGGGAGGTGTCATTCTCCTGCCTTTGTGTCAGGCTGCAGTGAAACACTGGAAGGGTTTTGATGAGGACAGATGTCCCATGGATGTGCTCTGAGTTTGGGGCTCCAGTGCTGGGAGGAGCTGCATGGCTCAGTGCTCCCATGGGTCTGGCTTAGGCTGAGGGCCGTATCGACTCTGCAGTGAACACCAACACCAAGTGGACTGTGACTTTATTTCCTACAAATTTCTTTGTTTCAGGCTCTTCCAGTACACAGAGCATAGAAATTACTGTATGGTGTGCTACACAGTTCGTCCCTGTGTAACCAGCACTAAAGGATTGTGCAGAAGGAATTTGGTAATTCCAGTCCCCCAAGTAAGCTGCAATTCAGTATTGTTTAGGCATCTGTTATTCCAAGCAAACTTTTCATTACATTGTAATTTCAGCAAGTGTGGTCAAAATGTGGTGGTACAACAAAATGTCATAGCATTACAAGTAATAGGGTTGCAAAATAATGTTCTCAACACCCCAAACTTAACGCACAGCTACAGTAAGTTCAGTTGTTGTGCCCATCATAGGCTAAATTGCTAGGGTTTGGGAAATGTTACCAAGAGGCTCCCAAGCAGTCACAAAATGCTGTGTTTTTCCATGCACAGAATGGAGCAGATGTCTTCAGCAGTGAAATTCTCCCCATGCTGACAGCAGCACAGCCAGTGCTCAGTGCTGGGAAGTGGAGAGAGCTGGAAATCTTCTGTTTCAGGTCAGAGTAAAGGTGTGCTATGAAAACGGAGTGTGTGATGTGGTACTTCCCCAGAATGTGATGCTGGTGGCTGTAACTCAGACCGTGGGGACATCGTGAGACAGTTGTGTGGTCATTGCACTTCATAAACCTTGATCACGTTTCTTATTCCATTAATTCACCAATAGCTCTTTGAACCTGAATGTATCTACATCCACCGTTTCTTGCTTCTACATCCCAACCAGGGCAAAATCAGCCCTTCAAAATGAGAGGTCTTCCAGCCCCCCTCATGTACGTGTTTGTAGGGATGAGCTGGGAAGGGCACATAGTTGAATGGGGAGGCAAATGAGCCTGCAGGTGGATGTGCAGGTAATGGGTAGAGAAGCTCTGCATCATGGAGGTGGTTGTTAAAATGCCCCCAGGGGCTGGGTTTAAAAAGAGACCCTAGGAAGGGTGAGGAAGGGCAAAATCCATCAAGGGAAGCTGATAGGACACAGAATAGTCAGATTCTCTGCGGGAACAGGGGGAACAAGGTTTGATAACAATCAGAGCATTTGCAATATCTCAGAGGATTAGAAACATCAGTCAAAGCCAAGGCAGGGAGGCATCTGTAAAAATCAAGTTCGAAGGAAGTAAAATAAAACAGAAAGGAATAAAAGTAGACAGAGACTACTCTAGAGGAGTTTGCTAAGTGCTTTCATTGACTTCTACATAGAATCATGAACGGAGTCCAAAGTCTGTACGCTTTGAGAAGCCATTTCCTTACAGAAGCACAAATAGCAATGAAGAGAGGCTATTCTGAGCAGCACTTGTCACTGTTTTCATTCAAAGTTGCAGCAGTGAATTGTGCCAGGAGGGTTTTTTCAGGCTGGCTAATTCTGTTGGCTCTGTCCTTCCAGGTATCCAGCTCAATTTCAGTCTGTGAAACCGTTTAAGAAATTGAAAAGCTTTCGGTTCTTAAAAAAGGCAGTAATACAAGTATGAAGAAATAAAATTTGGGAGTGGATGTAATAACATTCCTACAGGCGTTCGAGCAAAGAAAAATCTGGCTGCTGAAATCTACCCCTACTCGAGCAGTTCAGGCTTAAATGGGATACAATTAGGTAGAGCAATTGTGCTGCCATTCATCCCCAAATTGGACTTGGCCATTAATAGGACATGGAGCCACTGAAAACTGCGTTTTGAAGACAGAAGTGGGTTTTTATGGCCAACCACCCCTAGAAGAAAATATTACTATTTCAGCTGAAATCCCCACTAATTCTGTCCAGGAGCACAAATGCTACTCAGAATAGTCAGCACTGGCTTATGCGGAGTGCAGAGGAACTGATAACCTGCATGTCCTTATATTTCTGTATTTACATAAACAACCATGTATACAGCAAGCAGCCCAGATTTCTCAGACACTCCTCACCCATCCGGGGCTGATATCACATCAGCTGAGCGCTGTGCTGGGTTGGCTCCGAGTCCCTCGACCCCATTGCAAGGAATACACACACACACACACATACAGCATCGTCTCTGCTGGGCATTTGAGTTTGATTTCTACCTGTTTGCTTTAATATAAAGTAAAAGGTCATTTTAGAGTAACATTCCGCAGTGTTCACTGTTTATTCTCAGTCGGAGTTGCAGCATCTCTCTTATCTGACATTTCCACTACAAATTAAGTTCCTCGGACGCCTTTTCTTGGATGCAAAGTGATTAATATCTAACAAGTCTCTGGGATATAATAAGCTCTGCCTGTCACTCCCGCACCTCTGCTGCTGTGGTGTTTGTGCAGTGCTCCCAGGGGCAGCTCTGTTGCAGAGCAGGCACTCCTCCCCTTGTTTTACTTGTTGGAAGGGGATGCACAGAATTCAGAACTCAGAGCTTGCCTCCTTTGTTTTAAGCTTCCTTCACCTTTAGAAACATCCTGCTCTCCAGCACCTGAGTACAGACAGGATCAGAGCAACAGTATGCAATAAATACGTCCTGCTCCTCCTTTCCTCCCCCTATGCTCTGCACATCCCCTGCACTTGTCCCTGAGTTCTATCGCATTTCTCTGATTGTGGCCAGGGGGCTGAAATACAAGGAAACACCTAAAAATAGGGATCCTACATAAGTAAGCTTCCTGAAAACAGGAAGAAATAGTTCCAGGCTCAGAGGACAGAGGACAAGAAGAGAACACCAGCAGCACAAACCATCAGGGTGAGGGGCAGCAGCACCCTGAGCTTTGAAGCTAGGAGATGGGAGAACTTGCAACCAGTTTTAGGACACGTACAGAATCTCAGCAGCTTCGTATGTGCTTCAGAAATACTGCCATTAATCTTGTTGAAATGGCACAGGGACAGCCCTCCCATCCTGGGGTAGGGCAGGATGTGCTGCTCAGGGTGCTTCTGCCCTCTCTTTTTGCTCCTCTGCAGCCTGGATCCTGGTGGCACTGGAAGGAGGACACACTGGGTAGGGCAGTCGTGTGCTGAAGGCTGAATCGTGCTGCTCAGGGAGGAATGACTATTTCTCCATACTGCAGACAAACACCCAGAGCTGGGAGTGAGCTCACACTGCGCAGCCACCAATGGCAGGCAATGTAGCTACAACCAGAACATTTCCAAGCTGTGATTTTGGGTCAAAAATACGGTTCTGTTCAACTGCAAGCACTTTGCTGGGAAGATCTCAGTGTTAACAGTGATTTCTGCGAGCGAAAATCATGATGTTCGGTGTTGCCCTTCTCACCTCTTTTCACACAGTTTTGGCATTAGGATTTATTCCCCAGCAGTGTGATGCCAGATCCACCAGCCATGGCACTGGGGCTCCTCAGTATTGGGTTCTTGGTGGCTTCTGGAGCAAAATCTGTGTGCTGTCAGGTTGGAGGAGATACAGCCCCAGGATGCGGTGGAGCTCAGAGGAGGTTTGGGGCTCCATCCCTGAAATGGGAGACACTCCTGGAACCAGAGGAAGGAAGGGAACACAGGAATTAATGAAGAGCACTGCAAGGAGAGTTACTGGAAATGTTGGTGGGAGCTGATGGGAAAGAAAATGACTTCAGAGAGTTCTCCAGGCACAGCTGGCCCCCTGTGCTGGAGTGCAGGGCGATACAAATGCAGCAGCACTATTTTGTCCAAGTAGTGCTGCTGCCTTTGTATCACCCTGCATCTGGAGACAGATGTCAGTGGCATTTTTCTGTTCTTTCTTCTTCTTCCCCTTCCCTTTCCTTTTTTCCTCCCTATTCCCCTTTCCCTTCCTCTTTCCTTTCCCCCTTTTTTTCCTTTTAGAGGGAATTGGAGTCTTTCTACTAAATAAATGAGGGTCTGCCTAATGAGGGGAGATTCAGAGAAGCTCATCAAAACTAATTCTAAAAATGGATAAATGAAAGCATATTAAACAACCTATATAGACACAGTATTTGGAATTAAAGGGTCTGTAATTAAGTTTTACTTAATTCACTTTTGAAGTGACTTGAGCCAAATTGAATTAAGGCCACTTTAATTTTAAATGAAAGTATCCAGACCTGCGTTTAATGTAATTTAACTAATCCACTTGCAATTCACACCACTAGTTAATTTTGGATTAATTTCCCCTCGTAAGCAAGCTCTTCAGCGGGCCATAGGAGTGGAACTTTCTTTTCCTTTTTCCATCTAGAGAGGGAGCCACAGAACTTCTTTCTCAAAAAAAAAAAAAAAAGGGAAAAAAAGAAAAAAAAAGGAAGAAAGAAAGAAAGAAAGAAAAGAAAGAAAGAAAAGAAAGAAAGAAAAGAAAGAAAGAAAAGAAAGAAAGAAAGAAATATCAAGCAGGCCTCTGCTCTGTGCAGTTGAACCCCTTTTTGTGCAGCTTAAACCCTTCTCACTGTGCTTGGAATGAGCCTTACCCAGGGGATGGGAGAAGCCTCTGTTGCCATCCCCAGCTGTAATCAGACAGAATCCCCTCTACAGGACTATCAGACCCACCTCTGTGATAAGGTTACCTATGGGGCACATCTAATTTGGCAGCAGATCCTGGGAAGGCATTGTGGTTTGAGGGGACAAATCCAGAGTGGCAAAGGGAAGCAGGGCAGATTGCAAAGGGCTTTGGCAAAGCTTGGAAGAGATGCTGCGTGGTGGGACTGGAAAGGTGGGACTGGGAAGGCTCCAGCTGGTGAGCTGTGTGTGATTAATGGCCATTTACAAAGCTGCATGGGTCAGTTCAGGTGCCCTGAGCTGCAGCAGCAGTATGAGGTGATGGTGTTTCCCTGGGGTAATTAAAACAAAGGATTTCTTTGGAGCTTCTGACACCAACAAGCTGTTAATAGAATGCGCAGCAAACAAACAAGCAATTGTAGGGCTGGAGGTGACGTCAAGCATAGGGAGAGAGAAAGTGTTTGCAGTGGGGAGAGAAGGTCAGCACAGCTGATGCAGACACCCAAATCGTGCTGCCTCTGAGCTGCACCAAGTGAAGCTGCACCCATTCCAAGGTTCCTCAGGGTGTAGGTAACCCTTAGGGGCACCCAAACCCCCAGCAGCTCATGTTTCCCATAGAGAAGGACTCTGTTCCCATGTGTGATTGCTGTGATAACTGCTATTACTGCAGTATATATTGGGCGTTGTCTGTTCATGCAGGCTTTGAAAAAACAGAAGAGAAATCAAGAGAAAATGAGTTGCTTCTTTTTTGGACTTAGGGAGTCAGACAGCTTGCCCTGTTCCCCAGAGGCTGACTGCTCAATCCGTGCTTCCATTGGGATGTGTCCCCATAACTCCCCTCATTTAACACCTTGCACTTGCCAAAAAGCACCAGCAGGATCCGTGCATCGTGGTGGCACGGCGGAACGAGCAGTGCATGGCAGCATCACGTTTCCTGGAGTCAGGAGGAGACTTCAGCAGGAACAGAGCCAGCAGCTCAGCTCAGATGTTTGCCATCAGAATCAGAGCTTTTAAGGGTTTGAATCCAGAAGCAGTCTTTCTTCTCAGCTACGAGCCAGAGCAGTTTAATTGAGAAATCCTGCCTGGGAGGTGCACTTGGCTCCCGGCTGCCTCCACCCTTCCCTGCAGCACCTTTGATTTCCTAAATCAAACTACACTTCCCAGAAGGCTCCATCCCAATGCCCGCAGGCAGCCCTTGGCCAGGGCAGTCAGCGTTCTGCTCTTCAGATATCTGCCTTTTTCCAGCAAGATGATGGAAAAGGCACATTCTGTAAAAGTTCCATTTAATCAAAAGACAATCGATTCTCATAGGAAAAGAAAAAAAAAAAAAAAAAGAAAAAAAAACACCAAAAAACTCAGTTGAGGCAGAATATTTTCAATGAGCGTAATGATAACAACCCTGCAGCCCCCTGCGTATGGATCCCTGCCTCTCACGTGCACAGAGACCAGGTGGGAGCTCCTGCTGTCAGCAGTTTGGTTCATTTGTGACCCACCATCTCTTTTCAAATAAATTCCCATTGAATTATCTGAAGTGAACAGAGAGCAAGGGGGGAAAGGAATTCAGGCTTGGGAGGATAATACAGAAGTTATTTCAGCTGGAAGATCGAGTGCATTGCATTCATTTAAAAATCATTTAAAATGGTGAAAGAGGTGTTCTGAACTCAGTAGGAAGCTGATGGCTGATTTGAATTCACATTCACACACCTTTTTACAGCAGAAGACTCTCTGGGAAATAACAGCCCCAGTGAGGTCTGCTGGGATGCAGTGGGTGGCACAAATTAGAGCATAGTAGAGGTGAGGCCATCCCGCTGTCCATCCTGCTATCCATCCTGCTATCCATCCTGCTATCCATCCTGCTATCCATCCCAATGTCCATCTCACTGTCCATCCCACTCTCCATCCCAATGTCCATCCCAGTGTCCATCCCAGTGTCCATCTCAATGTCCATCCCGGTGTCCATCTCAGTGTCCATCTCAATGTCTATCCTCTTGGATGCCAGCCCTCACCATGGGCACAGTGCTTGGAGCAGGAAGATGCCCAGAGGGATGCAGTGCCCCAACACATTTACCAGCTTGGGTCAGCATCCCTTGGCCCTCCAACCTTTGACACATATCTGTTTCTGTGATCAACCTGAGCCCTCTGGCTACAAATGACTCCTAATGGCAAACATTCCTGAAGGTAGTTTAAAAAGAAAACATAAATAATTTGGTTTGTTTCATACTGTAGCTTACTCACACTGCTTATACATACAGCTATACTTGTTTCTGTTCCTTTATAAGATTCATTTCATTTTTAAGTGCATGGGAGAAGAGCCCGGAGTTCAGCTCTATATCTCGTGTTATTGATGGGTTTTTACGAGTAAATAAGTGTATGCTATTATGATTTCATCTTCTGTGCTCGGAGTGCGCATTGCTCCGGAGAGCTGCCGTGTTTATACCCCTCACAGATACATCTTTGTTTTCATTGTGTCTTCTCCATCTCACAGCACACCGAGGATTAATACCCAAACCCTGTAAGGCGGTGTACTTTCACCCTTCATCTGTCACGCACCAAAAAGAAGAGCAATAAAGTTCCCCTTGCTCTTCAGTTGTTGCACGCAAAGTGGGCAGCAGTGTGGGTTGGGAGATGGGCGATGTCCTCACGGATCTCCAGGCTGCAGCAGGAGTGATCCGGGCTGTGCAGAATCTGTGTTCTGTGCTGTACTTTGATGGGAAATCTGGCAGCTTTGATGCAGGAATCCAAACCTCAAACGTCTGTTCTTTGTTTATAAGCTTAAAGAAATGATTTTGTGCTGCGGTTGCTGTGTATAAGGTGGGTATCGTGGAGCCTTGCAGCTCACCAGGGCTTTCGGTGGGGTTTGGATGTCAGCATCAAGTGGGGTACGTAAGCAGATAACAGGGGCAGAAAATGCAAGCCCCAGCTGTTTTTGGGTTTTGAAAGAAAAGAATGCCTGCAGCTTAGGAACAAGTCGAAGTTGGTAGCATTTTCTGTGAGCCCGGATTCCCGGGGGGGGGGAGGGGAGGGGAGTTGGAGTGAATTTTACATAAAGTTTGTCTGGAAAAATTCCAGCCTGCAGGAGAAAATGGAACTCTGCAAAGGTACCGACGCAAGTGACTCAAACCCCGGGTGCTCAGAGCGGCTGAGGGGAGCTGGACAGCAGAGCCCACATTCATTTTCATAAGGATCAGCCATTCGGGTAAGTGATAGCAGGGGCTATCAAGCTCGAAAGCTGTACAAGCCCCAGCCAAGCGGCACCGCGCTTCTGCAGCGCTCTGACAGCGCGGAATCTGCCGCACGCATCCGCTCCCGCAGCATCCCTGCAGCTGTACAGGTGTCATGGGAGCATTGCTCAGCCTGCACGTTCCGAGGTGTTTTTCTGCCTATCAGAAAGCAGGAATTATCTACAAAGTGCGTTCGGGTGGTGAAGTGAAGGCTATAAACATGCAAATTCCACTTCAGTAAGTTTTTATGCTGATTGCTAGACCTCTTTTTCGAGCAGCACATAGCTTGATGCTTAGGAATTCCTTAATGAGCAAGCTTCAGCGCAGTGTTTGTAGCAGTGCTGAGAGGTGCTCTGTTATCAGCGGATGAAACTCGGGTTTAGAGCTTCAGCTCGTTTCTGAATTCAGCCTTTTAACTCAGACTTGTGCAAGCAATTAAAACATCGATGAGAGCAACGCTTCTGTAAGAACCCCACGTTGCCACAGTCATCTCAAAGTGAGATTTCCTAATGGAAAACTGCGAGAACTGTGGTTTTCTTGGCTTTATTTTTGCCCTGACCTCAGAACTGTCATAGGGCTGCAGTTGGGGACTCGGCAGAGCTCAGCCACATCCCTCGGTGCCTGGGTGCAGCACACAGCTGAGTGTGACAGCTGTTAGACTTTCCCTTGTAGATAAAAATGCAAAATGGGGAGATAGCAGCCAGCGAGCAGAGATCACTGAAGGTTTTCAAACCCCACAGTGCTCAGCACCCAAGAGCCACTTGAACGTTTAATGAAGGCTCTGGTTAGTTGTTAAATGCAGTTCAGACCTCCTTGGGATTAACTCTCCACTTTTCTCAAATGAAAATACGGATATGATTTAGTGAAAGGAAAAGCAGTGAGAATACATCTGAGAGGTGAGAGAATAGCCACGGTGACACAGCCTCGGTGTCCATGGGGACAGCCCTGGGCTGCAGAGCATTTGTGCCAGCCCTGCCCATTGCAGGTGTGACAAGGGCCCTGGGCATTTAGTCCTCCTCCTTTAACGGAGGCACCTGTGTGAGCTCACATCTCAGCTGGAGCCTGCAACCAGTGACGTGTTCATTCAGTTAGGGATCCCCTGGTGCTCCAAGGCTTGCTAAAGCTCGCGAGGGTATTGCAGCCAAGCAATGGCTGCTGAGCACTACGTGGCTCCTCAGGAGGTCTAAGCATCTCCCAGGCTCCTGTGGGAGTGAAAAGAGAGCATTGAGAGCTGGAGGAGCTCAGCCCAATGAGAGCCTGGTCCTGGTCAGGGTGAGCTGCCCATGGTCAGAATGGAGCTGCAGCCAAGGAAACAGCTGAGCTGTGTTTCTCTAAATGAACCTTAACAAACAGAGCATCTTTCCACTTGCTGACACTTGGGACAGGTTCTGTGGCACAAACTGCTCCAGCAGTTTGTCTGATGCTGAACTTACTGGAAAGCCACTTTTCTTGCCAAAATTGCCTCTGCTTGGATGTCAGCACTCGTTTGCCAAGTAGTGTTGCCTTTAGATGTTGTTCATATACTTATCAAAGTCATTCTCCCCCGAGCTTTCAATCAGATAGCCCTGTGCTGAGCAAACAGGAGGAGACACTCCTTAAGTCCTCAATTACATTTCTTTTCTCCTCTTCAATTCCAGCACAGACAAGAGGTGATAATACTGAATCTTTCAAATATTTGATATACAAAGAGAAGAGCTTGTTAAAACGAGACCAATTAATGCATTTTTAATCCACATTTAAACACATGCAAAGATCCTGAATGCTAATGCTGTCATTTGAATTCCAGGCGGGGAGGACTGGCACACGAGGCTGCATATCTTTCAGTCTCTGCTTTCCTGCCTTGCTTGAATCAGACAAGGTCGACCAGGCATTGCTGCTTATAAGAAAAAGGTGCGTTGAGGCTCCGTCCAATTTTTTTAATCACCTGACAATGTTCTTGCAGCTGCAGATTGTGGTGTTGTATTTTTTTTTCCCCTTCTTCCTCTTGTTAGTCCATGTTCAAGGACGTTCTGAATCCCCGTGGCTTGCTGGATGCAGGGGGAAGGCAACCACACAGCTCAGTTCAATGTCTGATTGTTCCCTGAATGGTACAACACGTTTCCTTCCCACTGCTTCTTACACAGATTGATCAAATCACAGAATCACAGAATGGCCAGGGTTGGAAGGGACCCCAAGGATCACGGAGCTCCAACCCCCTGCCACACGCAGGGCCACCAACCTCCACATCTCACAGCAGCCCAGGCTGCCCAGGGCCCCATCCAACCTGGCCTTGAACACCTCCAGGGATGGACGGGGCATCACAGCCTCTCTGGGCAGCTGTTCCAGCACCTCACTGCTCTCTCTGTAAAGAACTTCCCTCTGACATCCAACCTAAATCTCCCCTCCTCATCATATCATATGATTATCGTGGCCTGAGTTGAAAAGGACCACAATGATCGTGTAATTTCAACCCCCCTGCTATGTGCAGGGTCACCAACCACCAGACCAGGCTGTCTGTTGGCCCTCGTAGCCCAACTTTTGCATCATTGGCCCAAAGAGCTCACAGAAGACAAGTGGAAAAAATGACAAGAGAGAACAAAGTTAACGCAGTCACAGGAATGACTGTACCACTGTGTAGGAAGTTGCCACCTGGCAGCTGAACTGCACCAAATCCCATACGGATGGCAATGCCAACTCAGATGTTAATTGAAGAGACCCAATATCTGCTTTAGAGAAGTGCAGCGTGGTGCGTGCACGTGGCCTGAGGGACTGAGAGGTAGCTGAGAACTCATTGTTCCCATTCTCAGTCACTTCTGTCCGAGGGAATGGACCCAAGGCCATCAAAGGGATTGCAGAAAACACGTAGCAGAAGCAGGAACAGCCACCACGTTGCCTTCCATGTGAGCAGGTCCACAGCCTGCCCAGATTCCTCCTGCAGGATGGGATGTTAACAGGAGCACTGAGTGTGCTTGGAAGTCATTCGCCAAAAAGAATTTCCATCATAACATGTTGATTCATCAAAGCCAGAGTATTTCAGAGTGAAGGACCAATTTCTGAAGGTTTTACTCTTGGGGGAAAGAAAAATGGAGAAATGTTTTTAAAATTATCAGTAGGTCACCGTGACTCCTAGAAATGGAACTATTACATTTTGCTTCATATTTGCTTTTCACTTTGAAACGTAAGTTCAGCTCCAGGACGAAAGGAAAGATTGAAATGGAAATTAAACCTTTGGAAATTACCAAACTGAAACGGTTCTGTGAAACCAGACAGGGCTCCTTTTTTAATTACTTTGTTAGTCCTGTTTTTCTGAGCCTAGCTTTAGATTTTCAGCTTTTCTAGAAGAGAATATAGGGAAAACAAACAAAGAACCCACACTTTTAAAATCTTGCAAACTTCAGAGTGTTGCATTGCTAATGAGCAGAGTCTGGAATCACATCCAAGTGGGTGTAACCATGAGGCCAGGCCACCCCTCTCATCAGCTGTGCCCTGCTTCCTTCAGATGAGTGATTAACTGTATTTAAAGCTTTGGCCTTGAACTTGTAGCAGGAGATGGTGTCTCTCAGGTTTTTACCCTTCTTTTTAATTAAGAAGCTGTATTAAATATTCAGAAATTCTACTCTGTGACTTTCCTGGGCAGCACAAGGGCATCCTGGAGAGGCAGATCTCTTTCTCATTAACACCTCTCCGGGTGTTAATCTCTCACCGCTTTCCTTCCTTGCTTCTCAGTTCTGGCTTTGGTCCTCCAGGACCACACAGCGTTTCGTGAGAGAAGCTGGGAGTCATCCCTGAGCTGCTGGGAATGCAGCATTGGCTCTTAGTGGTGCCACAGGGAGAGGCTGGGCTGCACCAGTTTAAAGTTAGAACCCTTGGGTACTGGAGCAGTGGGCACAGCCCCAAAGCTGATGATGGGGGGGGTTGGGGGATGATGCTTTTCCAGGCGCCTCCAAATGCTGCTGACTCTTTTTGTGCCCACTTAGGACAGTTTTATACAGGGAAGAGCTTCTGAAAAACAAGAGGAACTCCGGACTGATGGAAATCACAGGTTCAGACAGTGCACCAAAACCATCAGTTTGCTGGGGCAGCCACCACAGCCCTCCTTGTGCACCGTCCCTGGGATCCCAGCTGTACCTGCAGCATCCAGCTGCTTTTTGCCTTTTGTTCTCTCTTGTGACCTGTCAGTTCTCCAATAGTGAAAAAGCAGTTTGGAATCGAGCAGGGTCCCTGGCCTTCTATGCTTAATTACTAATGAGAAGCACAACGACCATCAGTACAGGTGCTGAGGGGCAGGTCTGTATCAGCTGTAGGCTTGTTTTCCTGTAGAAGTGTTGGATTCTGGAGGCAATAGGTGCTAAAAGTTGTTCTCGTGGGGCAATTCTTTTTTTTTTTTTTCATTAGAAAGGACAAAGGAAATTGTTTGACAGGGCTGGAGGAATGTCTGGGCTCTGCAGGACAGGTATTGGGCTGCTTCTGGGGTTTATGTTCCTTGCTAAGAAGGATGGGACATTGGGAATGTTGTGTCAGGAGTGTTATGCGGTTTTGCTTTGGAGAATAAATGTTCTTGGCTGCTTGACCTTGTTTGCTTGGAGGGTTGTGGGTGTTTGGTGTTTAGGAAGAGTGGTCTGAGAAGGGTTTGCTGCAGCTTGGTTGAAAGCAGTAGATACATAAGAAGGTTAATGGTGCATCAAGGCAACTTCATTTTAGGTTCTTTAGCCTCTCAAATTTAAATGATTGATGTGACAGCGGCGGGTTTGAGGCAGGAGTGCATTCGGCGCGAAAGAATGATGGCTGAAATGCTTCTGCAAAAAAAGAAGAGAAAGCTGCTCCTGAGATTGTTTCCAACACAAGAGCTCAGGGAAGAGGTTGTGGAGAGGGTCTGGAGGTGCTGTACCATCTGCCAGCCCAGTGATGGGCCTCCAGCAGACCTGCCCCACATGTGTGGGTTACTGATGCCACTCAATTCCGGGCTTTTAGTAGCGTTCCATTCCCATGTATGAGCTGGCCTGAGCTCCGACTCTGCAAAAAACAAGGTTTAGGTTTCAGCATTCCAGCTTTGTTGCAATACCCGATGGGTCACCTCTCTGAAAAAAGCAGTAGGAGCCTGGTGCTGTCGCTCAGTGCTCTATGCATGCAATTGAAACAAGGCACAGCAACTGGAGGTGCTCACCTGCATATAGGTATAAGGCATCTGAGCATCCTCAGAAGCAGCAGGTGAGAAGCAGTGCAATGGGTGTCTCCAAGTGTCAGCAGCTGCTTTGTGGCTTTCTCTGAGTGTTTGCACAGTGCTGGGGCCCACAGGAACTTGTCTCTGCTGGGACTCCTGGTGCTGCTGCAGGATAAGCTGTCCTTGCATTGGGGGCTGCTTGGTGTACCTCACTGGTTGTATGTAGGTTTGGCCACTTGTGGTCTCCCATTAGCTGCAGGTCAAGAACAGCTATGTGGGGGGGGTGTTGTTGTTGTATTTTTGCTCCTACAGATAAGAAAAAATCCTCCTGGCCCTTCTGCAGGTGAGCAGAGAGTCCTGGACCCCTGTCTCAATCATCACTTTCAGCAATAGGGGACAGCAGCACCTGGCTCCATCATCCCAGCACAAAACCAAGCAGCACACAGGGCTGCCTGTGCCATCCTCCTCCCTTGTCACTTTGGGTTCTTCTCCTGCTGACGCTTATCCTGGAATTGAAGCTGGGAGCTGCGCTCTTAGCCCTGACGTGCATGTGATGTGACAGCTCTGTCCCGCTCCCAGCACTGTCCCCAACCACCCGGGTGGCCCCATCCCTGTGTCCCCACGTCCTCATTAGCCATGGATTTGGGGGGGAGGGAGCGGGTGTACGCAGAGGAAGCGATAGCATCTGCTTTGTAGCAGGAGGCAGGCAGCGGGGTTATTGTTTGTTAATAGATTGCTTTTGAGGAGCTGCTCATATGGGACCCGTCGAGTTTCAGAGGTAATTAAAACTCTGCCTATGCAAAAGGCAGGATCTGATTATTTCCTTTCCAAAGCAGGCAGATTAAACCAGGAAAGTTTTTCACCACTTCTAAGAGAGCAGAGTTGCTTTGAATGAAGTTCATAATATGGCATATAATAAATAAAACTCTTCAGCTTTTTCTTCTATATTCAAAAGTAACTTTTTTTTCCTTCTTGCCATCTTATTCCTTGGATTTAAGCAGCAGGGCACATGTGCACTCATGGAGTACTGATGCTGCAAAGCTCATTTCTTGGCTAACAGCTTTCATACCTGCTTACTCTTCTCTTAGAAGGCTTTTTTTGTACTGGGACCTCATTTTACCTGAAACAGAAAAGCATCAGTGAGTGGGTAAAAGAGGGGTTATGAAATAGTTGCAAAGTCTCTCTATCATCTCTTATTTTAAAAAATAAACTATGTTAAAGGTAATCAGGAAACCTTATAACCAGGTCTCTGTAGCCTCAGTGAGGTTGTGGCGTGCCCCTGGGATTCCAGCTCTGCACCAGTCCTGGCCTTAGGCTCTGCATGTTCCACATATTTCAAGGAGCTGACCTTTATGGAGCTCTGAGGAAGAAGAGGTGGGGGGGAGAGGCTGATAAATCTACCAAGGAGAAGTGAAGAGAAGCTGACTTGATTATCTGGGCTGAGTTGATTCTGTTCTTGCAGCTCCTCCATCTGAAACCTGGCTGAAACCCAGAGGATTTTGCTTGGCTGGAGGGGGATGAGATGGTGGTGAATGAAAGTCTGTTGGGTTCTGAGGGGCTGAACAGGCTGAAAGACTGCGGGATGTGTTTGGTGATGGAGGAAAATAAAGCTTTGTGAGCGATGCTGGTAGAGGAGGACCAAAGCACAAACTGACCATTACAGACTTCTGCCACTCCTTCACCTGTAGCTGTGTGCTCGCTCCAAGTTGCGTAATGCAGACTTGAAGTCCTGCAAGGGGAATTATGCTGCATTGCATGTATCCCTTCTGCTGGGGCTGGGAGAGGGAGCTGGTACAGAATCACAAAATGGCCTGGGTTGAAAAGGCCCACAGTGCTCACCCAGTCCCAACCCCCTGCTGTGTGCAGGTCACCAACCAGCAGCCCAGGCTGCCCAGAGCCACATCCAGCCTGGCCCTGAATGCCTGCAGGGATGGGGCACCCACAGCCTCCTTGGGCAACCTGTGCCAGTGCCTCACCGCCCTTGTTTCATCCCAGGGTGAGCTGTAGCTGATTGCAGCTGCCCTCTCTGGCTATATAATCCATCTGGCATGTGTAATCCACTCGCATGTTTTTGGAGTTCGTGGCTCTTTTTCTGTGTGCTTAAACCGTGCACACGTATACATGCACACACATTTTATTGCTGATAGGAAATGAAACCCCAGATTAAAAGACATTAATGAAGATAAAAAGTAACAGAATCTAATTCCAATTGTCTGTGGCAGAAACCCAATTTTCAAATGATAATTGCAATAATTAAAAATTCCCTTATCAACGGAGACAAAAACGCTGCACATTGGCAGCAGAGATGATGAACAAGGCGAGCCGAGGCTCCTCGGTGCTGAAATCAATTTTCAGAAGTTCAAACGAGCCCCAGAACAACTGCAGCTCTGTTGTGCTTTTTTCTCTCCCTGGTAAAGGAGGAGAATTTCCCCATGCATGTCCATGTATCCCTTTTTTTTGTTGTTGTTGTGCTTGTTTTTTGTTTGCTGTTTCGTCTCCTTTATCCGCTGGCTTGCGTCAGCTGGAAGAATGAAACTTCATGTAAACAGAGCTGCTTTCCTATAGAGGTCCAGCATTGGGTGAGTTCAAAACTGTCTCAGGCCTTCCCAGTTTTTGGCTTTGCTTCTAATTCTGGGTCATTTTATTTAGAATTAACAAATATACGTGCTCTGCTTTGGGGGAATTTGCCTGGGAAGGCTCTCAAAGCTCTTTGTACTGAGCCTGCTCCCCTCTGCTGTCCCCACTGCAGCAGTTAATGCAAAGTGTTAAGAACCCAAGTACGTATCTGATGAAAGAACTCTTTTGCCCAGAGCCATCTCAGGCTTCTGTGCATGCGCTTTGGAGAGGTAACAGACTGCAAAATTTGAAAGTTTGCTTTATTTTCTTCATGGCTGAATTATACAGGATGGTTCACCTTTATGTTTTTTAGACTGTATCGTGGTGTGCACAGACCAGTAGGCATCCAATTGATCAAGCTCAGTAATGCTCTTGGGAAGAGAGATGGCACTGCAGAGGTCCCATTCATCAGCTTTAGCAGTTGGGAAGGGATGGGAGAACAGCTCATCACAGAGCTCTGCGTCCTGCACCATGCCCAGCTCTGCTGAGATGCTCTCACATCACAGGTTAGTCATCGTGTTTCCATCGACACTGGGCCCAACACGATGTATTTATGAGCAGCTGACAATTCTCAGTGCATGGCAAATGCATTACTGCTCTTCAAGCAGTTGTAATTGTACCTAATTAGTACAGAGAGTCCCCGGGCACAAAGTTTGGAGGTCTATCCAAAATGTGTGAGCGTTTGGCTTCGGGATATGGGGAGGCTGTGACTCTACTTTAGGCTCTTTTGCTTGTGGGTGCAGGCCCTTATATTTTTCTCATGATCCAGTGAGTTCATCCTTTCCCCTCGGTACGCGTTTGCTCTATCAGCTCTGTATTCCATGTGCTGGTACATCATACGGTTACTTAACATCCCTTCTCCAGTCCTTATCCACCTCTGGGAAATCCCTTGGAAAGGTTCTCATTCAGTGTTGAATGGAGTGGGCTGTTGGTGTAACTGCTCTGAAACTGCATCGGTTCCATTGTGGCTGGATTCTGTCAGAGAGGGCTGCCTGTTCCCGGGATAAGCTGCTTTTTATATAACAGTAAATGAGAACCTCATTTATCAGTGCATGCACAGGAATGTGGAGACAAAGAAAACGGTGATACTCTCATTGTTTTCAATCCTGGCTTTGAGAAAAGCTGTGAGACTGAGGGAGAGTAGAAGGGGAAAAGCACTGCTAGATGGAAGCCAGATCCATCACCACTCAGGGCAGCAGCATGGGGATGTCTGCCAGTGGCTTTTCTCTGTGGCTTTTTCTTCCCCATCGCATAACAAACCTACAGACAGGAGGGCACAATTCAGCCAGGAATGTTCTGCCCACTTGGAACTGACCCGGAGCAAATATTTCTGTAGTGTGCTCGTCAGCAATGAGCGGAGGGCACAGCAATGAGGAGCAGCCAGCAGGAAGGCAGAGGGCTTGGGGCTGCTGAGATTCTCTTAGATGCACTGTGGTTGTAGCAATGTATTCAGGCTTCCCCACATCTGATCTCAGTGGTTTACAAAATCGAGCTGGTGGATAACAGAGGATGTTATAACTGGCAGGAGGGAGCTGTGCACTTGGAAATGAGAAAGGTTTCCAGTAATGAGGAAGAGCTTCCATATCAGATAATGATTTTAGTGGTTCTGTCCCCAGTAGCAGTGTATGTGTGACCCTGTGCCCAAAACAGTTTGTATTTCCCTTCCTGTAAGGAAGAACAGATGGACCTGCAGTTCTGCCCTGTGCAATAGCAGGTTCCTTTTTGGGTGCTGCAGCCAAATCCTAAAACTTCAGTAACACTCATGGTCTCTCAAGTGACTCTGTAGCCTTAACGCCAGCACTGACACCTCCCTGCAGCCCTCAGCAGCCCAAGGTGAGCAGATGAATGTCATGTCAGCGCATCCTGCATCCCTAAGCACCCACTCCTCTGCACCACCAGGATTGCTGCTGTGGTGGGAGCAGCATTGTCAGAGGGGGCATTGCTGAGAGTGACCTCAATTTCTCAGCTCCAATATTCAATTATTTCTGCAAGGAAAAGATCCGTTATTTAATAATGGCTGAGCCACTCCAAATTATTCATCAGCAGAGGAAGTGAGATGCTGAGATGCACGGAAGGAACACATTTGGTGCTGGGGGCTGATATGCTCAGAGCTCTGCTGAAGGAAGAGCTTCAGTGGCCCCTCTTGGAGGTGCAGCCCTTGTTTCTGCAGTTATCTTGGCTTTGAGCTGGTGCATCTGCTGTTAGGAGGGGCCTGGGTGATAACGAAACCTGACTCTATTCAAGAGCAATGCTGCGCTTTTCCTGATTGTTTGGTTTTTGTTTTTTGGGGTTTTTTTTGTCTGTTTTAATAGGGTTGGGATCCATGCCATGTTGGGCTGTGGGGCTGCAGGCTCACACAACCCATATCCAGGCTGTCAGTGCCTCGATTGGGGCTTTGCTTTGTTCACCTAGGGGTCCTGTTTTGTGCTGTTTTTGCACCTACGCTCTACCCCAGTTGTTAACAGTGTTGATGCTGAAAGAGCAAGAAATGGGCTTTCCAGCTGGTGCTCCCTTAGGTGATATTAGCCTGGCAGAACAGTGGTGTGCACTGAGATGCTGCTGAATGGGTACAAATTGGGGCAGATGTAAGCGTCCCCCATCCACATATTGCAGATAATATTTATCCACTCGAGTCAGAAGGTGAACCCATAAAATGCTGAGAGCTGTTTTGTGAAAGCACCATACCTGCATGTTTGAAAAGGAAAAGCATCCATGCTCGCATATTTAATTGCCGAATTATCATATAAATGTCGCGCTAGTTAGGTTGCCAGAACTCACTGATATTTTAAATGTTTTCATGTTTTAACTCTGTGCAAGTCAACCTTCACAAGCCTAATTACAAGGGGAAAATCACCAATGGCATTTCTTTCCTCCATGTTTGGAACTGAGGGGAATTTCCTGAGACTTCCACAAGAATTGTCTGCTGATGTCTGTAGTGACAGGAGCTCTTCCTGCTGCTCCTCGCTGGGATAAGCTGGATTAATGTTAGCAAAAGAAAAAAAAAAAAACAAACACACAAAAAAACCACCACCAAAAAGCCAAACCAACCCACAATAGCAATGCTCGAACATGTTTGCATATTTTGGTTTATTTTGCAAAATTATTTCTGCAAAGCATCCCAAAAATAAACAGAAATGCCCTTGCAGAGCTGAAAACCTTGGGAGGCTTCATGCAAAAGAGCTTTCCACTTCGACATTCCCTTCAATTTTATTGCAAAAACAGCTGTCTAAAAAGGATCAAAATGAAATATTTTTGAGGCAGCACAGAGCTCTTTTTTTTTTGACATTTCCAGTGCATTGGGAACTGCTTGCTTTCAAGTCGGTGTGGTGCTGATATTAACACTTACAAATGCATGCTTGCTGCTGTCCCTCCATTCCCCTCTGCACACCCCAACCCACAGGTCTGCGGTTGCTGTGTTAAATCTCAGCAGATGTGATGGAAGCAGTGGTGCTTCCTGAGCTCCTCTCTCCCATAAGGGTTGGGAACATCGTGGTGCTCTTCAGGAAGAGTAAATGGCTCCAGTGGATGCAGAAGGAATGAGAAAACCTACGGAGGGCCAGCCAAGCCCTGCTCCATGCAGGTGTGCTGGAAGGGACAGCCTTCAGCTGCTTGCATGCTGTTTAGAGGATGGAGGACATGCTGCAGGGTTCATTGCAGAGGGATCAGCTGTGGGATGTTCTGATCTGCATCCCAGCCCCCCTTGTGCAGCGTTTCGGAGCTGAGCTGTCTGCAGAGCAGCAGGTATTTGTCATCTCTGCAGCATCGCATCTACATGTCTAAACAAGTTCCCATCTCCTGCTTGCAAAGGGACTCAGAATAGGAGTCCCAAAATTCAGTAGTGTAGCAGAGAAAGGCTCGTAGTGCTGTGTGGGCACAGGAGAAACATCTGCATGCAGTGCCTCGGAACTTGGAAGGCCCCTGCAGGGCTTGACCTCTGCTTTCATCTCTGTTTTCTCTGTAAGCCCATTCCCCATTGAGAGCAGAGTCTTGCGCCATTTTGTGCTGACCTTCCCGAGGGCCTTTCCCCATGGTACCTTTGGACCTGCAGCTCCAGATTCCTGGCACTTTCTTGTGGCAGAGCTCCTGCTGCAGCCCTTCTCCAGTGCTTTCAGGTGCAGGGTGGTTGCAGGGAGCTGGCTGTCCCAACCTGTTATCTTGCTGGTTTCTGCCAAGCGGAGGAAACAAACACGTATCCGCTAATCCAGACATTTAAGACTACACAGCCAAGGTTAATAATCCAGTGACATCTGAATTGCATGTACTGTAAATAATCAACATATTTCTGAAGAGCTGCTGAAGGATTTAAAGCAGGCTAATTACAGAAATATGAAAGGGGGAATGGCCCTGTCGATTCAGCACGTTGCTGAACAGAAAGGAAATGCCATAAAAGACCAGGGGCAATGCTCTGATGTGCAAAACTGTTTGCATATATATGTATGCGATGCAAAGTTTAGGAAACAAAATATTTATTTCTGCTTTGATGTCTTTTTCCTTCCAAGTGATGGGCGTATCTCCCATCTTTTTACTCTTAAAAAATGAAAGTAGTCTAGGATACTGACTATTCCAGTTAGCAGTCGTGGATGTGCCATGGAGGTTTTGACTGCTGGAAGGTTATCCCAGATCTCTCAGGTCTTCTGGACACTTTTATCAAGGCTCTGTGTTTATTTGCTTTCCCTTCCACCTCTCGTTGAAGCCGCTGTGATCTCCTCTTGCCTCATTATTTTACATTGGCACACGTTGCCCAGGGAAATTGTGGCTGCCCCATCCCTGGAAGTGCGCAAGACCTGAGACAAATTCAGCTGTACGAAGGAAGAACTAAGATCTTTGCACTTTTCAGCAGTGATATTGCAGAGGCGAGGAGGCCAGGTAAGATTTGTTACAGCCCAAAAGCTGTGTGCCAAACCTTGCGCTTCCATTTGCAGTTTCCGTTTTTAACCTCTGTCATTCGGAGACACTTGTATGATAGAGAAAAGCAAGAAACAGAGCTAGGGGAGAAAAACAACCCTTGCAAATATATACACCTCCCACTGGGGCCTTTTTTATTCCTTTGCAGCTCCGCTGGTTCTAGTGAGGACATCTGAGTTGCATGGATCTGGGTGAGAGAACACAGCGTGTCCTTATGGCGCAGCGTGAGGTCTCATAGGGTAACAAGGAGAATGGTCAAACATACAGCAGAAGTTTATGTCATGCCAAAAATGAACCCAGGCAGAGCATAAAAACAGCATTTTTCCTCGTGCCTATTTCTATTCACAGTATTACTGTAAAAGCCTCTTAATTACCAGAGGGGCACTCGTGCCTTTTGGTGCAACAGCACACAGCTGCATTTGTGCGTTTGCAGGGAGGTTTTGCTTTTGTCCTTTTGCTTCTGTGCGCAGTGATCTCTGTGTGGGGTTGTGTGGGGCAGGGCTATCATTGAACCCCTTGAGCTGAAAGGGATCAGTAAAGGTCAGATAGTACAACTCCCAGTGTCTAGGAGAACATAACCATGAAAAATCAGCGGTGTCCATCTAGGCAGAGTAGGTACCTCATTGTGTCAGATCAGGATGGGAGCCTGGTCCAGCCAGGAGGCAAGGGTAGCTCAGATATGAATTGCAAAGAGAATGGAACTTTGATTTTCCTGTCAGCTGGCTTGCTCTGCACTCCTGGCTCCCTGCTGATAAGCTTGTCTTAATGGTGGTGGGATACAAAACTATATTGACCGCATCTCCAGGCTGCCTGTCTCAAAGGGAAAGCTGTGCCTTCCCCAAGTTTTATGACTTGAAGCTGTCAAGGAAAAGGGGGGCAAGGGGGGAAAGTTGTGATGGATTCATTCTTCTGCCTTATCCGGGGCTACACTGCACCTTCTGCAAATATCAGCTCCTTGAAAGGCTTTGGAGACAGAGGAGAGCCCCAGATAAATCACAGTGTTTGCATGGCTTTGTGCAGATGACAACAGCACGTGGACAGCCTTTATTTTTCTCCTCTTACTTGAAACTGCAACCAGACAATCTCCTCCCCTTCCTTCTGGCCTGTTCCTACTCTCAGTCGTTCATCGTTACCATTAACAATCATTAATAAGGAAACTTAATTGTGGATCAAATTTCTCATCATTTAGATAATTCCTTCTCTGAATTTCCTCCTCCCTTCTGCCCCTGTATCGCCGTCTGACTTCCCCAAAGCAGAGCTCGGGGTCCAGCGCAGCTCTGCTGCTGCCCAGTGATACCCAGTGATGCTGTGGCTCAGGAACATATTTGGGCAGAACATGGGATTAGGGCTGCCCAAACCTGGGGCTGAACAGCACGAGGCAGCTAGGAGCTTTCACAAGTCACAAATCAGAGCAGGTCAGTGCTTGGAAAATAGCTTGCATGAGCTTGGGTTCATCCTGCCTGTGGTTTTGTGTCATAAAAATGTTCCAGCAGTCACAGGTCTGCAGGACAAAACAATAAACGGAAGAAAAGCTGGGATGGCAGGAGGCTGGCAGTGCTGCAGTGAGCTGGGGCAGCAGTACCACGAGTGGTGGTGATGAAGCAGGCTGACCTTCCAAGCACCGCCTAGGGGAGAAGAGCACCTTGCAGAGCCCTGGTAGGAATGGAACCTTGGAGCTGACATCTCGCTGCTGCTGCAGCCTGCGAAGCTGCACTGCTTTGCAGAGCTCTCAGCTGGTTTGTACTCTTGGGGTGGACGTAAGCCCATAAGCTGTAACTTTTCCAGGGTTGGATCTGGGCTAGGAATCCTAAACGAAATGATTTGGTTTAAAGGTTTTGTTTTGCCTTCTTGCAATGTACGGTGCTGTGTTGGCAGAGGGTCAGACGGGCTCCTCTGCTGCAGCCTGCAGGTTGAAGCTTTTGAGTTGCTGTGTTACTGGCAGAGGGCTGGCTGCAGGTGTGGGAGATCAGGGCTTGGTATCTGATACCTACAGGGAAAAGCAGGAGAGTGAAAAAGACTCAATTCTGCAAAATGCTGAGTGCCTCTTCTGTTCTTTGTGGAGTTCCCAGGGCACCAAGCTCTTACTGCCATTATGGCTTATGTTACAGACAAAAGCCCTGATGACATCTTGCTCTCGTTTGTTCAGATGCAATCCTTGTCTAAAAGGTGAAGTAATCCAATAGAAATGGAGAAAAACCCTGAAGCAGAAGAGTGGTTTTTCCCTTCACGAAAGCAGCTGGCATACAGCACAGTCAGCTTTGGGGTGTTTGGCTCCCAAGAAGCCTTGGGGACCCATTTGGCATTGCCCAGAGTGACCGGGCTCAGGTCCACATCTATTGGTGGCTGTTGCACGTCCTTTCAAAATTCCTGAGGCTCTAAAGCAGTTTCAGATCCTGCAAAGCGGGATTTGTGAGTGGGAAGTGCTTTTAATTTGGATAGATTAGCACAAGCTGTGTGTTTTCTCATGAGATGTGTCCAGTAAGTCTCTGTCTCGCCTCTTGCTTTTTTGCTTTATTCTTTTAAATGGCCGAAAAAGAAGTGGAACATAACCCCAGCACATCTACTTCAACACATGCAAACCCATCTCTGCCATCTAGTTCAGAATAAAACTTAAGCTCAATTTAGAGAGGTTTCAAAATCAGACCTTTTTCTCCTCTCGCTCTCATTTTCTTGGCAGGTTTTATTCATTGGTGCAGAGGATGCCTCCAGCTCTGTCACAAATACCATCCATCCAGCTGCAGGAGCTGGGCAGCAACCATTCCTCCCTAGCAGCACTTTGGGATGCAAAGCAATGCTATGGCTCCTGCAGAGCCGAGCACAGGAACCCTTGGAGAGGAGCTCGCAGGCCAGCCTGGCAGGGGGTGTAACACCACCAGAATGCATTCAAGCCAATGGGGCTCTGTGGTTTTACACCAGCACAGCATACAGCCCTTGGCACTTGGTACCAGATGGTATTTTATAAGCACTGGAATTATTTAGGAGAGTGGCTATTACCCCGTTACTAATGAATTACAAATAACTCCTCTAGAAAAGACCCTTCGCTGACTAAGAAACATGTCTCTGAGATAAAATAACTTTTGAGGTTTAAAGGGTCAGCAATTTTTTTAAGATATGTTTTATTCCTAGGAAGTTAAAGGGGCCCAGGAATCTCCCACTTGCCTCATTAGCAAATATTACCCAATTTTTCTTCCTTAGTGTAGCAGGGGGGAAGAAAAGCATATAAAATAAACACCTGGCAGGAGTGCATAATCTGCATAAATTCAAGTGGTTACACTCTTGACAGGAAACCAAACCAAATGCAGACCTTTGAAGCAGGCAATGAGACCTCAGCCATGAGTTATTTTCGTGTGGAGAGTGCGTGGTTGGGATTGTAAAGAGCTTTCCTTACGGATGGATGAGCTCCCCCAGATGGAAGTGGTGTTCTCCTCCCTCGGATCCTTTGGGTTGGCCATTCACAGCTGATGTCATTGGTTTGCAGGCTGTGGTTGGCTGTGCTAGCTGAGTGGCATGGAAGGAGCCATTCAAGAGGATCAGGACGCACTTGTGTTTTCTCCTATTAGGTTTCTACCATTTCCTTCTCCCTCCAGCACAGGAACCCTGTAGTTTCCCAGGAAGAAAATGCTTTGTCAAACTATTTGTGCAAATTTACATTAAACAACCTCGTCAGAATGCAGTGCAATGTAGCATCTGTGTATCTTCAAGCTTTCTTTTGCCTGGGAGATGGGTGCTGTGGGCTAGGAGGTAACTCAGACAGATCATTGCATCTGATTCCATTGTCTGGACCGTGAAACCCTTAGTGTCTTCCTGTACTGATGCCATGCTGACATGTTGAGAAATTTTTGAGCCCTTTGAGTTCCCTTTCTTATCAGGGTTCATCTCTTTGGTTTTGTACATTTCCTTTTTCAGCTGAATGGACTGGGAGTGGGACAGATGGAGGAGGTTTGGGCAGTGCTCTCAGAGATAGGGTTTGGATTTGGGGTGGTCCTGTGTGGAGCCTGGAACTGGACTTGGTGATCTTCATGGGTCCCTTCCAACTAGGGATATTTTATGATCTACAGGAGGTGGAAAGAAGGAGAAAAACTGATTTAGTGGACAAGATAAGGCCTGTGAGCTTCTGGAGGAGAGGAGTTTGGTGCAGGTGCACACCCAGTCCTTGTGCTCATTGCATATGATTCTATGATTGCACACCGAGAGCATGTCAGGATGAGGAGCCTTTGGCACATTGGGAGCACTCAGCTTTCTCCCTGTTGCCTTCCACGTTCAGTTGGGACAATTAAACCTGCTTTAAAATGCTTTGATAGCATGAGAGGAGGGGCAAAATATGTAAGAATTGTCTGCAAAAGGAGATAATGCATTTTTAATCTCAATTAATTTTAGGTGCCAAACAACACGTTTGCAACACTTCTGGTCTCATCAGGATAATGGAAAATCCATGTTCAGAAGCATCAATTATTGATAAGGGTTAACAAGGTCATATCCATTCTGGATGTAGTTTTGCTTCTTTCCCTTACATGTTTCCTTTTGTTTCTTTCATTCCCTCTTCTCACCTTCTAAACCCAACATGACAACTCAGCCCCCCATCCTGCTGCTGACTTTACCATAGGAGCTACTGGTTGGTTTTCTCCCCCAGGGAAAGGTGCAATTCAAGGTGTTAAAGTGCAAGACAGCGTGTTAATAACCTAAAACGTAACAAGCCCAACAGCCTGTGGTGTTTCAGCCCAAATCAGGAGACTGAATGTAAGATTATGCTTTGAGATGGAGGTATATATGCCTTGAAAACCCAACAGCAAATAGTTATTTTTTTTATCTTTTGTCTCCAATAAAGCAAGCTCAAAACCAGCAAGGAAAGAAAGGAGTGCTGAGATTGTCACAACTGCAGAATCAGCCTTGAATTATAGAAACCCTCATAGAAAAATTGCAGTGATTGTTCTGCAGCAGAATGAGGAATGATCGCTGAGATCCAACCCCAGAGGATCTTGTCAGCTGCTGGGCTTTGAAAACCAGAGAAGAGGGAGCAGCCCTGGATGATCCTAACCCTTAGTTTCTGTTATTTCCCTGCAGATGCTCTGCCAGTTGGGATCCTTTGGGTCTGCCGTCACCTCCAGGTCAATCCCCAGCCATGCTGAGCGTGTAATGACACCTCTATGTCTTTAATTTGGCAGCTTTGTGCCTAATGCTTTCAGTCCACTTGGAATAATTTCCCATCTGCAAATACCAGGGGCACGGCAGGGCAAGAGGATGACTAAAAGGCAATTTCTGCCAAGAGTCCCCTCTACTTCACTGGGTGATGTGCTTCAGCAGCAGCAGACCCCATATTCCTCCACTGCAGCTGACAAAGTGCAGAACAAATTGGACCCATGGCACAAAGCATTGGGCTGCTGGTGTCATAGGTGAGGAAGAGGAGGAGCTCTCCAGCTTTGGGCTCATCTCAGTTGGGACAGGGTGACAGAGGGCGATGTGTCCAAAACAGCATCACAGCACAACGCAGCACAGTTGATAAATCCAGCAGTCAGCAGCATCTGCCTGGCACACCAATCACAACCCAGGCTCTCCCAGTCCCATTTTGTTCCAGGTTTCCTCTTCCAGGTAGTAAAACCATAAGTGTGGCTTCTTCAAGGAAGGGAAGGGAATCTTATGTCTTCTCCCTGCACCCAAAAGTCCTTCTTGGAACAAAGACTGGAAGAAATTCATATACAGAAACACTATCTTGCAGTTAATCATAAAAACTAGCATAACGTAGCAATGATTATTTATCAGGAATGAAACCCACTCTGTTCTACCTCCTTTCTGTCATAACTTGGACAGTTTTCAAGCGTTAATAGGTAAAAACTAGTTTTCAATAGCACCAACTTCCCCTTTTTATTTTTCTTATTTAAAAGGAAAAGGAGAAGAGCTGTTCTGTTCTCAATTATTGCACATCCCAGTAGGTTTCGAGCATTAACGCTTGTTTTCACATCACTTACTCTGTCCATATTTGAAAAGCAAAGCAGGTAGTTGGAAGGAGATTTGAATGCTCCTGACCTGGACATCAGAAGCAAAATCTGAACGTTTAACAGTGCCGCTGAGTGGTTGTGTATCCAGATCAACACCAGCAGACCCACAGAAGACATCTGGGACTTCTGTGTGTTTGGTGAGGGAGCAAGGAGGCACAAGCGTGGAAGCAATGTGGATTATCATTATTTATTTCTTTATTGCTGTGGCCCTCAGTGGTTCCCCTCTGCTGAGCTGCTCTATATCACACTACAAGCTGGGTTTCCTGGGTTTTATTCATCGCTTGTAAACCGACCAAGAATAAAAGCCATTATTCTGGCCAGAAAGCACTTTGGCTGAAAGGCTGCATTTTTTATTATTTGTGTCCATGCAGTCCACAAATAATAAATAAAGCCTTTGGTAATTTAGCTTTAATTATGCTCCCTGGTTTCATTGCTTCTCCATGTCCCAGGTGTGCCAGATCTGTCCTCCTCTTTAGCTTCTCCATCTTCTGCACATGAAACATGCAGCTCATTACTCACCCTCTGTGCTGTACAGCAGCCCTGCTCCTCCTCTGCTGTCAGGTTCTGGGCGTGCTGCCTTGCCCCAGGCTGGAGCAGAGCATGGGGGGCTCTGGGGGCACCCAGTGGGGCTGCTGGGGGAATGATGTTGGCTTCTCTCCCCGCAGAAGGTGCTGGACTTCCAACATCATAACTGTTCACAGCAAAGAGTTGATCTCCACTTATCTTCCCTTCCGAAAATAAGAGAAAATGCAAAATGTTTGAAATAACCCTTTTGCACCTTTTTGAAGTGAAAATACTCTCTCTGAGGGTCAACATTAATTTCCATTTAGATGTTTAGCTAAAAAAGAGAAAGAAAACAGAAAGGCTGACATCAAAAGAACCTCTTTAAGGCAGGGATATGCTCTGCACTGACCCAGCTGGGAAGGGGGGGGTGCTGATGGTTTAATCTCTTGCTTTCTCTGTTGGTGGGGCCCCTCTTCTGCAGATCCAGGAGAGCTGATCCAGCTGGCAGAGCTCTGTTAGCAGTGATGGTGCCAGCATCCCCTTCTGTAGGGGACTCCCTGCAGCAATTGGGGGGTTTGTTCCCTCCCACAAGGCCATGGTTGTGAACGTCCGTGGGGTTTGAACACATTGGGATGCATTGGCTGAAGTCCTGGGTATCAGCCTCCGGTTTTTCCAAGAGAAATGCTTTGCAGTTTTCCTCCTTGCAGGCAGCCATTGGGCTCACCCTGTGCATTGTGAAGGTTTAGAGGTCGACTCAGCAGATTGCTCCCCGTCCCCAGCTCTGTTTCCCTTGGCTGTGCACTGCCAGGAGAGCAGCAGTCACGAGCACCTGCAGATTAACATTCACTCTTTGATGTAAGCTGGGGGCTGAGCCATGAGCTGCATAGACAATGAGTGCCATGGTCTGGAACCAGCACAGCAAATCAGGGCATGGTGCAGGAACCTGAGCCCAAATTTGGTGTCCTTGCAACAGCCCAAACCCCCAGCTTCCTTCACAGATCTCTCAGTGTTATGTTGCCCCACTTCCAGCCTGCTGGGCCATTTCCATGTCCTTTCAGTGAGAAAGGGCCAGGACACTCAGCCACACATTCAGCCAAGATCCAGACCTCACCACAAAGGAAACATCTTTCCCACATCCAGGAAAGCAGGTTGTGCTGTTCAGGTTACAAGTGCAGGGACAGTGTGTGTTTCAGTGATGCTGATCCCAAATGCAGCCCATCACTGCCATTTTACTGAGCAAGGACCATTATAATGACCAAGGTTAGGCGGAAGATAGGATGCTCCCAAACAGTGTCAGCTCTGTTACTGGTAATTTCAAGGTAATGCTTTCCCAGCACCTTGATCTAGGCAAAATGAGCCTTGAATAAACATAATAGTAAACTCCATTGTTCAGTGGTGCAACGCCATGCCTTTAGCAGTCAATTCCCAGGAGGAGGCATCTCATCCCCAGCATGCTGGATATAAACCTTAAATTTACATTTCTATTTAAATAGCAGTTTCCAAGACGAAAGCTTCAGTCTCTGGTGACGATGAATAGAAACATCTCCCCCATTAAAAATCTCATCTTTTTCTTTTTTTCTGACGAGCAGCTCTGCTGTGCAGGCATTTTTATAGGTTCCCACAGAGGTGGTTGAGCTGCAGTGTTAAATCTTCACCACATCAGCCAGGACAGCAGCTGGAAACGGTGCTGGAACACCACATCCATTCCTCTGCCATCAGAGAAAGCCTCTCTTGCCAGCTCACAAGGGAGAGATTAACATCGGTGCTTGTGATGCATCACCCAGGGAAGTGCTGGGGTGCAGAGCAAGGTGCTGCCAGCTCCCTGTCTCCCAGTCCCCCCCACCTGCTGCACCGACATCCTGCCTCACTTTTCAGGGCCCGTCTTTCTCCCTTATTTATTTAAATGACAAATGTGCCAGAGCAGAGCCTGTCTCCCACTTGACATCAGCCCCAGTGTGACACCAGTAACACCATGCAACATCTCCTGGCCTCCCTCTGCTCTCTGTCCGTGGGCAGCATAATAATAACAACTGGGGGGGAAAGAAAAAGAAAAAAAAAAGTTCTTAAAATAACATTGCTTACTGCTTATGCAGAGGAAGCGTAGCACTGCAGAATGCAAAGCTCTCATCCCCCTGTACTCACCTGGCTGTGTGCAGTGCATATGGCAGCCCAGCCACCCACTGCTCGGTGACTGCAGCAACCCAGGAGCACCTGGGGGCAGGGAGGTGAATTAAAGATGAAGTGGCAGCTGGAACAGTGAAGTTCCCAGCTTAATATCATTTTCGGAGGAGTTCTGTGTGCTTGATAATATGTGCCATGCACATGGTTATTTGCTCGAATTAGATAACAGTCGATAACACAGTGATCCTAATCTCCTCCCATTGCTCGAGACCTGGCACCACGCATCAGCAGCAGAGTCCCTGCTTATCTGCTCCCCGATGGCTTCCTCAGGAGCTCTCACTGGCGGCTCTCTTTATTTAGATATTGCCAAGATTGCTGCGGATGGAAATGAGTGTGTGCTGGCAGCCCGTGTAGCCTGCAAGGTGTGAGGCTGCAGATACTGACCCGGAGCTCCTTCCTACTGCAAAATGCAAATGGGATGAATGGGAATGGAAGGGAGCTGTGCATGGAGGGCAGTGGTGCTGGGGGGTTCTGGGGGATGCTGCTTCCATCATCTGGCTGACCCTGCCAGGGTGTCCTGCATTCTCCAGGTGAGAACTGCTTGTCCTGTGCCCACTTCCAAGCACTGGGAAACCACTGATGTGTATTTTTTCATTCATTTACTTGTTTCTCCAGTTGTCACCTGGGATTCTGGCATGAGAACACCACACACCAGCAGCACTGGGACAGGTGTGCCCCAGTATCCCACCCCATCACAGGGAGCCTCCTGCAGGGGCATAAACAGAGCGTGGATCAGAGGGCACAGTTTGCTGTTCTCCGGCTAAATACTGCCTGAGCTCTGGCCATGGAGACCTGTAGCACTTGCTTCTGGTCATGCAATAGGGCATTAAAAATAAAGGTGAATCCTTTACCAGCATCACCCAGTTGGAAAATGGCATTCAGCTACGTTATTTTGCAAAGAAAAAAAAGTCGCATTAGCACCTCCTTTGGCAGAGCATGGGGTGCCAGGCTCAGGACCTTGTGCCCATCACCAGCCTCTCCCCCAGCCCAAAGCATCTCCCTCTCTCCATACAAAGGAGGGATGCTCCCTCTGTCTCTCTCAGGCACAGAGTGTAGCAGAATTCTGGTGTTTATGTATCGTTTTTCCCTGCTGGCATTTAATGGGCGTTTTAGTAGCACAAATAGAAAATGCTGCATATTCATCTTCCGTGTCACAGGCATTGAGATGGAGAGTAGTGAAAGGAGAAGCGCCTCGGGCTCATTGTACCAATCTTGTCCTCCACAGCAATCTCCAAGATGAAGAATAACTTAATTACCGCATCTCATTTCGTCTGCTTTATTTGCTTCCCTCTTATGCCTGTGCCCACTCTGACACACGATTAAAACACTGGTGGGCAGCCAGCACCCACCCCACGTTGTGCTCCCATGGCTGGATGGCAGGAGAGGGCTGGTGAAATATGGGCTGCACCTTGAAAGATGTAGGGCTGCAATCCATTCCAGTGGCTGTGGGCTTTGCAGAGCAACAGTCTGGACACAAAGCAATTGGACAATAGCGTGCTGGCTGCTGCTGGAGGTAAAGGTTTTGTGTGTCCATCCATCTTGGTCAGCTTGCTTTGGGAAGGGTGTGGGTGCTGAGTTCAATTTGGATGGAAAAAAAGCAGCTTGAAGTCAGAAAATGCAATTTTTCTCCCCAGCTCCGCCACGAATAGGGGAATTGGGATTGCTCAGTATGGGCTTTCCTCTCTTGGCAGTCCCACACTAAGCCCCTTTGTGATGCACAAGGTACAAAATCTGCCAAATCGATGTCCACTGGATAAGGCTGGCTCTGGATAAAGCATTGCTTGGTGTCCTGCAAACTGAGAAATGCCTACAAAGCTCAGCCCTGCTATTCCCATCACACACAGGGCAGATGGGGACACAAATCCGATGTCCTCTGAAGAAGGGCACGGAGTCCTTCTGCTAAGTCACCCCGATGCTGAGCAGAGGTGCTGAACTCTGTGTCCCCGCATTGCCCCTTGGTGGCCCCACAAGGTCCCCACTGGGCAGGAGATGAGGGCAGCCGGCAGCTGGGGCGATGCTTGGGGCACTGCGGGTGAAGAGCTGTGTTCCCTGACAGTCTGCAGACAGGGACGTGACCCAGGAGGTTTGGCAGCTGAAGCGCATTCGTTTTCACAGAGTGGAGAGTACCAGAAGCAATTAGTGCATTTAAAATAGCTCTGCAAAACCCCGCTGCAAGTTTGCAAGAGCCGAAACCCATGGCGGACTGCAGTCCATCAGTGTGTCCACAGAGGGACACATGGAGATGCCTCCATCAGCCCCGAGTGCAAAGCCAGCTATCAAATCCAAATGTGCCTCTTCTCTTCCATGACAAGTCATTTCCTTTCTGTCCTCAAGAATGGCCTAATTGCTGGATTAGTTCTCCCAGGAAAGTGCAGGGGAGCCAGCTCTGCTGCCAGGTATTGGTGAGTTAAAAGAAGCAGCAAACCGAGCAGATCTCATTTGTGTTCCATGTCAGCACCATTCCCTCTGAGCACCCTGCTCCTTTTAGGTAAATGTTTCGCTGCGCTGTGAACACGCAGGTAATGAAACCTTGTCTTTGTAGTTTGGTGATAAAAAAAAAAGGAAAAAAAAAAGAAGAAGAAGAAACAGAGCTGTGCTAAACGTGCCCACAGTGAATAGTCACCATCCCGAGCAGTGAGCACTCAGTAGGACCAGGAAAGGAGGTCTGGCTCTGCAGTAGTTTGATTGGGAGCGTGAGGGCTTGGGAAAGTAGTGGGCTGACATGGCAGAGTGATGCAGAGCTACACTGAAGCAAACAGGTAGGGAGATGTGAATTGAGAGATGGAAAATGGAAGGAAGAGAAAAGTAATGGGAAGGGGAGGGGAGGGGAGGGGAGGGGAAGGGGAAGGGGAAGGGGAAG
>JAPSGF010000057.1:4472885-4521573 GCA_035772895.1 Perdix hodgsoniae | reverse complement strand
AGGGGAAGGGGAAGGGGAAGGGGAAGGGGAAGGGGAAGGGGAAGGGGAAGGGGAAGGGGAAGGGGAAGGGGAAGGGGAAGGGGAAGGGGAAGGGGAAGGGGAAGGGGAAGGGGAAGGGGAAGGGGAAGGGGAAGGGGAAGGGGAAGGGGAAGGGGAAGGGGAAGGGGAAGGGGAAGGGGAAGGGGAAGGGAAAGGAAGCACTGTCATTCTCTCTGACAAGTGTGCATTTGTGGGATGGAGAGAAGGATCAGCCCACGGCATCCTGCAGATCACATATCCATGTCACTGGATGGGACTGGAAGATTACTTATCCCATTCTGGGTTGCAGTTCATGTTGCAGTTTTCCATGCACAGCAGGAAGGCTCTAATGATTAATTAATACATGCACCATGTTTGCAAACCGCCATGGCAAAAGCTCTCACTATGGAAATGGCACGGTGGCATCACATGCAGAAGATTTTTTTGCCAGGCAGACTCGTTTCAAACAAACAAAACCCACGAAGCATTCTTTTGCCCTGCCTTAAGAACACAGAAATAGTGCACTGTCTGTACATCACGTGTGACAAATGGCATATGGATAATTTAAAATTGTTCTTTGGGAGCATCTGGAAAGATATTTAAAAGCATTGTAAGAAGAGTAGTAAATGTCATGTTGGATTTTATGCAGGAAAAGGCACACAGCCTGCCATCAGCAGAAGCTGCTGTCTTGAACTTCAAGTGAATGCACTGTCCTGCAAACACCAAACTGTCTTCATGGGCGCTGTCACAGCTCAGGATTGAGGACCAAGATCTGCTTCAGTTATTCCCTTCCTTGCCAGAAGCAAACAAACAAATGGGAAAAAGAAAAAGAAAAACAAGACAAAAGCCCTACTGCTCACAAACGAATCCCATGCCCTCACCCACGTTAGGGGGTTAGCAGTTCTGTTGGAAGAAGATGCCTTTGGGAGGTGCTTGGAAGTCAGCAACTGATGAGGTCCAGTGTGAGAGGCTGGTGGGTGCAACCCAAACTCTCCTCTGCACCTCATCAAGCACATGTTATTAGAAGGCAGCTCCAGGAAGGCATTTAATCTTGGTCTGAAGCCTTTCAGGAGATGACTAATGTCCCCAACCCACGTGGCTTGGGGACTCTCTGTCCCTTAATAGAATCATATAGAAAGGTTTGGGTTGCTAGAGACCCTTACGATCATCCAGTTCCAACCCTTTTGCAATAGGCAGGGACACCTCCCTTGGGACCAGGTTGCTCAAAGTCCTCCCAGCAGCCATGCAGGATGGCACTGGCAGGCTCTGAATGGGACAGTGCCCTCAGCTCGTGCCCTGTGAGCCAGGGACTCATTTTTGCTGCCCTTCTTCTCCTGCTGCTTTTGGATCAAGTGTTGAGGGGGTTGTAATCCACATAAAACAACAAGCAAATGTAAAACATTATGATATGATGAATATGATTTTATATTGTAGTTACCTCTGGGCATTCGCTTTCTTATTTCATTGTGGTTGTTACAGTTCTTTTATTCCTTACATAAAGCAAAAACATTTAATGTGAAAATAAATGGAATCGTGACGGTTTGGGTGAGTTGTAGCTCTCAAGGCTTTCCTTTGCATGTGCTCACAGATCCATGTGAGCTCTCACACAGGAGGCTACAGAGGGAACCCCTCACCTGGAGCCTGAGGTTGGTAGAGGAGGGGATGGGGGCACCCAGAGGGTCTGAGACGGATTCGTGCTGGCGACACAGTCAACCAAGGCAAAGCAACCAACTGGGGTTTGTGTTCCTGTCCTGGACCCTGCCAGCTGTCCCCAGACACCAGGGGACAGTGATGCTCTACTGGGCAAACACAGTGCTGTGTCTGGGGGGCATGGTCCTGGGGCACAGGGATGCACCCAGGGAGGACTGTGCAGATTTGACACTTTAGAGAGCCCATCCCAGGCAAGAACAAGCCTCATACAAAGCCAGCTACCAACTATTTTTAGAAAGCCTTTGACAGCGTCCCCTCCTCAAACCTGAGGATATTTATTCATTGTGTTCTACATCAGCTCACTTACCCCGAGGTTGGTGCACATGTCACAGGCTCCTAATGTCACAGCCAGGCATCAGCAGTGATGCTCACCATGCCAGCGCACGTCACAGCAGCACTGACCGTCCCGGGTTGCAGACAGGTCACAGGATATGGATATTAGCAGTGCCTGAGGTGACAATTAAGCACTAAGTGCGTGCTGGGCAGGGTGACACAAATTTTGGAAATATTCGGGTCAGCGCAAAGCGTTGCTAGCAGTAAATCCATGTGGTCCTCAGATAACTGCACAGGTGGAAAACAACTTGCCCTGTGCTTAAAGGGAGCATCGATGTGATAAAAGACGGTCATACGGAACATACTGAGCTGCTGACATGCGGGGTGGCTGCTGCTTTGTTGCTACCAAGGCGAATGGCCCTGTTCTATCTCTGCTTTGCAGAGATGCACGCAGGCAGGATAGCAGTAAGAGGTGGAAAATCAGCTTGCCAAGCACCAGCATGCGGCTCTGCCAGCCCTCAGCTTGCTCTTGGTCTCCTGGCGTGGGCCAGGACTCAAATAAAGCAGGGGAGATGTGCACAGGAGCACGTGTGACCTCCTCCAAATTAAAATTACTTTGTTTTTAAAAGCTTTGAGGCCCAGGGCCAAATTCAGAGCTCTGGTGCTCTATGGGGCATAAAGCTAAGATGCCCCTTACTCTCCCTCTTCTCACTTAGAGGCTATTTTAGGCTGGGAGGTATTTTAACTTGCACCTTTTCATTGGTGCATAAATTACACTTATTTAGGTTACTTTATGCATCAGCAGACAGGGTGCACGTGGTGCTCAGGGAGCCTTAGCAAAACTGAGAGGTTCTGAATTATAGCACCTTAAGCAGCAGTGTGGAATTTGCCTCGTGGCATCCCAGGTTATTGAAAGCTCAAGAGGTGGAAGTTATGGGGTTATCAGCTCTCTCCTGCTTGTCCTGGTCAGGCTTCTGAAGTTTCGTCCTTGGGCACCATAGGGATGATGTGGTGGAGGACACCAAAGTGCTGTCTTCTTGTCACAGAGCTGGCAGTGATGTCACCAAGGCTGTGCAGCTCAAATACGTTTACTGAAGGGGACAGAAGTGCCAGGCGTGTGAGCCAAGCAGGGATGTGTGTCTGCTAGAAGAGAAAGTTTCTTGATAGTGTGGTCCATGGATGCAAGCGCATGGATGCTCAGGCTCAGGTTGGCTATTAGGAAAAAATTTCTTCTCTGAAAGACAGGCCAGGCATTGGAACAGGTTGCCCAGGGAGGTGTTGGTGCTCACTGACATGTGTCCACAGGCGCCACATCTCTGATTCTTGACCCCCCCTTCCCTAGGGGTGGCTCCTGCCCCTCCTGGGCTGGTGTTCCCAGCTCTCTGTGCAGATGGCACAGGAACACATTGGGATGATTCAGGTTAGATCTCAAAGCATATTTGGGAAAAATGGAAAAAAAAAAGAAAAGAAAAAAAAAAAAAAGCCATATCAGGTTTAGATTAAAGATGCAGTGAAAACAAAAGCAATGTGGTTTTTAATGCAGGACACGTGTTTGCAAAAAAGCACTTGGAGCTGATCCCAAGCTGATACCTCCTCCAGAACCAAATTCTTTGTGTTTTCACTTCTCTTTCACTGCAGCTGGTTCAAGTATAGTTAGTCAGCCCAGATTAATTCTCCCCCTTAGTGTGCATCTTATCTTTGGGTGCAGATAAAGGCTGTCTCCAATGGTCTGACCTGCTCCTTCCCAAAGCTCAGTCCCTGTTACTCACCCTGCGGATTTGACCCTGGGCTCTGGCTTTGAGTCTGCCCCTGCTATGGCCCTGTTTAACACAGCATGAGGATTCCAAGGCACACCAGCAGGCTTTGGGCTGAGCCACATTATTGCCAAAAGTGCTGCACCAATCCTTTTCTAACCGTGCCCAAGTTTTAGTGTTTAATATTTAAACATGAGAGTTCCTTTTGAGACGTTTAAAGCGGAATTATTAACAGCCCCGTGTAGAACTGACAGGTTAACAGTGCGACAATTAAAAAGAAAGGTTAAATACATTTTCTTTTCAGACCAACTGCTGTTGCTTAAGACTAATAAATCCGCCAGGAGATGGATTTTAGTGAGTGTGAGGGGCTGCGTGTCAGCTTTTATGGGTTTGAGTTTTGCAGAAATCACTACACCTCTCTTCCCAGACAGCTACAGGTGCTGGGCTGTATTTAAGCCAATGGGGCTTCTTCCAAAGAGTTGTGTGAGTCAAAGCAGAAAGAAAAAAGTATGTGTATTGGCAGAGCAAAAAAGCAAGACGTGGTGGCTGTGGGATCTGAAAGCATCCAGGCTCACAGGTTTTTAATTCCTCTGCTGTTATGTAGGCTTGGAAAGCAGAAATTCAGGTGTGGGTCGTCTAAGGGATGGATCTGATGCTGAGCTCCTATGTCTCGCTTGGGAAAGAGCTGTCCTCTCCCAGCCCAGCTGCAAAACATCACCTTCCTTACCACTGCCTTCCTCACCTTCACCTTCCTTACCATCATCTTCCTCACCTTCAGCTTCCTTACCTTCATCAACTTCCTTCCCATCATAGGTGAGGGATCCTTCCTTGCCTCTGATGGGCATCGATTTCGCCCTAAGTTTGCAACCAGGAAAGGTCATGTGCTTTACAGATATTGAGGAATATTTACTCTCTCTGTGCTTTTAGTAAGTTAAAAAAGTAGTAACTGGTGTTTTAAATGAGTTACCGACAGCAGTAGCGGATGTTACAGATTATTATAAGCACATCAGTGGAAGGTATTATGAGATGGCTATAAGCCATGGCTATAATCAGCCTGGGTTTGATTTATTGGACTCTATAGCAACCCATAGAAATTGATTAGCCATTTATTTAAATGGTTATGAATCACAGATTATCTCTGCACAAATTTAGAAAACTTGCTGTGGTTATGAGGGACTCGGAGAGCTGTGAGCTCCTCCACCTCACCCACAGCTTCCCACGCCATGGCACAGAGCAGCTGCTGGGAGATGGGCTGTGAAACCACCTCCGAGCTGCACCCAGAGCCACAAAGGCCCTTTTTTATTGTTCTTACATATTTTCTGTAAAGGTCAGTTGGATGGTGTTATAATGGACTTGGGGATATTCTGCTCTCTGCCTCAGCTCTCTGCTGTCTGTCAGCCACACGCTCTAGTGTCAGCTTCTCCACAGTAATATATCTTAATGCACCGGTCTGTGCTGATCCTCCTCCCTTCCCCACATCCCCCGTGAATATATAACCACCAAATGTGATAGGAAGAAATTACTATTGTAATAAAACTGGTTCATTACATCCTTCCAGTCAGAGGCGTTTAATGAGCACCGGGGCTGCCTAACACTGTTATGTTCCCTTTGAGCCAGATGCAAATGTAATATGTTTCATCGTATCGTTTAATTTACTCTTTGGAGCCATGGATGAAGCAGGCAGGTCCTCCATGCACTGGGCACCAGGGATCTGGCTGAGCCATTAGGAACTGCCCAGGTGCTCTGCAGCTTGGGCATGATGTCATGCTATGATGGCCCTTGTGTGGAGCTGCCATACATCCAGGTGGCTCAGGGCAGTCTGACATATAGATAAGTACTAGGATGCTGTGATTCTGTGATTCTGTGATGCTCTGATACAACGGGGATCAGCACCTCTTGAGAGGGGATTTTTCCATCTTAAAAGAGGTTTTTAAGCTGAGGAGTTGGAAAGGACAACGTAGGTGAACTTAAATCGCCAGTAGGAGTTGTGCATCCAACTTACAGACATCATTGTAGCCAACTGAGGCCATCATTTGTTGGGTTTTGAATGAGATTATTCCTGATTTCAGGAGATTTCGCGTGGAGTTCTCAAGCAGGGCTTTGTAGATGGAGCAGACAGCAATCTGTAATTTGCTTAGAGAAATCCTCTCCCAAAAGCTGGCATTAGGGATGGGAACTCTTCATTGCATTCACATCAGGATGGATTCGACTGTGCTGGCAGATGAAAACACTGGGCGAGGTCCAAAACTCACATTTGCTCTGGATTTTCAAAATGGATTTTTCACATTATATTTCACAAAGGCATTTGTCATTTAGAATTTGACCTTCTTGAAGAAAACAAACAACATTTCAAAAAGGATTAATGACCTCAATGGGAGCAGAACATTTCACCTGGAGGGGAAAATAAGCTGCACGTTCGCTGTGACGTCAAAACCTAGAGCCTCCTCTCCATTGTTTTTGATGTCTCTCTTCTAATTCCAATCAAAGCAGCCGAACCTTTAAGCACCCTGGGCCTGCCCCCACTACCCAACAACCCAACAGGCTGAAATATATGCTGAATTTCACCTTGGAAAGCAATGGTACTGATGTCCAACCGATCACCTGGGAGCTCTGGTAGAAGCCAGCCATCATCCCTGGCTTCTCCTCCCTTCTCCTGCTGACTTCTCTCTTGCTGTGGGACCATCTCAGCACAAGCCCCAGATAACTCAGGATGCTGTAATGTTTCCAAAGTCCTTTGCACCTACAAAAGCTGCGTTGTTTGTGGTTTTTTTTCTCTAGAAGCCAATGGAAGCTGTCAGCATGGAGCCCATCTCTGCACATGGCGGCCTCAAAGCCAGGCTGTGTTAGCTCACAGCCCCACAGAGGATGAGCTCAGTGATCTGCCCTGTTCCCCACAGCACATTTCAGTGGAGCAGGGCTTTCTTCACAAGGATATCATACCTCAGTATTTCCTGCTGTTTTCACCCAGCTCATTTATGGCAAGCAGACCCTTGAGATACAGTCCTTTTGTCCAGGAAAGCTTTAATGATCTCTGAGTTGTTGTGTTGGCATCAGTTTTAATTCCAGCTGCTCTAAGCTGGCAAGCTAATGGGAAGAGATGCATTTATGGGCTCTGAGGCTTTTTTTTCTAGGGTGTGCAGTGCTGTCCTAACTCAGACATACCGAGCCTTGCAGGGCTGTTAATTAACAGCAGAGCTGGGAAGCTATCACCGGTCATCTTGCAGACCCAGGAGAGGTGAGCCTGAGGAAAAGGAACCCTGCAGAGGGGCTCCTTTCTTTGGAGCTGCTGCTGTTGCTGGGCTGCAAGCCTGCAGCATCTCTCTGTGACATCCCTCTGGCAGGACACAGGGAGTGGGTTTGATGGCAGCTTTTTCCCTTTCGGAGCACTGGTGGCTTTGCTGAGCAGATTGGCTTTGCCTTGTCAAGAACGCAGCATCATTTCCTGCAGTCCAGCTGCTCTGGGCAGTGGGCAGTCATACAGTCCATATCTCAAGCTGGGGCTAATGCTTTAATTGGGGCTGGATGTGAGGGGGGTGGCTGGAAGGGATGGTGTGCAGCTGCATGGGCCCTTGCCCAGCACAAAGCTGGCAGCACGCTCCGTGACACAAAAGAGGATGAACAAAATCTCCCTTGGCCAATGAAGCAATTTGTCCCCGTGAGTCCCACTTGCCAAACTGTGGCTTCTGCCAGGCTTTTCTGCAGTCTTGTCCGCTCGGGGAGCCTCTGGAAAATGAATCTAAATTAACCAAAGGCTGGAAGTTCCGAAGAATGTACGAAACGGCCTTAAACCCTGATGTGAATTATGCTGGACAGTATGGAGACTACACTGTGTGAGTGCTCTATGCACCTTTGAAGAACGTGTTCTGTGTCATGGCGTGGGAAGCAGGGGCGGTGGGCCTGGCCCTGGGCTGAGCAGGATGAGTCCCTTCCCAGCTGCAGGCAGCAGCTTGGCTCCCACAGTCCCCCAGTAGAGCAGCGCAGAGGATTTACAGAGTTCTGCCATGAGAACTCTTCCCCGGTCCTAATCTGTGTCACTGTGAGTACTGCAGAGAACAAAATCTGACAGCTGTTGTGGTTCACCCCAGCTGAAGCCTCTGTGTGAGATACTCGGGGCCTTAAAGCCCTATTTATGCCCCAGAGTGGAAGCAGCATTAACTCCCTGAGTGCAGAAATGACAGAAATGCACTTATAGGGGGAAGAGGAGCACACTGTGTTACCAGCGACGACTTTATACCTGCCAATGTAATCCACGCTTGCCTTTGTGCTGGTACAACTAATAAGCAGTTAATATGCAGTCCCATCAGAACACGAAATAACAAAGCCTGCTTTCTTTAAGATCTGCATTTCATGCTCGGTTGAGAGCTCCAATCAAATCTTTTCCTGAAGCTCAAATGGGTTTTTCTAAATCCTCTGCCCCAGTGTGGAGTCTTTGATGGCTGATAAGGCAGAAGCCTGGGCTGCAGCCTGTCATTCAGCCCAGAAATGCTGATGAGGAACATTTACGGTCTCTCCTCCACCTGGACACTGTTTTCACAGTACGTATAAAAACTTAATTGTATCCAAGACTGCTTTCCTCCCCTATCAAACCTGCTTGAAAGCGGCAATGGGTTCAAAAATTGTTAAGGTCAGAATAAACATGCAGAAATGCACACACATTCATTGCATGATCATATGAGCTTAATTTCCTCAGGCAAGTAGGCTAAAAATACCCTGCGTGCCCAGAAGAGGTAATTATACTGGTATAAAACCGTGGGGTCGTGCTGGTTTCCTGAGCTCTCAGCGTGGTTTGAAGCGATGTCCCAACACATCCTGTGTGCCTCCGCCTCCCGCAGCCAGCAAACATCTTCCAAAAAGGTGGAGATGCTGAATTATTCACTTCCATTTGCACAGAGCTCAATCCGTGCCAGGGATGGGGACAGACACGCCGAGCCCCAAATGTCCTCTCCCATCATCTCCTCAACCCCTGGAACAAAACGTTTCTGTCAGGTTGGATTTGGAATGCAAAGTACTCTAATGACAAGGGACAGTTCCAGATCATCACTTGCACATCTGCATCCCCGGGAGCTGGCACTGCTCCCTGTGCCACCCAGGAGCTCTGTGAGATGCAGTCGTGGGCTTGGCTGCTTCCATCATCCCCCAGCCCCTCTGCTCTGCTCTCACCCCAGCAGGTGAAGGTTCTCCATCTCCATGAAGACAGGTTGCACCAAAGCACTGTTGAATTGAACCCGGGTTTCTTTGCAGGGAGGAAGAGTCACGCAAGCACGCACAGCCACTGAAAAAGTGTGTAGGAAGACTATGGAGGAACACCCATGAGCATGGCCTGGAAAGTCTTCTCAAAGCATGGCCACCACGAAAAAGTGGTATGGAGGAGAGAAAGCAGTTCGAATTAGTCCTAAAATTTCTTCTAACCGAGATGCCTCACTTATAGATTTGGGATGCTCAAAGTTTCCTCTCCCTTTTGCCATGTAATCAGGGGCCAGGAGTTGCTGCTAAGCCAGGTGACACCCTCAGCTCACGCAGCTCAGAAAGCAAGCTGTCCTCTGCCTGCAGCTCTTGGGGTTACCGATGAGCCACTTAAACTTCTTTCTTCTACACAAGCATTCCCACCCATCACTCATGGGCTGACCGCATGAGGAACTTCCCTGGTTGCCTGGAGGCTGTTTTTAGCAGGGCACATTCGCTACTCGAAGTAAATGATTTAAAAGAAAATAAATTAAAAACCTGTAGCTTAGCTCCAGACGAGTTTAAAATTGGACAGGTTGATTATAAGCTGTCACAGTACGTGCTCATGAAATTCTAACATCAGGGCACCGAGGGTCCTGCACCAAGCTGTCTATCCTTCCACCTGAACTCTAAACTTTGATCAGCTGCTGCTACTGAGGTTGTGGTGAGCTCCCCCAGCCGAAGGCAGGCTCACTGCCAGCAGAACGTGTTGGGACTGGGGATGCCGTTCAGAGTTAGGCTGTGGCTGCACTCTGTGTTTTACTGAGCTCTGCAAGTTCTGTGCTTTGGGGAACCGTCCCGTCGCTCTTTGAAGGTCTGAAAACCCCACATTCAGGAAATGCTTTCAGGAGCACCACCGGGAAGTAGTTAGGGAAGAAAAAGCTCCAACTTTGATCTTCTTTAAGGAACTTACTCATCCATGTGTTGTGGAAATGCTGAGTCGCAGCTTGAAGTGGTGATGGAGCACCTGGTGGGAAGGCAGGGCCAACCCAGGGGAGCTCAGGTGTGGGCAATGCAGCTGAATGACCAGAAGGGATAGAGGCAGGCTGCACCCCTTCCCAGCACTCATTTAAGGGTTGGCAGGGGAGGGAGGTGTATCTTGCTGGGGATCCCTGCATGCCTGAGGCTTTCTGAAGGTAAGCGGCTTCTTTCTTTTATTTCTGTGCCCACAGCTGTTGTATTTGAGCAAATCCTCACTTGCTGTAGCCTAGGATCTTGCTGCTGTGCTGTCATAGCTGTGCTTTTCATCATGTCGCACCATGTTATTCCTGAATCTTTTCCACTAAGTATGAAGGCCAGAAGGAGACTCTTTTCATCTTAAGCTCTGTAAGGGAGCTCTTGCAAGCTGTCCATTCAGATGCTCCATTCTAATATAATGGTGCTTTGTTTCTGAGAAGCTTTAGAAAGCAGAGAGTTGAGTCCAACTCTAGCAACCTGAAAACCAGGGAAGTCCTGTGCAGTTCAGATCCTTTTCTGTTAAGTAGATCTTTACATCCCAAGGTAAATCTGATTTCATTTATTCTATTGCAACTGCAGCTGTCAGTAGCGACTTCAACAAGCCATGAGGCTTCCATCCAGCACCAGCCCTTCAGTTTATGATTACATGCAAACCTACAGTGGTTACAGGACAGTTCCCTCTGTGCCTTTCTCAGCTTCCTTTGCATTCTACTTTAAATGTTTGGGAGCAATAATTTATATGCAGAGTGCAAGAACTAATTAGTGTGTCTCTTGCTTTCTAAGAGGGAGCAAAAACCATAGCAAATGACATTCCAGCAAAAATGGGGTCAGCTCGGATTAAGCTCTCTTCCCATTTATCTTTGGTCTTTAGCATTAAATTTACCATACATATTAGAAACAAATTTTAATTTTCCACAGCATTGGGCAATATGTTTTCCTTAAAGCCTAGAAGAAGATTCATTAACATCCTCTCCCTCTCGTTCAGTGTGACTGTCTCCTCATTTGCACATAAATGTGGAAGTTCGCTGCATGGGAAAGCTTGCCTGACTGACATCCCAGTTCTGTACCAATGCACAACATACACTTCTGCACAAATGAACCCTCTACCACTGCCATCACATAGCTTTGCTTCCCTGTTGCTTCAGAATAGGGCCCAAAGTTCTTGTAGAAAGGGGCCACTGAGATGATGACAGCGTGAGGAGTGACCTGTAGCAACAGAAGAGTATGCATAGGTCGTACTTCTTGTCGAAGATTTCCTACCTCAAAGTCAGCCGTGGCCTAATACTCAATAGTATGAGGATGTACTTTCAGAGAGCAGCTCATTTAACCTGGGCAGAGAGGAATATACTGTCTGCAGGGAGCCTGCAGCACCCAGCTGCCTGCTCAGTCTGCCCAAATATCATAGACTCACAGGACGGTTGGGTTGGATGGGATCTTAGTGCCCCATCCAGCCTGTTAGTACCTCCAGGAAGGGGACAACCCACTGCCCCATCACTTAAGCCTCTCAGACCCAAAGGAATACCTCTGATTGTTATTTCAGTGTGGTGTTCATCTTCAGGTATTTTTAAGGCAGATGACAGAGGTCATGTGTGAACCCATCACACCCAATGCCATCTGGTTTGGTTTGGGCACTCACGGCTGCTGAGCTGGTCCACCCCATGGAAGTGCTGCTTCCTCTGCAGATATAAGGGGGCTCTGAGAGCCAGCACCTCTGGGGGCAGCCCTGTGGTGAACTTCTAAAGTTCGTTGGGTGAATTTCACACCCACCCAACCGCATATAAATGCATTTTTAACAAATAAATACCGTTCTCAGTATTGCTGTACCTCAGAGTGAGGATCTGGGCCATAGTGAAGCATTCCCAGTGTGTACAAAGAAGCTGGAGTCCTTGCCTGTCTGCAGCCTATGGGGATGAATGCTGTGCAGTTAGATGCTCCAATGTGTGCAATCAGGTGCTGTCTGCCTCAGATGTATCAGCACCCAGGCAAAGCTGAGGGAACCTCTTGTATCATCTCACTCATAACCCAGCACCCAGTTTTCCCCAGTGGACTGCAGTAAGCTCCACCAGCTATGGAGACGATTTCATTATCATTAGGGTAATACATTTTATCCTAATTGCATTTGTGCATGTGCAATGAGAAGTGGTCTCACTGCCGGATGCCCAAATCCATCATTCCTTCCTTGCAGAAGTGAGACTTCAATACACAGACATGGTGAGAGGGCTGTAGATGGTGCTGTAGATTTGGGAAGTGAGAAGCCTGGGAGGAGGTAGCAGATGCACGAGATAAGCAGCCATATGCAGTGCTGATGGATGGAGGCAGAGCACAGTTTTCCTTTGCTAGCTTACTCTTAAATATTGATCCAGAAGCTTTCTTTTATCTGCATCTGTGAGCTCTGATTTACTCTCCCATCCCTGACTGCCTGTGTTCTTTTCCCACTGGAAAATCGAAGGGCTTGTACCTACAAATGCCCATTTTCCACTTGGCCAGTGAGCTGGCAAACACGCACACTGCTGCCAACCAGCTGTGCCCAGCTGCCCACGGGCTGTGCCATCTGCAGGCATTGGAGGATGCGCTCTCCTCACATGACACAGCAGCTGGAACACTGATAAACACAGGTTTTACACTTTCTTCCCCGCCGTCCTTTGATCTTTCTTCGGCTGGTGGTTCAACCCAAGGAATGCTGTTTCATTCCCTTTACGTGCCATTTCTCCAGGCCTGTTTGAACTCGAGGAATCAGATATTTCTTACAACTTCAAAGTCAAGTTTAATGACTGTAAAGAGCAGCACAGCTGTGGCACTCCAGGTACAAGGTGTCCTGTCTCAAGGATTGGCAGGGAATAATAAAGGCATGCATGGCAGAGACGTGTTGCAAGTCACCTGTGCCTGCTGCTCTCAAAATTGACTTCTCTTCATTGTACTCAGAATGATTCTCTGAATTGAAATGCCTTCATATCTGAAGGGGAGGAGAAAGGGGGGGGGGGGGGGGGGGGAAAAAAAAAGTTTCCCTGAAGATAAAATGTGTAATAGCCTATTTTATTTTCCACTTTCCACATCAATAATGGAAAGTTATCCTCCGGGGACAGCTAGCAACATGTTCAGTGCTACCTCTTACACATCAGTGGCACAAAGCATCCCTCGCTGGGGAGGACATGCTGCAGAGCTTGGGATGCACCAGGCAGATCGAAGCGGGGAGGCTGCAGCCTGGGGGCAGCCCTGCTCCACTGTGACAAAGGTTTTGGTGCCGAGGTTGTGCCTCAAGGCTCCAATTTCAGAAGGAAATGGTATTTGTTGAGATACAAAAATAATTCAATAACTACGGGGAAAAGAAAATGGCATAAAAATCTGGGCAGAAGCTGTCAAACAAGAGAGTGTTTCTTTTTAAGCCAAATATATATACAAGGCTTCTTGCTGCATGCTGATACTGGAGTTGACCTGGAAGTCAAATACCTCAAAGAAATGGGCTGTGTTTGCTTGATTTCTTCCTCTGATTACTCCTTTTATCTCTTTGTTTGCTGCTTTTATACAAGCTTGCCCCCAGATCTCAGCTGCAGTGGCATTGTAACCTTCTAACCAATGTCCCCTTCCAGCTGGGCCAGCTCTACCTCTCTGTTGCTCATGTTTCTCCAGAACAGCTGAACATCAGTTTGCCTCCTTAAGCTTGGTCACACAGGGAGCCTGGTACCTCTGAGAGCAGACCAAAGTCACGGAGTCATAGAATGGCTTGGTTTGGAAGGACCTCTATGATCATTTAACTCCAACTCCCCTGCTATAGGCGGGGTACCTCTGTCTAGACCATGCTGTTCAAAGCCCCTTTCAGCCTGGGTTCCTCCTGTACAGGCAAAGAGCAATCTGTGAGATCACTGTGGGCATGGTGGGGGTGGGTGGGTGCTTGGACTTGATGATCTCAGAGGTCTTTTCCAGTCTTAATGGCCCTGTGATTCTAGGGTTAATTCCACCCTGCTTTATTTCCTCTAGCTGTAACTTCCTCAAGCTGGAAAGGGTGATGCTTGCTCCTTGACTTCACCAGAGGCATTGGGTGCAACCTTGGGATTCAGCCCCCACCATCCATCTGTCTTCCCTGTGGTCTCATTTTTGTCACCCCCTCCCACTACTTCTCAGCCCAATGGATCTTAGGAGCACAGTGACACTGCATTAGCAGCCTTGTGCTGTGTGCTAAATACCAGCAAATTCACTGGCAAAAGCAGGCAATCATTCTGGGCAGCTTAATCTTTGGCTGCTTAAATTAAGATCTTTTACAAGGGCTTTATTTTCAAGGGAAGAGCGATCAGCTTGTCCTGAAAATGAGATTCTTTTTAAGTGTTTCATCTGCATTACCCGCTTTTGACAAGTTTGACATGATGGAAGTCCTGTTTGAGCGTGTACTTAGAGGGCTTGGTGCAAATTCTGGGCAGGGTTCTCAGGGAATGGATCTCTGAGTTATTCCACAGCCAAGCACTGATGGTCACCCACCTCTTCTGCTTTCTACAAGCAAATAAAACCTAAATCTGTTTTACGTTCTCATCCCTGTGTTTCTCTTTGCAATTAAGTGCTTTTTTTTTTTTTTTTATGGCTGCCTCTAATGCCTCGGTGTAAATTTCATCACTCTGAAGCAGAAGTGATGGTTTTGCACGCATCCCTTGGAGCCACCAGCCAGGAAACTGTCACACGGGGTGAGCGCGTGGCGCTTGCTTGGGGCTTGTTAACCATGAAAGCAATTGCGTCTTATTTTATCAAGGTGAGAGGGAAAGTTGATGCCTTTGTGTTCAACAGGGAAGTAACAAAAATAATAATAGCTATTTGAAGTGCTGCAGTGAATAACAATAACGGATGCCCCATAAGCAGCCTATCAGGAAACGTCAGCCAGCTGGAAAATGCAAGTAACAAGCATTTTACATATTCCAATTTTGTTCTTCCATTTCCTTCTGTTTAATAAGGGGGAGAAAGTGTTCTGTGCAGGGAGTGGAAGAGAGCTATCAGCAGCAGTGCCTTTTCCAGCACACCACGATCGGGCCGGTGATGGATGGAGCTCCTCCCGTGTCCCAGCAGGCGTGACAATAACTGTCACCAACTGCAAGTAAAACTGAAGCAATTAATACTGAGGGCACAGCCATCCTTCACTCTCTCTCTTGCAGTTGGCTCCCCTGTAAACAGTAAGAATTTTAATTTCTCTCTTGGCTTAGGTTGGGCTTGGTTGTATTTAAGATAATGCCAGGGCAGAGCTGGAGGACCTCCTTGGGCCAAAGCTTAACCACAGGGGCACCCAGTCCTTTATGGGATGCTGGAGGCTTTTCCTGGCTTTTCCTAAGCTATTCCTGCAACAAGATGAAAATGTTGGTATTATTTATGATGTCTAGGTTAGGTGCGAAACTTTATTTATTGTCATGCAAAAAAAAACCAAACCAAAACAAAAACACATCAACAGACTTGATGCAAATCCCCAGCACTCCAAAAGCTGCTCCAGGGCCACTGCACTTCAGCAAGCCTAATCCAAGGGGGGACACACTGTGAGGAAAGGTGACTGCAGCTCAGGAGCAAAGCTGGGATAGGTGGGATCAACCTGGAGCAAGCAGAACAGCGAGAGCCATGCTGCCTGCACAAGGCTGGGTCCTCTCCCCACCAATTCTGTTGAGAACTGGAAGTCCATCACCTCAGCCTAATGGAGCATCATCAGCTCACCTCAATGAGGCACTTAATCGAAAGAGCATTTATACCACTTGGATTGCCAGCCGCGCTTTATGACAGCTCTTTGCACAAGAGATGTCATTGTGCATTTACTTCTTTGTTAGACTAGATTGGAGTTATCAGCGGTTGAGTAAACCGTGCCATTCGCAGGAACACCCTGCATACGTTTGCAGGACAGAAAGGAACAGAAGAAGAAAAAGGACAGGGCTGATAGAGGCGGGCGTGACTTGAACAACAAGGAGGAAAACAACAAAGCAAGGCAAGATTTTGAGCCATGCCGTCAGCTGATGTCAATGCTCAGGGTGTGAAAAATAAGTAATTGACAGCAGTTAGCATGCAGGACAGAGCAGAGTTCTTAACGCAGTGAGATTTTCTGTGCAGCTCTCTGATTTCGGTCCTTGTTCCTGCCTGTCGCTCAGGTAACAAGCTGTGGTTGACAGCTTTGCAGTGACCCCCTTGGTTTCTGGGGCTGCAGTGGCAATGTCCCATCTTCCTGCAGCGCTGTAGCAACACAGGGCCGTGCTAACACACAGCATCCTCAGAAACACCCCCACGCAACACCGGCTGCCACCCGAATTCAACTGTAAGCACCTTATTTGCAAATACCAAGAAGGGGGAGAAAGCAATCTCACGCAATGAGAGCCAGCTGCGGAATGGAAGAACGTATGAGTTTGTTAGGAAATGGTTTTAAAAAGCAGGGATAATTGGTCTTCCTCCCTGGAGGCAGGCTGAGAGGCACATCCTGGGCTGGAGGAAAATGTGGAGTGAGATGTTGTGAAGAGGGAGAAATTCAATTCAGAAGAAGTGGTGCGGATCCTGTAGAGTTTAGGAGAAGGCAGTGACTGTGCCTGAAGTTTATGCCGTCTATAAAGTTTATACAGGATTTATAAAGTTTATAAAGTTGCTGGAGTACACCAAGGTAAACTCAGAGTGCAATTCAGCGAGCTGAGAAGACATTGTATTTGTATATAGGGCTGAGTTAAGCATTGCTGAAGCCTTTGGCAAACCCAGGCTACACAGCAGAGCTGGGCTCGAGGTGTCCTCGCCCTGGCGGCTTCTCACTTCATGCTGTGGTCGGATCAGATGGATTTCCACCCAAAAAGAGCAGGATCCTGTCCACCAGCACCACGGGGAGAAGCACCGTCAAGAGCAAGTCATCACTGATGTGGGATGGGGTGAATCAGTCCTTAGAGGAGCCTCACTCTCTGATCATCATGCCGCGAGACGGCAATCTTAGGCAAGGCACATGAAATTTAGAAAGCAAAAACTGAGTGTTTGTTTCAGGTCTTGGCATTACAGAGCCCAGCTCAGACAGTGGACCAAGTCCCATCTTGGGATCAAGCCATCACTGGCTTCACTTTGCTCTTTGTGCTCTCATCCCTGTTTGCAGAGCCACAGGGCCTCATGTCCAACCAAAGCAACGAGTTCTGTCTTCTGCCTACAGCAGGGGCTGGAACTGGGTGATCCTTATGGTCCCTTCCAACCCAACCATTCTGTGATTCCGTGACCTTTCCTCCAGGCAACTCTTGAACCAACTGCTGCACCTTCAGAGCCCATGACCTGCTGTGGGGCAGACCAGGAGAGGTCTAAAAGCAGGAAGAAAGCATGAATCCCATGTCCTGTCGTGATGGTAAAGGAGGGACTGATGAGTAAAGCATGCCTGGTGGCCTGGGGAGGAGCTGGTGGGAAGGCAGTTCTCATAGAAACCCACAGGGGGTTTATTTGCTTCTGTTGAAATCCAGTGTGTAATTAACTGATCTCTGATAACATTTGCCTTGTCAGGATAGTATTCAGATCTTATCTCATCTGACAGAAGCGTTTATGGTGTTAATACTGGGAAAGAAAGGGGGAAGCTGTAATTGTGGAAACCCTATTTAATTTGAGGATTCTGTTATCTTGTCACACGGGCTGAGATTTTACTAATAGATTCTGACTCCAGGAAAATTATATGCTCAAATAGATGGGATTTTAACAGACAAGATCCCATTGATATTTATGTGAAAGCGCAGTAAGCTGCACTCAACCTTTAGAAGCGTGGCTTTGCACGGGAAAAATAGTTAAGCTGGAGATGGCCACAGGATCCTGGCATGAGCCCCAACCTCACAGAGCAGCCCAGGACCACGGAAGGTCACAAAGCAGTTGGAGAGAGGTCCAGGGAGTTTTGGTGGGTCAGAGTCAATGATTATGGGACTTACAGCCATAGACAGGAGAGCCCAAATGCTGGTCACATATGTTGTCATGCAAAGGTCCCAAGACGTCACCTGTGGCTTTGTCAACCTGCCCAAGGTCTCACCATAGCTCTGGTTTATCTATGATTCTTTTCATTGCCTTGCCTTCTCGTAGAAACCCTCTTTCCTCTGGTGTGCAAAGGAAATTGTGTTCCCCCCCACCCCCCCCAAAAAAAAAAAGGATGAAATGGCAAAAACATGCCCTGCCAGATGGGAACCAGGGAAAAGAAGAAAGCTTTTGGGATGCTGTGTGCAACCATATCGCTGTGAATCACAGCCCAAGCTCCGCTGTGCAGAGCAGGAGCTGACCCCACCTCTGGCAGCATCACCTTCTTGTTTGACCACCGCAATGCATCAGATCCCCTGTGCAGCTCCAACTTAATAGGACAAGCTACTGAGAGCCTACAGTATGTTTATGGTGGGTAATCAATTATTTCTATTTATGACAAAATTATAAACTCCAGACTACAGAAACTCAGTGTCTTTAACAATACCGCTGCTTATCCTGCAGCTTGCTAACAACAATTCTTAGGTACCCCTCTCCCCCATTTCCATCCAGCCTGACACAAATCTTGCAGAAACAGATTATTTGTGCATGCTGTGTGTGCATGTGCACGTGCAGGGCTTTGAAGGACCTTTCCTACACTTGAAAATATTTACCTGGAAACCAAACTAGTGATAAAGTTGCCTGGGCTTGCTATCAGCCCAGAGCATGAAGCAGATGTCTGCTCCATGGAACTGAAATGCTCAGGTCCAATAGCATAACTCAGCCATGCAAGATTTGCCCAACATTTTTATCTTCCTTGCTGTTTTTCCCCTTCCTCTTTGTAAGATAAGTGGAACACTAGGAAAAAAAAAAAAAAAAAAAAAAAAAAAAAAGGAAGTGCAAATAGCCTTGTTAATAGATATTGGCTGGGTTTTATCATCATTATTTATTTATTTATAGCTGATTAACTCTTATCGGTGATGCCAGCTGTCAGCTCGGCAGACAGGGCACCCATGAACACTGAATGCTGCTCAGCACCTGTACAAAGAGCGAGCAATTCTGCCCCTGGCATGGAGGGGTGTGCTCACACTGGTCCCTCTCCAAGGCCATAGGACACAGCAGTGGCTCATAAGGTCAGCCCAGTGCCTGAGGACAGACCATGAAAGGGAAGAAGGAGAAGGGAGCACAGGGACATTTTTTGAACCTCTACACTAGGACAGATTGATCTGTTTTTCCACTGTCATCATAAACAACCAGTGAAGCCCAGAGTCTGAGCGAGCATCGTGTCACACATGAACATCATCACATCACACGTGAGCATCACGTCACGTGTGATGGATGATGTGACCAAGTGTAGGTGGAGAATGGAGGGGCTCCAGGCCTGGAGCAGACTGGGAGCACCTGAGCTTGCAGAGCAGACCCTGCTTGAGGTTAGGCCATCGGACCCCCTCATGGTCATCCCCCCAGGAGTCAGACAGCCGTTAGTAACAAGTTCTTGGGGTGTGCTGGGCCTCAAGTACCATCCCCAGACCACCCAGCACATGCCATCCTGTTCATAGGAATGTCGGACTGAGATGGACCTCAGCTCAATCTGCAGAGATTATTTTTTCTAAATCCCTGTATGTCAGTGGGTACCTAAGTCCCATAGCCAGCTCTGAAAATCCCTAAATCCATAACTCAGCATATTTAAGCATGTTCTTATTCCTCACCAAAGCCAACTGACTCAAAAAATTAGGTTGGGGTTTAAACATTCACTTAATGTCATGCTGAAGCAGTCCTATTTCCTATGCTCCCACTTCTCTGAATCCCTAATTAGAAGACAAATATACCTCTGCTTCACCTAGTTGCTGTGCAGCTTAACACCTTCGTGTTTGTTTGCAAAGTGCTTTCAGATGCTTGCTTTAAACACTTTTTAAAAACTCAATTTAATGTGTTATGATTCCTACAGCCAGAGCCTAACAGAGTGTGGATGGAATTGAGATTCTCAGTACCACGTAAGCATTGTCATAACGCTGTGCACTGCACTGTGCTGAGATACCTCTCATGCTGCTTGGAATCTTAGATTCTTATCTTAGATTATCTTCGATATCTTATCTTAGATAATTAAGGCTCTCATTCTCATACAGCCACCCAAAAGCACAGGGCAGGCTCTTAGCTGCAGTGCCCCATCCTGTCTGAGATGTGCTCATCCTCACAGTGTTCCCAAAGTGCTGGTGGATGAAACCCTGCTGGAGCAAGGAATGGAGCTGATTGTACTTTGGATGGATACAGGTTGTCCCGGTGGGTAGGGCAGATGGATACTGCAGCTGGCTTCCTTCTCACTTTGGCCATTGCTCAAGGAAATAAGTTTATGATGCTCCATTGGGAAAGAAGAGAAGGGAAGAGGGAGATGGGAGAAGAAGAGAAGAGAGAGGATAAGGGGAAAGAGGGGGAGGGGAGGGAAGGGGAAGGGGAAGGGGAAGGGGAAGGGAAGTGCTTTGTTGGCACACTGCTCACAGGCGTTACCGATTTAAGCCCCTTGCAAGTCAACAGGACTTGGGCTCCTCAGCTGCCCTACCACTGCTGGAGGGCAGCAGCCCAGTGGAACACATGGGTGGGAAGTTGGTGGGAAGGGAAGGCAACGAGGAGAGCTCCCACATCCTTCTGCAGGCGCCGCAATGGCATTGCGTGTGATGTCTGCTGAGATTTTGTGAGTGTGTGTGACTTGTGCATCACAGAGGGAGTTTTAAATAGCCTTGGGCACAGTGGTTATTTCCTTTGTTGGTCTCAGGAAATCAGGTTCAGGATGGAGCTTGCCTGAACTGGTAGGAAAAAAAAAAGGGGTTGGGAAATGATTTGCAGACAGATTAAGCAAGCTTTCGTTTTCGTTGGAAAAATGTCAACATTTTGGCACAGCATCCTGCTTGAAAACAAATCAAATGTCAACCGAAAGCCAAGGATTTTGTTTTCCCAATGAAATATTGAAATTTCCTGCAGGAAACAGGCAGATCTCATGGGGGAAAAAAAAAAAAAAAGAAAAAAAAGGAAAAAAAGAAAAAAAAAACTTTATATATATATATATATATATATTCCATTGTCAAAAGCTTAACAAACCCCAGCGCAGCAGGGAAAGCTCATGGCTGCAGCCCCTTCCCAAGCAGCAGTCCCATGAAGGAGGCAGAGGCACAGCCTAAAGGAGGAGGATGCTCCTTGTTAAGAGAGCTCGTTGTAATTCCACTGAGACAAAAAATTATGTTAAACGCTCAGGAAAAATCTATTTTGCTTTATCTTCAGCTGCTTGCTTTTTAGCAGTTCTCTCTTTAATGGAATTACTGAGATATTTTTGAACAGCACAGCGCCTTATCTTAACCTTTGCCCTCTTTTTGGAAATGATTTAGAGCAGTTCTCCTATCTGGACAGCATTAAAGGCCTCACAATCTGTTTTTCCACCTCTGTTCCCTACACCCTACCCCCAGCCTTTAAATTATTAGCGGAAAAGAAGAAAAGAAAAAAAAAAAGAAAAGAAAACCACTTTGATTTTGAAAGCAAAAGTTATTGCCCAGGAAAACTGATTGATAAAATATTGTCCCTTTGTGCGTGGGGCAGGGAGGCTGGTAAAGTAATGAGCCTTCCGTTGGTGCTGGCAAAGAAGGGTGCAAGGAAACAAAAGCAGCTGAAGGAGCAAGCCTGCTGGAAAGTCTGAAAAATAGCCTGAGCTGCAGATCAACTGTGTTTGTTTTGCGTGCTGCATTGTCTCGCCCGCTTGCCGTGGGGGTTGATGAGGCCTTTGCAAAATGCACGGAGCTATTTGCTTAGCTGTGCTGTTGTTTCTCTGAGTCCTTCCACTGCAATGCCTCCGGTTTGTAACTTTTCATCCAGCATTTCTGGCTGTGCTGAGGCCGCTCGCGGAGGCAGTGTTGTCTCATGAATAAAGCACCGCAGCCAAGCAGAATTTAAGATACGGATCTCTTTCCTTTTCCTGTTCATCTCCCTTATCTGATGGATCGGTTCCATTATTATAAGGGACTTCAGCACTGAAATGAGACCCTCTGATGCTGAAGAGAGCAGCGGAGATTTCGGCAGGCACTGCTCAGCTGTTCTCACCGTGGGGCTGGTGACTGCCCGAAAGCTGTGTGAATCAAAGGAATTCTCTTTGCTCTCCTCCAATCCTGGCCTGCAGCGTGGTCTGGAACGCAGCGACTCCCCACGCCCTGCCGTTGTCACAAGGACATGGCGATGGGGACACATCTGGGGACCACTGGGAGCCTTTTCCTGCAGCCTGTCCCAAGCCCCACTGGGCATCGCCAGCCCTGGACACAACTCTCAGTAGAACAGATTAAACATAAACTGTGCCTTCGTTTCCCATGTTGGGAATGCTCTTAGCTGCTCATGCACTTCTCTTAGGAAGCCCCTTTTGGTGCCATTAGGACAAAACATGGAAGATTTGCTCTTCCAGATGATGAAAAAAAAAACCACAAAAACAGACAAGAATGAGTCCCATCCATTTGCATCTGCCAAACTTTTGCAGGATAGGGCTTATAAAAAGGGACTGAATATAAGTATCCTGCACCCACAGCTCACCAGGTCCAACCACTCCTAAGTCTTCTTTAGGATGAGAGGTGATGGCCTCACGTTGCACCAGAGGGGGGATATAAGGATATCAGGTTGAATATAAGGAAATATTTCTTCTCAGAAGGAGTGGTGATACACTGACACAGCTGCCCAGGGATTCCACAATCCCTGCTCCTGGAGGTGTTCAATGACCACGGAGATGTGGCACTGAGGGATGCGGTCAGTGGGCATGGTGGGGTGGGTTGGGGTTGGACTTGGTCCTTTTCCAGCCTCAGTGATTCTGTGACTCTGTGATTCATCCTCCTCATTTGCTCCCTTTTCACATAGCTCCTTGCAGAGACCACGGTTTCTGTGCAGTTTTGTACAGCACTTACCACAGAGGCAAAGAATGGTCAGTGATGGAGGAGTCACCACAATGTATTTAATAAATATTAATGCAAGGAGAGCAGCAGATGAGGTGAGATTTCACCTTGAGAGCTGACCCGGGTAGCACTGGTGTGGTTGGGCTGGGGATGCTCACATGCAAAATGTGCCTGGAAGGAATCAGGAAAGCTAAATACCAGATGTCAGTAGATTCTGGATGAAGTCATTAGGAAAAGCAGTGATGTGGAGAGAACTTGGGGGAATTAATGAAAGCATTCAGCCCAAACTGCAAGAGGAGAGGAAGAGGAAGGAATGGCAGGAGATCTGCAGAGAAATGAGGAGTCAATGAGGTGGAGATGAACAGAGGCTGCTGTGAGGTTTGTGCTCAAAGGGCAAAGGCGTGGGGATGGAGCAGACCCAGACCTGGTGCAAGGTGAGGGAGATGGCAATGCACAAAGCTGAGTGTAGGGAATAGCAGCACAAGGGCACGAGGGGACCTGCTGCACTCAGTTATCCCATCTGCTTCAGCTCGAGGTGCCTGAGCAGACTGTGACTTACAGGGATGTTTGAAAGAATGCACCTCCACACTCTCACAAATCCAGCCAGAAAAATTTGAAGCTTTTCCCCAGAGCAACCCCAGCAATTTGAATGATGGTAGAAAGACAAAGGGCATAAATCCAGGTGGAAAAAAATCACCGCAGAAAGCACTGCACGCCTCTTCTTTCCACCCAAACATCACAAATCTGGTTTTCTCCTTCCCCCACTGAGCAGTTTTATAGCCCAGGCTGGGGGCAGTTGGATTTGCATCTGAACTCCTCCCCCCTCAAGGCAACACTTCCTACCCATGCTGGTTTGAATCAGATGCAGAATTGCTAAAGAAAAATAAAATGCCATCTTTTTTTTTTTATTTAATATTTAACCGCTGCTTAGACTCCTCCAAGGAAAGGACCTGATACTGCTGCTTGGATTGAATTATGATGGCTCCGCCTGGAAGTTACGTATTGCCAGTGCTCCATTATTCATTAATCGTAGCTTTTCCTATCACCACGTACTTCTCAGCTGGTGCCTTGCCTGTGTAATGCCTTGGATAGGGAGGAATGTGAAAACCTTGATCTTAATTGTTTGGGGATTTCAGACACGGCTTTTAAAATGTCAGCAGCGGTCCCTGAAAGATGGCATCCTTTTCCCCACGAGCTCTGGAGTGCCAACAGATGTTAACAGCCCTCAGCTCCACTCGGTGCCATGTGAGCTGTAGAGAAAGCAAACAAGAGCAGGAGATGCACAGAGAGGTGGAAGAACACCCACGCCCAGGGCTTGGTGTGGAACACAGCACTGCTCCACGCATCAAAACGATGCACGGTGCTGAAGCTGCCATTGGGTGGAGAGGTTTAACAGGAAAGAAGCACGTATGGGATGTTTCCTAGACTGCTTCCTTCTCTTGTATCCTGAAAGCAGTGTTGGGGAACTGTTGTATATTGTGACGCTCACAGGAGGCATCCCACCCGTGGTACCAGCAGGCTGAGCAACAACGATATCTCTGCAGGAAGGGCTCTGCAGGACACGAGGTGGTGCAGCAAAAGAAGGAGAAACAGGGCTTGAGCACAGCCCTGCTGTTCTGAGGCACCATCCCCTGCCTTCCTGCAGGCTCCATAGCCCTCCAGGGGGCTTTGCTGTGCCCCTGAAAAACAGAACCCAGCCCCCTAAACATCCCTCAGACATCACACTGTTTCTGCAGTCACAGAACGTGTTTATTGCGGGGCAGGCAGGGAGCTGCCATGCAGTGGCAGCCCTGTGCTCCCCTCACTTGTCCTTCAGTTTAATGGGATACAGGCATAAATCATAGATCTGATACTGCACACAGGCTCGGCTATATTTTTTTTATAAAGAACATTTGCTCTGATTTATAGAGCACTGGGTTTTGAATTAGTCTAGCTTGAAAACTGAATCAAATCTTTCCATCAAGTCTGTTTTTTTGCATTATGAATGGCTTAGCTGTTTAGTAATGGAATGCCAATCAGCCATTGCTTCTCTCCATAGGCAATGCCGAGAAGATCATTTCAGAACATAGACTCTGTGATTAACTGAAATGAACTGTAAAATTGTATTTTGTTTAAAGCTTTTCCTTTTGCTGGGAGATTCCTGAGCGGAGCGTGCTGGCATGAATGGGGTTAAAGGAGGAGGGGGTGCCGAGGGGACACATGGCTGAGCTGCCGGGGTTTTCTCATACATGAAGCAAAGCTGATCCTCTTCAATGCTGTAGGGATGGCTGAATGGTTGGGACCAGGTCTGAGGTGTGGCCTGAAGTTTGCACAGAAAGGGAGTGAGGTTTTACTTACTTTAAGAGTAGGTGCAAGCCCTCTATGCAAAGGCTCTGCTGGAGCCATTCCTCCTCTTACCCTTCGCTGCTCCCAGACTGTTCTCACACATCCCCATACTCCCCAGTCAGGGCTTGCTGTTCATTTCCCTCCCAAACCAAAGCATGAGCCTTAATTCCATCCACGCTTCTCCAGCCTTTCTATCCGATGGACCTTTCCCCACAGAAGGCCCTTCGCACCAAGATGACAGCCCTCCACCTCCCACTCCTATTTCTGCTCTGTCACATGCACGGGAGCATCAATAACCCGTTTTTCAATCAAACAACCCAAGGTTCTCCAAATCCTTCGCATTCAACTGGAGTGAATTATTCAGTGAATTATTTTGCTGTATTTAATAAGTTCCAGTTTGATTTGGCTAAATATAACTTTACAAACACGTCCTGCCTGCTCCCATCTATCTCAGCCACCGCTTTGAGATATTCCTTTAAAGTCATGTTCAGTGGCTTTAGGTTAGGTCTCATTAATACAGTAATGATTTTAGTAAAGAGCTCACACGCTAAACCCACTCTGTGGAATACATTAGTGAAATCACTTTAAATGGGTTGAAGTAAATAAATTTCCTGAGCTTTCATGATGCAGCTCTGGAACATCTGAGCAGATGGACACTGATGGCCAAAGGAAAGCCGTGCCTGTAATGAACTGACGTGATTCCTAGGAGACATCCACAAGCACAGCAGTCATGGGTGACATTCCCAGCCTCAGTTTCCCTCCTGGCAGAGTGCAGATGGTAACAGTAACCCCTTGTGGGGGGGGGGGAAGGAGAAGAAGAAGAAGAAAACCCAGAAATTTTGAGAGTGACAGATGAAGAGCAAAGTGCTCCCAAGTATTCATTCACCAGTGGCCAGTTTGGTACCTGAGAAAACAGTATGATTATGCTGGCAGTGGTAGATTGCATTTCTTGAGTGCATCCCTGGAAGAAGCCGGAGCTGGGGTCTTTCTCAGTGGGAACATCCATGAGCTGTGATGTATCACTTCACGCTGGAAACATTTATAGCATGCTCCTCACAGTGGGCATCTGCAAAGCAGCTTCTTAAGCTTTTATCACAGCAGGATAATATCGACAGCCAATGAACTTTCCCTTTCCATAGCAGTTAGAGAGGGATAGGTATTAAAATCCTCCACCTGCTTGGCTCCCTGTTGATTCTTAGCCATGCTGAGCAGCTGGCTCATCACGGGGCTGCATCTCACCAGGGAATGCTTTTGGCAAGGCATGGCCCTTGGCAGAGCTGCCCCACAGACCTGGGGGTGAGCTATTCACAGCCAGCCCCACAGGTGGAATTAGCTGTGGGTGAAGGGGGGCACCCAAAGACCCTCCTGCAGGGTGGCTGCTAGGTAGGAGCACCACAATGTGTGGCTGTGCTGATGTACCTGCCCATGTGAGGTGTGTGGGGCTATAAGGACTACTTATCCCTAGGGAGGGACAAGCCTGGCACTGGAATACGAAGAGAAAGAGGTTAAAAAGGTAGAATGAAACAAAGCCAGCCAAGCGAGCTGCATCCCTGCTCTCCATTTTGGATACTGGGAAGAGTTTCTTCTCAGGAGAAGTGATCATAGTCATAGAGTTGTTAAGGTTGGAAAAGGCCACTCAGTAATGCATTAAAACAGGGAAGTGATGGAGTCACCGTCCCTGGAGGTGTTCCGGAACCATGGAGATGTGGCACTGAGGGATGTGGTTACGAGCATGGTGGGATGGGTTGGGGTCGGACTTGGTGATCATAGAGGTCTTTTCCAACCTCAGTAATCTGATGCTTCTGTGATTCTGTTCTATCCGCCTCTGCCTCCTCTCTGCTCACGACTTCAGCCAAAGGTCATTAAATCAATAAGCAGATTTCCTGGTATCTAACCAGCCAGGGTCAGGATCTTTAAATACAACAGAGGGACTGTGCTCTTGCACTTGAGCGCAGCACCCAGCACATGGCTAAATTTGTTCTCGTGATCGTTATTATTGAAATATCATTCATGATCCCTTTATTGATTTTGGCACATGGAGCCAGGATGCAGTGCTGTGTTAAAATAGCAAATCTGCTGCAGCTTTAGTGCTGGTGGACAGGGAGCAGCACCGCCCTTGTATGGAAGGCTCAGGGTGCTGTGAGCATGGCTCTGGGACTCACCATGTGCTCCAAATGGGGAGATATCATCAATTACTGCTCCCAAGAGGAGATTTCCCACCTTCAAGAAGTTGGACCATCAGCTGCCCCTCTCATAGGTGCCGATGGGATGAGCAAATGCCTTTGGGGTGTCACCTGGGGGACACTGCTCCTCATCAGGGCTGTCACCTTGGAGTGTCCATAGACACCCTGGGGACAGGGCAGACCCTTCAGTGCATGAGGGCTGCAGGCTGCATGCATAGACTCCAGCTGTCTGCTTTGATTCATGTTGCAATTTCAGCCGCTCTGAAACACGGTGTTATTTGCAGAGTGAAAAAGCCAGCGCTGACTTTTTCAACGTCTTTCTGTTGAATGATCCTTTGCTCAGGCCTTAGGAAAGGAGAGGAAAGGGGAAGTCAGCAGCTCACAAAGCAAAATAATAATAAAAAATAATAATAATTTTACTTTTTGTTTTTGCTCCTCTGCAGTGGGATCGGAGCACACAGGGTTGGTGCCCGTGGCACTGCTGGACCCGGAGCTGCAGAACCACCATGTCTTCTCTCCTTATCATCCTCCACCTGCTCCTTTTTGGGGTAAACATAACATCCCCCTCTCTCTCCAAACTATCTTAAATCCTTTCTCTGACTCCGCACTTAGGATTCCAGCTATTTGTCTATTTTTACAGACTAGATTAGATAAAGATTTAGGTGTAATGGTGGATGGAGATGGATCGCAGGGAAGCTCTCCAGCCATCCATCTGTTCTTCCACCTATCCGTCTCTCTTCTTAAGCCCTGATACATTTCCCATCATTGGGAGCGAGCTCTCCTCCTAGATGAAGACTGAGGATAGATAGATGGATGGCTAAGTAGATCTTTATTTAATCTATCCATCTATCTATCCTCCCAGTCTGACCGAGCAGCCCATCTCCTCTCCTAATTTTTTCTCTGCCTGTCTGTGCTCGGAAGCTCTGATCCACCTGGCTCCCAGTTAAGGATTTACTACAGCTTCTCTCATCAGAGTGCAAATGTGTTTGACCCTTTTCATTACCCATAAAATTACTTGTGTTGCTCCTTGTTTTTCCTGTAGAGAGAAGCAGAGCCTGAAAGCTAGCAAACACTCAGGCGCTCTCCGCAATTAAACACCAGGTTAATCATCACTGGTGAGCTGAGAGCAGTGTGCCTGCAGCCAAGATGCACGAGGTACCCCAGCCCAAAAGATCAGAGCATCCATATCTCCTCCAGCACCATGGGGTCACATCCATTTGGATGGCACGAGTGTATACATTGCTGCTTACACACAGCCCTCCTCTGGGCCATTTTTCCAGGACAGACTGAAGGTTTGGTTCTGCATCACCTTGGTGTGGCACTGATTGAACACCCTGCTCCCATCTCTGTACACTGTACATCATCATTTCTGGTGGCACACAGTGCATTGCTGCAAGCATTCCCCATTGCTTTGCTGCTCTCCCCTCCCTTGTTACGCCCTTCCCCTCCCAAAGAGAAGCTGCCCTGAAAAAGGCTGCAGCGATACTAAATCACACCTTATAACCAACAAAACTAAAGGAGGAGGAAGGGAAAATACGAAAATATTGACCTGGGGGCCAACAAGGTCCTCAGCATGAGGAGGAAGAGATATTTTACCAAATATCTATTTGGTAAAAGTGAAATCTTGCAGTGAGGAGACTGAATTCCAGCCCTGCTCTTCTGCCTGCCCCCAGGATGCTTTCATCTTTGTGTTCCAGCCTTGATATCTGCAAAATAGGAGACATTTCTGGTTTAAAATTATTCCTCATTTCACAACATTGAGCTGATTGTCGTGAAATTAATTATTACAAACATAAAGTGAACACAGCAGAAAGGGAAACGAAACATCCCCAGGATTGCCAGGCGAATTATTTGCAGACATCAAAAGCAATTTCCCCTCCAGCTTTCCCATTGCAGCAATGCCTGGGAACCCCTCTTCCCACCCCAGTGTGGCTGGGGAAGGAGCTCTGTTGCTTTGTCAGGGCAGGAAAATGGTTTGTCCTCTGTTGGAAGCTCATTTCACGCAGCTGGAGGGGGGTATGGCAAGGCTGGGAGCTGGGCCTTATGGAAACACGAGGACTGGAACATCACTGCCTTCCCATGTGCACACCTACTGGTTATATCTATTGGCTGCAGCAGATGTTGGGAGCTGCTGGTGAAGGGCAGCCCATGTTGGAGGCACAGCAGAGCAGGGAGGGGGGGATGCTTTGCTGTAGGGCTCTTATCCCAGGCAGCTTGTCCTTCATCTCCTGAGCTACAAATTCATTTGGACACATGTTCTGAATTTAGAAACAAGCACATTCGATGGAATTCATATTTTATGAGGCCCCTTTTAGGGGCATATTGTAAAAGAAATGACTAATTCTCATTCTTCCTTTCTTTACACTCTCTTAAAACTAGTTAACAAGAGTCAAGAAACGTAAAAGACCTGCTTGGGATGAACCATGAATCAAGAGGCTCAGGGGCGTGTGAGCATCCCAGGATTTGCTATGTGCCAGTGAGACACTGAGGATTAGAAGGTGGCTTTTCCACTCACAGCAGTCCAGGGGAGCTTTGCTGTTATCACCCTGAACCAGGTTTGGGGAGGAATCCGGTTAAATATTTCAGGCCTGGGGGTGCAAGCTCCATCCTTTCCCTGTGGTTCTGGCAATAGGTTTTACATCTTCTGCATTATTATTTTTTTTTTAATCTTACAAATGGCACGCAGAGAGCTCTGTCAAAAAAGGTGAGGTTGTAAAGCCCAGCGCTCAGACCTCTGACAGCTCAAATCTGCCATTTTAACGTTCGTAGATATAGAGATATATGCTCTTATATGCACTCCAGCTGTCCACCTAGTGCAGACAAAATGTCAGGGCTTTGCCTTTCCAGGAGTGACTCACAGTACTTCAACAGTCCACGCAGATGAGCCGTGGAGATGCAGCTCTGCCCAGCATAGGAATGCTGTGGCACGGAGGGCAATGAGCCTCCCCCAGAGATTGCTCCCCAGAAAAGGAAGGCCCTCAAAACCACAGCTCCCCTTTGAAAATAAAGGCAGTGCTTGTGTCCGTGGTTATTGTATAGTATTGACAATATTGCATGGGTTTGGGGGTGCTTTGGAGAAGCCCCAGCCCTGTGCCACGCTGAGGCAGATGCATGGGGCAGGAGCTCCAGGATGGCTCTGGTATTGCAACCTCCAGCACATCTCAGTCCCAAACAGAGGTGTCCTTTGGGGACCAAGCCACTGTCCTCACCCCCAGCCAAAGCTCAGGGTTTGGAAATTCAAGGCTGCGAAGCTTCTTTCCACCCTCTCTAACCTATAAATCATCCCCTAGCCATTTGTTTTGGGGTAATATATAGTTCCTGCCATAACCACCATGAGATAAAGCATTGTAAGTGTTACAACATGTGGCTAATCCCTTTAATAGATCTCTTGCTATTAATTTAAGTACTTGCTTTGGCTTTGCGTGGCCCTGTCATTATTCCTGTGGATTATGTCTTCAAGGTGGCCTATCTGCCTTATCCAAATACTTTTCATATTTCAAACTTCAGAGCTCACTTAGCATTCAGCACAAAGCAGCCCAACACCTTGCGGAGCCGCTGAACTAGTGAAGCATAAATCTGTTGCCTGTCTCACAGCGAAACAAATGGCTGCAAGTTAAAAGGAAGAAGGATCCACGCTGTATCATTTAGCAGTGATGATCTTAAATGCGGCTTCAGACAGGTACAATTTGCTCCTTCCTTGAGCAGCAGGAAGGTGCGTTTCCTCAGCAGTCTTGTAGGCCAGTTGGGAAAGAGTAGCATTGACCCGAGAGTTATCAGAACACACCTGGCCCCTTTTGCTCCCTTATAATTAACCTGCTTGGGCATACTGAAGGTCAAGTGGCAAAATTTCTTTTCTGTTCTAATCACAGATGGATTTTGAAGAGTCAGCAGAGAGCAATTGAGGTGCTGCCGCATCCTTGCCAGAAGTTAACAGGCCCTGACACTGCTCACCACAGTGCTGAGAGGCAACAGGAGCTTCAGCAGTGAGTTTGCATGCAGCCCCGTGGGTCCCCAGCTGCCAACATTCACGTTTCAGCCCAGGATTTCCCATCCATGCTAAGCATATTGCTGGCAAGGGCCGCATTGCTCAATGACCATGCTTTCCATGCAAGGATGAATTCATAGCTACAAAGTCACAGGATAGCATGGTTTGGGTTGGAAGAGGCCTCTAAATACCAGTTAGTTCCCTTGCTGTTTGCATGGACCTCCCACAGACCCCAAAGCCCCATCCAAGCCGGCCTTGAGCACTTCCAGGGATGGGGCACCCACACTTCCCTGGGCAGCAGCGCCAAGGTCTCACTGTCCCCATAGGACAGCATTTCTTCATTACATGTGCTACCCAACCAGATGTACCCAGAGATACTGGGACAGGCAGGGAAATGGACTCCCAGGCTCCTTTTGGAGCCCCAAGCCCATCACTTACTGTTTTAATTGAGATGCCAAAGCCAAGGTAAGATGCTGAACCTCGTAGGCTTGTGTTCATTTCTGGTAAGTAATGACTATTAGTATTCAGGCCAGAGACCTCACAGCATCATACAGTTCAATATTTTCTGCCCCTGTAACAAAGGCAATCCATTTTGTATGCAGAATGCAGGAGTGCAACCTTTTGTTACGAGAGTTTCTTAAATTTTTATCTCAAAAATCAATGAAGGAATTGGAATTCCTCGTCTCATTTTATAGGCAGGAGAAAAAGGGAGAGAGCGTGAGGGAAAATGATGAAAGAGGGGAAAAGGGGGGAAAAAAACCCAAGCTCACCCATATACACTCATAAACTCTTTAATAATTACTGCGTATTTTATGCTTTGATTTTAAAGCTTTGAATGAGGGTTGGGTTTTTTTGTCCTTTTTTTTCCCCTGCAGAATCTATAGAATTGCTTGTCTATTGTAGTTGATCTTCTTGGAGAAAGAAATTATTCTCCATCCAATTAATCTAATTAGAAAGTAATCAAGTTGTAGAGATCTGTGCAGCAGTGTGAGTGATTAGGAAAAATTACCTTTCTGCAAAGAGTTTAAATTTAATTTCAGTTCCATAATCTAGAGCTCAAATAAAGGAAAGTATAATTTGCAGAGCACTACTTTGTGCCATGCCCTCCTGTTTCCTGGGTAGGAGAGTGAATTTCAGCTGCATTCACAACAATCCTCCCTCGTGCTGCACAGCTCAATCCACATAGAACAGCAGTTTCCATTTTGCAGAAGGAAATGGGATGATGTTCTGCTTGGGATCCCATCAGAGCCTTGCCCAGAGGAGCTGCCAGCCCTCAGCAGTGCCACAGCAGTTGGGTGAGAATACACTCCTGAGCAGGGATGGGGCTGCTGGAATGGCTTTGCTTTCCGCATTGTCTCTAAATCAAGAGTGAAAATTCAAGACTTCCAATCCATATGTGCCATGGAATGCTTTCTTGGTTCTGGCTTTTCACATAAGGAGGTTTCCAGGTTCAGGAAATAGTAACAAATTACATTTGTATTTTTGAGGGGATTTGCTGAGTTGTTTCTTTGGCTTTCAATCTTCTCGTTCCCACTCAACTGAGACATTGCACTGCAGACACTTCTTCCTTCTCCTCGAGGAAAGGATTTGGGGTTTTTGGATGGGAGGCAACTACACCCCCAGTCTCAGCTCATCAATGCATCAAGCAAAGCCAAGGCAGAAATTGTTGTATTCGCTGCATGAAGTCTTGTTGAGGCCGAGGAGCAGAATAGCTGCCCTAATGTCACACAGTTGTAAGCCATTACTGGCAGCTGAATCACAGAATTAATTTACCCTTCGCAGACCTCACCCACACAGAACCTTGCAGCAGATCCTTCTGCTCCATCCCACTGCCTGGATACATCTCATGCAGGAAACCATCCTCCCAAAACCAAACTGTCTGTCTCCCCAGGGAGGTTCAGTCCCCACAGTCACAGCTTCTTAAGCAAGTTTTCCACTGAGCTGAAACCCCACGCCCATATTCACTAGTCCAAACCAAGCAACAGAAATGGAGTACAGATGGACAGATACATACTTACATACATCCCTGGGCTGTCCCATCAACAGTTCCTGCTGTTCTCAAGCCACGATCTCAAGTTAGAAGGTGGAGATGGGGTGAAGTCCCATTTACATCGCCCTGCCAGGGAAAAACAGAGAAAGAAAAATAAGACAATTGACTTTGTTGTTCTAATTCTCGACTTCATGAATTCCAGAGTATTCTGAATTTAGTTTAAACTAAAATAAGCACTTCCCAGGATTTTCTTTTTTCTTTTTTTTTTTTTTTCCTCCAGTATTTTGCAGCACTTTGAGGCTGGGAGAAGTGGTGCAGCAGCAATGACAACCAGGACATTGTCCCCTTGGGACATGCATTGAGCGAGACCCGGCTGCTAGCCTGAGCACTTGAAAGGAAGGGGTGAAGGAAAATGGGAAAAGGAGAAGGTGGGAAGGAGAAGGAGAGAGAAAAATGAATTGCTTAAAACTTCTATTACTCTTCATTACCTTCTGCTTTATGTAAGTTCTAAGGTTCATTTACCAGCTGTAAGTGGCCTGGTGCCTTTGTGTGTAGGAGTTGTCATGCCCATTGCTCCCATTAATGTACTGCATGAAGCTAAAGGTAGCTCGGCTGGAGCTGCAAAGCCAAATCAATGTAACTAATGTACCTCGTGCCACAAATCCCTAATTGTCCGCCGTTGGACTGGATGGATGGGCTTGGAATGTTTGAATCTTCGCTGTGAATGGGGATAGAGGGAAGATGGCTACTGCTGGGAGCTGCTCTGGGGTATCTGGGGAACACCCCCTTTCTTTTTTCTTTCTTTTTTTTTAATGAAAATGTTAGTTTTTGAAGATAATCCTCAGGATTCCTTTAAAATCTGCTGGTTTGCTACAGCCAGGACAGCCAACTCCCACTTCTGGGTAAAAAAAGCAGTAAAGCAAGAAAAACATTGTCTGAACACAGGGGAGCATTCATCTGTTACCTGAGGGAATATCAGTTATTACAGATTTTTCCTAGCACATATTTGTAGGCTTGTTCATGCACACAGTCCCATTCCAACAAGAGGAAACTTGTAGGGCTCTTTCTCTGGGATTATCGCGAAAATAATAATAATAATAATGGTGTGGCTTATTATTCTGATGTGAAAACGAAGGTGTGAGCTGCTGGAAGCTCAGATGGTGCTTCTCTGGGTTTGTCCTTCTGCTAGGGATTGGATTCTTACGGAAAATCCAATACTACAGCAGCAGTTGGGGTCTAATTCATGGTACCTCCACTGAAGTTGGACATCTATAGCTACGTTATATGTCATAAAAATAAGGTATGTCCAAATCTACCTGTTGGTCTGTAATGGACCTGGATAAGCCTGGCACATGAGGTGCTGCATGTTACAGAGGACAGAACAAAAGCTGGCTCCTGCCCTGAAGGCCTTGAAACCTGAATACATCAGAAGATCAGAGAGAAGAAGGAGATATAAGGACAGAGGTTTATCCAAGGTCACACAACAAATCAATGGCAAAGGATTTTCCAACCCCTCCACCAAAGCCCTCGCAGCACTGAAGTGTTTTGTTGTAATGCAAAGAAAAATCCTCTTTTCTATATTTAGCTGCAGAATTACTCCTGAAACGTGTCTCACAGGCTCCTTGAACAAAATAATGTTATTAGACCAAACACCAGGAGAGGCAAAGGTGATTTGGCATCTCATTGAAAATTGCACCCGGGACTATTAACGATGGGGAACCTATCTGGATGCACTGCAAGCACAAACTCTTCAGATTTACACATTTCAGTCAGAGCAGCCTGCAACCCTTCTGCAAAATAGGAGGAGAATTTCATACTTCTCCCCCCCCCCCCCCCCCCCTCTTTAAACTGAGACAAATCTCCACGAAAATTCATTACGCGGTTTAAGTGATGGGATTTATCATTCCATTCAGCTCCTCCAGCTCGGAGCTCTCCTCGCTGTCACACCAGCGAGGCAATTCTAATTTGTTTCTTTCATATTTCCCCCATGAAGTTCGTCTCCGAATGATGGGAAGAAAATAGAGACGGGAGGCAGGGATGGCTTGGGGCAAAGCACTGCGCCAGCAGCCAATTTTCTGCCTCCTGCTTCGCTGTCCTGGCTGTGGAGCCTTCATGGAAGGGGAGACATAGCAGGAGGAGGATTGGAGTGTTCTGCGGAAGAGATACGGGTGCTGCCAGCAGCTGGCTTAGGCTGAAATACAAAAATCCTCCTCAAAGGCACAAAAAAGCCACCAGAGCTTGAATGGGCCCAAGGCACCTGCATGGCCAGGCCATTGAGTTCTAACAGCAACGTGAAACTGTTGGCTGAGCATCTTAGAATTTATTTAGGCAGGTCCCTAAATCTGGCACCCATTTTAGATGTATACATCATTTATTAGAGCTGACCTTTATCTAGCATTAATAATAAATTGATGATGCTTCCTGTTAAGCCTCATATAAACACATCTTTAGCTAATAAACACTCCAGCCATATACCCAGAGAGTTTGTTTCTGTCTGCCTGGAGTTATTGCCCCATAAACAAGAAGCAGCTCCACATGATCATCTAATTGATGTATTTTGCTCGATTCCCAATAAGCCATAAAAAGGTATGTTTGTTGTGGGGAAACTACAGTTTTTATCATCTGCCTCGTTCTAAGGGAAGATGACTGGAAGAAATCCACTTTATGTTTACTAAAATATTTAGAACAAGCAGTGAAAGATGGAAAACGTCTTAGAGTATCTATAAGTTGTATTAATACAATAGTCTGTCCTTGGGAATAAACTGCAGCTATTGATAGATAGGTATTAAAAAGGGGAAGAGAGGAATTTCACTTTAAACAGACACGTATCTTATTTGATTGCAACACCATCCCCGTGCAATTCCAATGTTCTTTCTCCGCTAACACCAAATTAATTCATTTTGATTATTGTTATTATGGCAAATGGCAAAAGGAATTAAAGGTGATGAATCAGGCGCTTCCTGCAAAGAGCGAGCAGGGCTTCCCACCTCCCACTGAGACACAACGATACCTGCACACGGCTGCAAGTCCATAAACATGATGGAGGAAAGTGGGGAGGAAACCATTTGGCAGATGAGAAAGATTCCTTGCAAAGTAAGACACTGCCAGACTTTGTACAAGACTCGAGATTGTCGCTGTGACCTACAAACAATTAGAAGTGTTCTTCCCTCCTTGAATCACATTTTTGGCTCAAGGGAGGGTAGTGTGGCTGTAGTGAGCTATGGGACTGATCTCCAGCTGAGCAATAGAAAGGCAGTTCCTGCAGCCCATGTCTGCTCAGCTGCACGCAGGAGGCACCGTGCTGCACTTCGGGCAGGCAGTGGGGGACCTGAGGGTCAATACTCACATCCCACCAAGGTTGGAGAATACAGCGTGTTTATGCAAAAAGATGGTTAGGTCCAAGAGGACTGTGGGGAAAAAGCCAAATCAAAACCATGGGAAAAAAGGGAGAACAAAGAAACCAGCCCTTCACAAAGCACCATTCCCCTGGCTGGAGCCTCCTGAGCTCCATGGCACCTGTTGGAAGGTATTGCTGCGATGGCTCCATGCTCCCTCCATGGTGCTGCCAGCCCTGCTGCAGTGCACCTGGCCCCAGGTGGCCAGACTGTCTCAGGGGGTCACATCCAGGGTCTGCTTAGCAGGTCTGTGCTATGCCAGGGATGGTCACTGTCGCAGGGACAGGGAAGATGCTCAGAGAGCAGCTCTGGGGGAGACTCATGAGGGAGACGGACAAGACCTGGGTCTTTGCTCTGCGCTGGGCAGCTTTGAACCTCTCTCATAGCAGTTCTTGTAATTCCCAATGGACATCTTTTGAGCTCATCAGAAAAAAAAAAGGCAGTAAGACTCATTTGTAAGCTAAATCCATCATGGAGGACTAACACTCAATCCTGCCTGGACAGGGAGGCAGGAGGACCAGGTGAGTGGGTGAGAGTCACTGAGATGTAAAAGCCAACAAAACCTGTTAGGAGCCAAAGCCATCCTGAAGCAGGTGATGATAATTTGTTTGTTTGCAGACACCAAGAAACAACGTGGCACTCTGAGCATCTCCCAGTCCTCGACCATGTTGAGCGTGCACGAAAACAGCAGTGCTGCATCTCCTGCTAACCCAGTGGGACAAGAGCTGCTTCATGGGGAGGTGACACAGAAGTGGCTGCAGATGAGACAGCTTGAGGAGAGAAGCCACCTGCCGAGGTCACCAGCCGTTCCTGTCCCAGATCTGAGCCAAACTGGGGGTGCCAGGTACAGAGACGTTGTGGAAAGGAGGACTGTGGGATTGGAGAAAGGGGTAGAGGAATGTGCATTCCTCCTTCCTGGCATAGTGTTCCTTAGAGGTGAGATTTGGGAGGTATTAATGATTGTGATATGTTATAATGCAGCAGTACAAATGCTAACAAGAATTAGAGAAGCAGCTTTGGTGCAAGGTGGGGATGGGCACCTCTCCCTGTTAGCAGCCTCCACTCTGCCTCAGCATCACCCAGGAAGCAGCAGGAGGGGTTTCCTCACTCTCCTCCCCACTATGGGGCTCTGCCATCCTTCTCCACCGGAGCGACTCAAAGCCTCTCTCTCCCTTTTCCACTTCTACGGGATGCAGCTATTTCTGTATTACAGAGAAGTTTTAGGAGAAGAATCCATTAGGGGCTCATTTGCAGCCATGCCCTTAGGCAGACGCAAACCTCGCTTCACTGAGATGATAGACTAATCCATCAACCTACTTCACCGCTGGCCTGTTCTGTCTGGAAACGACATTACTGCGCACAAACACCTCACAGCAGCCTGTGCCTGTCTGTTCACTGTGCAGCTTGAAGATGCTCGAGCACTCCTGGGCCCCAGAGGAAAGCTGCACAGCTCCGTGCCCACGTGTCCCGTCACTGTGCTAAAAGGAGAGGGGTTCTTTTCCATGCACTGCTCTGCAGGTTCTGCAAACTTGAATATCTGGGGGATGGACTTTGAGCTTTGCTGTGGGACAAAGGAAAAAAAAAGAACGGTTGTGCCCAAAGCTGGGGCTGGGGCTTGTCTTCCTGTGAGGAACCAGCAACAAAGTCAGATCCAGGTTGAATTTCCTTCCAGCTCCCATTCTGATTGATCTCTAATCTTGTAGTGAAGACCATTTGTGATAAGGGATGAGAAGAGCTTCCTGAATCAGATCAGAAGTGCCTCCTGCACAGCAACAGGGCATGCACATGGCCATAAACCCTTCCTGATCCTGACAGCCAGCAGCTCGGGGCCTTCCTGAGCCAGATGCACCTGGACAGCAGTCGTATTTAACAGCCCTTGATGGCTCTTTTCTGCACATATTTGTCTAATGACTTTTTGAACCCTTTTCTGCTTTTGGTCTCCACAACACACCCTGGAGTGAGCTACACAATTAAATTAGACATTGTCTGAAAGCTCTTCCTCCACAAGAGGGGAGAGAGCTTTATCTTGAATGTTGGCATTGGTCTGAACTTAAATCTTCCTTGAATCTCTGCAGGGAAGTGCAAGTCATTCCTGGCCAAAGACCCATGGCTGGCAGGGGCATGGTGAGATGGGATCCATGAAGGAGCTATTGGGTCCCCATGGGTCACTGAAGACTCCCTAGTTCTGGCTAACTGGGCTCCTTCCAAACCACCCCTGCACTTTCAGGCTTGATAAGCTTTCCCATCACCACCAAGTTCCTTCTCAGTCTCTTTCCACCCACTGATCCAATGGGTCAGAAGAATTTATGTTCTTCCAGAGACATAGAAACTAAAGCAATGAAGTCCAATTTTTCAAAGTCATGCATCAAAAGAGAAGCTTGCACATCCCTAATTAGAGATTAAAAGAGAATCAGCCCTGTGTAGAGACCACTCCACTCAGTCCAATTTCAACTGCAGCATGGTCAGCTCTGACATCGCAGCCTGGTTTGACTGGCCCAAATCAGGCAGCATCAGTTTGGCTTCCCAAAGTTCCACCAAGGCTTGTATCAAAGCAAAAAGTAAATCACAGGTTTCTTAAACAGAGCTCGTCACTATTTGGGTATTAACAGAGTGCTGTGTGGTGATGGTGTGGTTTATCAGTGCTCTTTCCACATGCCCTAGATCATGACAAGGTTCCTTCAGGTGGTTTCTCAAGTAGATGTCAGGGAGAAAAACAAGAAGAAAGTTCCTATCAGCCCAAACACTCAGCACACCCCTCTGTTCTCCTGATGTTAAACACTGCTGACACAGGCTCTGCTCTGCACAAATCTGTAGCTTCCCTTAAATTAGCAATTCCACAGGCACAGTAGGAGCTTGCATGAGAATTGTCCATAAAGAGAAGAGAGTCACAATATCAGCCTAGCATGAAACCCTGGTTCCTGCTTTTTAATTAAGATTTCAAGCTTGTGTCTCCCCCGAGGTGCTGCGAGAGGTTTTGCCAGATACAATAAGCAGCCAGGGTGCCTCTCAGCAAATTGGCTTTTCATAGGATCCTAGCCCTGCTCACAAACCCTTCAGTGCCTAATTCTCCATGCCAAATTTGGGGTACAGCACCCAGAAGGAGGTTTGGCCCAGAAGTCTGGAGCCCTGGCAGCTCAGATCCTTCCGTGACCCCCATGTCCAAGCAAGGTTCTGTGGGCAGAATGTGGAGGCAATGAGACATGAGCCTGGGGACATGACACTCCCCAGACACCAGCCCTGTGATTAAACAGAAGCACAGGAACTCTTAGGATGATATTTCATGGACTCATTAAGGTTGGAAATGTGCTCTCAGAACACCAATTCCAACGCCAGCCCATTCCCACTGTGCCCATTGATCCACGTCCCTCAGTGCCACATCTCCATGGTACCTGAACATGTGCAGGGATGGTGATTCCACCACTCCCTGGGCAGCCCAACCACTCTTTTGAGTGTGAATACCTACGTTTCTGTATTTTAAATTGTATTTTACATCTGTGCTTGTTCTCTTAGTGTTCTTTGCAGCTGGAAAGTCGAAGAGACACAAGCCATCTTCCAGAGTCTTTGGAGGATGTCAGCATGAACTTCTAGGAGATGGCTACCTGGAGTTGTTAGCCCTGCTGTAGGGTTTCTATTACCCTGCAAAACTAGACTGTTGGACTAGATGATCTTAGAAGTCTTTTCCAGTGTTAACAATTCTATGATAGACAAGAGCAAAGCAGCACTACCAGTGACCACTGGGGTAGACTCAAACAGCTGCTTACTTCTGCCAAACTGCTCCTGCTCTCATTCCTCATCTCTCCTCCCCAGGCCCACTCTGGGATGGAGAAAGGAAAGGCGATGGGAGATGTTTCATTCCCTGCAGACACACAGCCCAAGTGTAGCCAGCACAGCATTGCTGTAAGTTCCAGGCTAGGAGCATTCATAGCTGCCCATGCTCTGGACCCATCACACTTGCTCAAGTCCATTCCACTATCACAGATCCATTCCCACATCTGTAATTTCGGAGCTGAACCTCATAAACACCCCAGAAATAAATTGGTAACAAAACTCTTCACAGAAAGTAAAAATAAGCTCACTGACATGGGAATTATAACCAGAAATCCCTGCCTCCCTTCCTCTTACATCACTGCCAATTTAGGATTCATTTAGGAGGAAAGAGACACCATGGGTACCCCAGCGTGGTGCTCCCCTGGCTACTGCAGTTTCAGATCTGTCAGGATGTACATCTGTGTGCATCCATCATCCCCATTAATGCTGCCCCAAACCTTTGCTGAGCAAACACAGCTCACGTCGTGCAACACCGCGTCTTCCCCAGTAGCACCAGCTATCGCTGCCTTCCTGCAGGCAGGGCTGGATCAAACCTAGGAAAGTTCTTCAAGCAGAGACTTGCCTTGCTTAATCACAGAATTACAGAATCATCTGGGTTGGAAATGATTGCCAAGTTCAACCATCAACTGGACTTACCAAGTCCCATCTCTATTCCATGTCCCTTGGTGCCACATCCATGAATGTCTTCAGAACCTCCAGGCATGCAGGCTCACCATTTCCCTAGTCAAACTGTTCCAGTGACTGAGTGGAACCACCATCACAAGCATTTCAAATGCCACCTGCAAAATAAGAAACACTGAGGACCAGATGCTGGCCATCACCTTCACAAGAGGACAGAGAGCAAGGCTGCACAAGAGGCACTTCTAAAGGTCCCACAGTCACTGCCATAAAGCATTTAATGCGTGATAAAAATGGCAAGACTTGGTGAGGAGATGGAAACTAGAGCCTTGTCTTACAGATGTTCATAAAATATTAAGTGGCTTTAAACAGAGGAGGGAGAGGCTGCAGTTCAATAGACCACTGCTACAAGCAGGTCCAGCGAAAACAGGATTTCTTTAAGACCCATTAACTCCCACACCAGCGCTAATGGTTCTGTGGCCACTCGTTCCTCTTGCTCCACACCCTGCAAACAGCTTTATTTAGAAGCTGAGATTGGAGCCCAGCTCTGCACAGAACACACGCCTGGATGTAATTAGGCAGCAGCCAAGCGCAGCTCCTCAGCCAGGGGAGAGTAGAAATCCAGGTCAGGTCGTTCGCTGCCCACAGCCACCTCCAACCTGCCTGAAAATAAATGGATTTGGGGATTCTGTAGGGCTTTTCAGTCCTCCTCAAAGGGGACAGAGGCAAAAGTTCTTGGATGAAATGAGTCGGCTGCCCTCAGTGGGGAGCTGGGGGCTTTCACATCCACCCTGCCAGGGATGGATTCAGCATAGCTTAATGAATCTGCAGAGCTCCTGCCTTCAAAAATGTAGTAGAGCAGGTGATTGCAGGCTGGTGTGGAAAAAGGCTCTTAGAGAATGGACACCAAGGCTGGGCTGGCACCCCTGAGCAAAGGAGGGCAAATCACAGAATCATTAAAGTTGGAAAAGAGACCCAAAATCATCAAAGTCCGACCATCAACCCATCCCTACCAAGCCCACCAAACCGTGCTCCTCACTACAGAATAAGGTTGGAGTAGACCATTAGGATCATTGAGTCCAATCACAAACCCATCACAGAACACAGGGGTCCTGCAGCCAAAAAGGAGGTCACAAGCATCTGAGTGGATGTGAATACCTGGGTGTCATTTGGCTGCAGTAGAAATACGGAGAAAACCATTTTGATAAAAATAAAGTCTGTTCTTTGGACTGAAAAGATTCATTCATGTTTATGCATTTTATATACATGTGCATGTGGCTTAGTGAAAAGGAATTAAGTGTCAAAAAAAGAGTCCTTCAGAATTAAGGCTTATTTCATTTAGGAAATGTTGAAAGGCAGAACGCCAGGTGTTGTGCAGAGGTTTCTTTGTTCGCTGTCACAATTCAACATGAATTTGCAAAATACTTTGACTAAACCCATTCTGATTCTTCTGTCAGAAGTGTTCCAGGTGACAATTGTTACCCAGAAAGCTCTGCCCAGGAAAAAAAAAAAAGAAAAAAAAAAGAAAAAAAAAAAAAAAAAGAACAGTTTAACATCAGCCCGAAGAGAAGCATTTCATTCATGTTCTCCTGAAGAAATGAATGCTTGGCAACAAAACTTCCAGGGTGAGGGGAGATGTTTTCCAGAAATCTCAGTTTCTATACAGACCCAATAGAACAAGGCACGAGCTCAGATTTGTGAGCCGCTGGGAGCCATTGGATGGAGATCCCAACTTCAGTGCTTGGAATGTGTGCTGGAAGGGACTGAAGTGCAGCTGTGGAGCTCTGTGTCTTACCAGCAAGATGACAGTTATCATTATTATCATTACTGCGAATGCACGAACCAGAAACCCAAGCGTTCCTCCTCCAGCAATGCACTGCAAAGTAACAAAACCATGAATGGACCTTCCAGAAAGGGTTTCCTGCTTTCCTGGCTAATGGCCCATCCCAAGATTCGGGTCCAGCCAAATCCTACGCTCTAAGAAAAGGCATTTCCCCTTCTGTTTGACGGGGAACTGCCAACACATCTCATCAGTGCTGATCCGAATCGAAGGGGAGTCATCCCACTTGATGACAAGAGGCAGACAGCCGAGTCCCATTGATCTTCACTGAAAATCCCTCGGTGAAAAATCCCTCATCCCCTGTCACAGCATGAGGAGAGGGGCTTTGCCTACACAGCCGGTTCTGTTCGAAGGCATGCATCATCATCGGGCCTGAATTCCTATAGCTGTCCTATTATTATCTCTGATTAAGCAGGGCAAAGAGGAAATTAGGCGAGACCTGCATACTCACAGCGATGTGCTTTAATGAGCCTTGCTTGACCCATTTGTTTTCTTCAAGATAAAGCTTCCTGGGAGGGTATTCACCACCAGCCCCCCACCACTGGACCGTCATCTCCTCCTCCTGAATATTAAACTCAGGCACAGCCCCAGTGGGCCAGGGTAATGACTTACTTTCAGTATTTAAAGCCAGCCCAATAAAACTCTAAATGACTTTCTAAGGGTGCAGTAAACTCCTCACAACATAATCAATGCACATTAACAAAACAGTGGGAAACCAAGAAGTTCTTGGGGGAGGGAGGATAAAAGCCATGCTATGAATCTTTCTCATGTTGTTTTATAGGGCAGGAACCTCCAGCTCTCTTATTACATGTGATATATATAGATGGGAAATATTTTCCAGAGCCATTTATATCTTACCCTGGGTTTCCCAAAGCAGCTTATTCGAGCAGAAAGTTTCCAGCTAGCCTTGATTTTTCCAAGGTATCTAAATGCCTGAAGTGTATATCAAAAGGGATTTTTACAAATGTCACAGCATCATTTGGGCTTTCAGGGACCTCAAGAGGTCTGACTTCCTCTCAGAGGAACTTCAGGCAGGTTCTGTGTCAGCTCAGGTCCTCATCCAGCCAACCTCTGAACATCTTCTCTTTCAGGCTGTCCCAGGGCTGCACAACTTTGCAGGGAAGAGTCCTTGGTGCCATGCAGCTTTCAGGGCTTCATCCCATACAGTGGCACTCAGAAGATGCCCATTCCCCCACCAAGAGCTTATTCTTGGCCCTTCCATTTTCTGAGGCTCAGCACACCACAGGATGTGCTCCTCCGTGACAGACTGGACAGAAGGATGCTTGAGACCTGCCTGCTGCTTTCTCTGTCAGCAAAATTAGTCATTTCTAAACATAACTCAAGAAGTTTACAGCTCGAGTGGAAAACAGGTCCTTCTCTCAAAGCTGTAATGAGTTTCATTCACTCTAACTAAGGCACAAGAAAGCTGGGCACTTCAAGTTAGACATCTTCCTCTTCCTTAGTAATACTACTTATTGTACTTATCATGTATATATGATACTACTCACAATATTTATAGGGGGAATAAAAATCCAAACACCAATTACCTCATGCTGCAGTCAGCCCTCCAGTGAGCACCGGAGCACGGTAACCAGCTCAGACTCAATCACATCGCAGTGTTTCAGGATAGCCAGACCAGTCCTGCTCCTGGGCTGCTGCCAGGCCTAGAGCTCCAGCCAGCATCTCCAGTCATCTCCCAGTACCAGCATCGCTATGGGATCTAGAGGTTCTATCAGGCTCCGCGTCCCACTGTGCTAAGAACTGCATACAGACACACAGACAAGTCCCGGCCCCAAAAAAAGGCTGCCTTAAAAAAAGACAAGACAGATGGAGGCACAGATTTATGGAAAGTCACACGGCAGGTCAGAAGCAGAATTGAAATGAGAGCGCGGGCGAGTAGCAGGCCTAAGATCCTCAAATTAATGTTTCTTCTTTGGCACTACCAACCATACACCTCTAATTGCTCGTTCAGGTATTCTGTCCACTTTGAAATCCAAGCCCAGAAAGCTGTGAACCCAGTCTCAGAAAGAGCTGGTACAGAGCCATAGCACGCAGGAGGAGCTACAAGCCCAAACTGCTGCCTGCTTCTCCCAGGATCCATTTCTTTGATATCCTCAGTTTTCACTCTCCCGTGACAATTTTCTTTGAAGCTTGGCATGATCTCCAAGTCCCACTGCTTTCCTTGGGCTCTGACTCACACTGACCTTTCCCCAAACCCTACTTCGTTTAGTAATCAAGACAAGCTACTATTGCATCATTAGTTATAACAGCAGATAATGTTACTGATAGAGGTCATTAATTATTACATCAGCAATCACGCTAAATACGGCTCGTGTTCATTATCGCAGTGCTGTGTTTATGTTAATATGATGCTTATAAACAGCATCAGTGGTAATTGCAACAATAATGCCACCACAGTTGCAAAGTGTGTATGTAGCATCCGTCTGCTCGGAGATGCACTCTGATGGATAATGGCACTGCCATCTGGCAATACTGGCTGCGCGTGGCTGACACTGATCAGCATGGCAAAGCAGGCAGTCATCTCCATCCCAGGAGCTCCCACTGGTTCTGGCTTGCCAGCAGCCATAAATCAGCTCTAAACATCTCCTGGAGAGGAGGACGGGAAACCACAGGCAAAAGCTGGGAGCACTGAAATAGCAAACAAGACAGCTCCTCACTGCAGCATGCAAAGAGGCCCATGGAGGGGAGTCTGCCAAACCACACTGAAAAAGAAGAGAGACGTCATTGCAAAAGTACAGCTCCTTCAGAGCAGCTATCATTTTAGTTTCAATCACTTCTAACAGCAGCACTTTCGTGGTTTTTGCTTGGAGAGGAATCCCTCTTTCCCTGGGTCTGTGTGTTCATGAGGTCCTTGCAAAGCAAACAGTACCCCACTGGATGCTGTCACCAAGGCTGTATTTAACACCTTGGAAACATCCTGTGAGGCAGAGACGTCACCTCCGCTGTGCAGCACACATCTTTTTACCACGGTCCCTGCAAAGAGGGCAGGAGGGGTGAAGGGGAGGTGTCCCTCCATTCGCCAACACCAGGCTTGACTGCAGATTCTGCACCCCTGCAAAGGATCCATGTGCCCAAAATGGAGAACTGGCAGCAGTGTGGTTCCCTACAGGTACATGTCCAAGTATGCCAAGTGCCTACTGGAAGCAGCTGAACAGTTCAGACATAGGGTCCTGTTGAGCATTTCCCTGCATCCCCAGGACCAAAGGAAGATGTTGAAGAAAAAACAGAGATCTCTTAGTCTACGGTCTCCCATCAAAGGAAAATCATTCTTGTCCCATAGGACAAAAGTGGTGAATGAAGCTCAAACTGCAGCAGCAACATTATGGCTACAGCCTTTTGTTCTCTACTGCCACATCATGAGCAGAATTTCATCTGAAGTCTTTCTCAGATTGCCTACTACAGCAAGTCTGAAATACCAGGCTCTTTATGGAACGGTGCATCAAAAGATGAATGCTCACTCCTACATCTCCTCCTCCCCTCCCACAGCACTGAAGGAGGTTTTCGTTCACACTTCTGCTCATGCCACAGTTGTGCAGAGCTGCAGGAAAGTAAGGAGGGACTTGTGGAGAAGATTCCTAAATCTAAACCTAAAAAGGCCTGATTGCTGGGAGAGGTGCCAGCCCCTGGCAGCTGGAGGCACGCTTCAACACGAGCTGAGCACCATTTTTTATAATCTCGACCTACAAAGAGTAATGCCGTAGGAAGACCCAAGCAGATCCCTTTTGTGTGGCACCAAATGAGTTTGTCTCTGAATCAGGATCTCTATAGGATTTGCCCACAGAGAAATGTAAAGCAGAACAATTAAATTCCAACGCAGACAATGAGCTTCCTCTTTGAAAATAGCAGGAATGAGTGGTGAATAGAAGGTTTATGTTTACAAACCAAATCCTTTTGGGTTTCTGATGACAAATTTTTGAGGCTTCCACGGGAATTTCTGTTTTGAGTCAAAGGAAAACAAAAGATCCTTCCTTTTCTTGTTAGAAATGGTATTTCAAGATGAAAGCGCTAAGCCAAGATGAATATCTTTACAAATGTTCTCATCAAAGAGGGAAAAAGTATCAGAAGACTCTCAAGAAAAGAACAGTTTTGACGAAACTGTCTTTTTCCAATGGAAATGTCTTTCCTGTGAAAGTACGTCTCCTTTCGTCAGCCCTGTTGCTAAATGTGGCACGCTCAGGAAAAGCAGCAAGCTGCAGCTCTGTCTCACTCCCAGCACACACAAAGGCTTCCCAGCTAAAATCAGGTGGAATAATGACACACCTTAACGAAAGAACAAAGTTTCGAGTAAATTCTCCTTTTTCACTCCTCCCAGCTCAATTGCGAGCTCTTCAAAGTTTCTCCTCTCATTGAGTTGAGTCATTAGTTTTCAGATAAGTGATGCTTGAGCCTTTGATTAAAATTACTGGGGAGCGTCTCTGCATGATTAAAAAGAGATAACACAATAAAAAGAAGAGGACTTTACACCATTATTACAGCAAATAAGTGCAATTCCCAACCTGAGAGCTGCATCAACTTGTCTAATATAATAAATGCTTCCCCTGTTGGAAACGTGTCAAATTAGACTTCAAGATGTCAGCCCTCGGTTTTGAAAGGCCTTGAAGCTTTACAGGGCACTGCATGACTGCAAGCTTAATATGATGGAGAGCAAGGAGGTGACACTGCCCCATAGAGCAGGGCATGGAGGGAGCAGTGCTTGTTAGTGCTGATAGAGCAACAACTGCTACGTCAAAGAGGTGCTGATAGACACTCAACGATGCTAAGAAAAGGAGACTGGAGAGGAGTCAAGGGGTGGATGTGAGGTCCAGGGTGGGAGGGTTTGGGCTGCTCCCACCCATCAGTACACTCGTGCACTGGTTCTGCCCTGGGCCGAGCCGCAGGCTCCTTGCAGTGAGCACACAGCAGGGGATATGCTGGAATAGCTCTTGGTCTAAGCAAGAAATGTCATTTCCAGTTGTATCCAAGCAAAAATAGCTTTTCGGTGTGATTAAAAATATAAGCCTTTTCCAGTCCAAAGAGAACGTCTGCACAGGAAGTTATTTCAGAACTACCCCATCTGATTCCTTGATGTAGACAAGGCACAAGTCTGCTTTCCCAGAGAAGGGATCCTTCCCTCCCCAGACATGATGTGGAGCTCAAATGTAGGTGTGAAGATCCTGTGCTGCTGGGAGCTTGTAAAGTTGTAGATGGATAGCTCACAGATGCATTCTATTCGTGGCTTAAAGCATACAAGTTTATCATGCAAATGATATGTCAACAGAATAGCTGCACTTGGCAATATTTCCCAAAGTAAATTAAGCAGTTAAACATGCTACGTGTAATATTAAGGAGGTTGTGTGTTACATGTTATAAGCAGATGAAGCCAAGTTGTCAGGAAGCCAGGTTTGCTCAGAAATCTGAAATTCATCTCAGAGGAACCAAGGTGTGTGTGCTTCTTCCCACCAGAGCTTCGGGCACAGCAGCTTTGCATTGCTGCCAAGGACCCACAGGGTGATGCAGTCTCAGCTGGGACCCCACAGAGGTTTTATCTGTGTGACTGTATTCAACCTGAGCCCCATGGTCAGCATCTCAGGAGCCAGTGCTTGTGCTCTGTATTTTTCACAGCTTGAGCTTGGTGCGTCTGGGAACCATTTGCAAGGGTAAAAATAATGCATGATCCAATCTTCTCAAGGCTTTTTCACTTCCCAAAGGGTGGAAATACCAGGCAGGCAGGCAGAAAGAAGGAAAGAAGGAAAGAAGGAAAGAAGGAAAGAAGGAAAGAA
>JAPSGF010000057.1:4401170-4472875 GCA_035772895.1 Perdix hodgsoniae | reverse complement strand
AGAAGGAAAGAAGGAAAGAAGGAAAGAAGGAAAGAAGGAAAGAAGGATGGAGAGAAAGAAGGATGGAGAGAAAGAAGGAAGGAGAGAAAGAGAGAAAGAGAGAAAGAGAGAAAGAGAGAAAGAGAGAAAAGCTCTTGGATTATTTCAGCTCCACAAATTGCTCCCCGAGGTGAGTATATGCTGTAAAAAACATACACAAACATTCAGATTCAAATTTAACCAAACACCGGGACATTTGGATTTATTCAAGTGTCAGCAGCCCCCAAGCTCAGTTATTTCAGGCTCACATCAGCAAATGTTTTTCTATTCCACAGAAACTCAAAGTCAAACCTGGGGGCTCCAGTCCCCAAAAGAATTGAAGGGAAACGTTCCTTGCCTGCCCCATCAACCAGCTCGTTAAACTCCGGCCCTCCCTCTGCTCTCCAGTGATTTATGGAGAATCAAAGCTAAAGCCCCACTCGTTTGCAGATGTGATGTTTGGATTCGAGGTGTTGTTTCAAAGTAATGTAATGGATCAAAACCTGGAGACAAGATCCAGCCCGGACCCCAGCAGCAGCCCTGACCTCTTCTCCACCACCTCCATCCTCTGCAGGTCCCTCAACCTATTCAGCAACTTATTTTGAAGGGAAGGAGGCTCTTATCTCACCTGTGCTTCAAATTTCAAGGCTGCCAGGGCTCATATTTTTCACATGTCCTAAAACATCATTCCCTCCTCCCCCCAGCACACACGTGTGTGCATTCCTTATGGTCTGCTTCCCGTCAGGGCCCCACAGGCCTGAAAAGATGATAAAATTTCTGTAAAGTAGGTGTTTGAGGCATTTTCTAACAGTTCATGACCCTGCTGAAACCCCTGTGAGGAACTCAGTAGGATGCTTTGCATAACTCTAAGAAGGGATGTTTTGGAGTTAATTGCTTCCAAAACATCCAAGTGATGAGAAATCCAGTGCTACCAGCAGCTCATTTCCTTTGCTGTTTAAATACAACACCCTACTCTGGGCTGGGCTGTCCTGGCCCAGGATCTGGGTACTGCTGCTCACACTGCTTCTGCTGTGCCATGAAGCTCTTGGTAGGATCATGTCTCCTCCCTGCAGGCTTAAGGATGCCATCAGCCAGCTATTACCAACTCTTGGCCAAATTAAGGAGATCACACTCCTTCATTTGCTCTCTGAAATGTGTGATTTCCTATTCATTAGTCTTTTTCTGGCTCTTCCTTGAACCTTCCCCCCCCCCCCCCTTCCAATATTTCCATGTCCTTTTAGAAGCACAGAGACACCACAACCTTCCAGTGCAAAACTGTCCACAGGCATTGCTTGATGACCTCCATCTCCACAGAGCTCTCCTGAGTCATCAGTTGCACATTCTCCAGCCTTCTGAGGGCTAGATGGAGATCCCTCACCCAACTGTGTTAAATGTGATGAATGGGCTGACATTTGACCATATAAAAATACCATGTTTACTTGACCCAGGGCTGCCAAGCAAGCCTGGGGCTCCACATCATTAGCTGGGGCTCTGCAAGAGTCACTTTTCTTCCCCTTTCTTTGTGTCACTTTGAAAAATTTTCAGTGAGGATTTAATGGATTCTTCTCCTTTTCTTCCCCAAATCATTGCTGGAGACATTACAAGGGACAGGGTCAGGACCAGCCATTTAGGGTGTCCTCAAGAAAGAAAAAAAATGCTGTTTGATTTCAGTTCTTTTAGGACTCCATTTAAAAAGCTAATTAAAAACCCCCGTCATTTAATGTGCACCATGTTGATTTTGGATGGCTCCTCTTTATCCATTACAACAGCCTGTGATGTAAAGCCAAGCACTTTTTAGAAGTTTGACCAGTTTAGGAATAAGTGTAAGGCCAGTGACAGCTGGCCTCCAGGAGACAGATGGGCTCTGAGGGCAGGAGGGATTACTGCAACCAGGAGTCCAACCTCCTGAGTGACACAGGCTATAAAATGTCATCCTTTAGAATCCTTTGAAAATCCCAATGATAAATCTTTCTGGTCCAATCCTATCCTTCCATGTCTCCCCTGGAAGAAGTAAGGTTGCTCAGGGTGCTCAGTAGGATGCTGGTGGGGCCAGCCTGGATCTGGGCATATTCAGATCTCTCCTACTGTTGCAAACTCCCCAAAAGCATTCATATTTTCCACGCTGCTAATTTTAGGGCTTGCCTTTCCAGCACCCACAGACTTGGAGACACAGCCTGCTGCCTCGCTGCAGCTTACGTGTTTTCTAATGGCCCCAACCCAGAGATTTACACTAAGCCAACTCACTTTGAAACCCTTCCATAAAAATGCCTTCTGCAAACAGATTTGTTTCATTATCGTTGGGCTCGAAAGTGCCTGAAGTAACAAACAACTTCATACTCCTTCAAATTTATCCTGGCACTGGGTTTGCACTTTATTTAGATGCTATGTACCTGGGTGCGTGCCCTGTGGGGGACAGGCAGGAGAGGGACGGATGGAGCTCTGTGCAATGTATCAGTGCTTATGATGCAATAAATATTGGATGGAGGATCTATGATAACATCTATTACAGCTTTATGAAATATTGATAGCGTCTGAATACATATTGCCTCCTGAACAGCTCGTTCCGGAGATGTTTAATGAAAGACATCTGTCGTTTTATCCTTGAATCTACATGGAGGCAAAATTTAGTCTCCATCCCCACCGTAATCACGGTGAGGGTTTCCAGATCTGCAAGGAAGTGGCGTGAAATGCCCAGGCTCACCTATCTGGATGGGTCTGCTTTATGCACACACGGCCTTCCATTTTGGGAAGAAGTTAATGTTGTGCCTTTCTAGAAACAACCTCTTCGCAGACAGCTGGCTTGAGCAGGACTGATAAAAGGCTGCCGTGGCCAAACAGTGGGAGCAAATGGGCCTCCCAGGAAAACCAGTTCATCTCATCCTTCAGGCATTCATCCCTGCACACAGCACACTCCCTGTGTGAACCAAACACGCTGATCCCTGGACACAGATTCACCCCAGATGCCCAACGTAATCCCAAATTAAAGACATATGGTGTTACTTCTCACCTCACAAGGTCTTCCTAGGCCTTGCACATATATGCATACGCAGCAGCTCTCCACACCATTATTTCAGTCTTTTTGCTACAGAATTAACTTTCCTTCTAACACCTCTGCCAGCACAAAGCCCACCCTGCTCAGGTCCTCCCAGAGTAGGAAACTGAAGCACAGGATCTCCAGACAGAGAGAGCTATAGCCTCCTTCACATGCAAACCCAGATTTACCATCACCCACTGCCATCTGGAGCAGCAGCTCTCTGCTCACGTGCTGTGCTTTGTCCCCATCTGGCCTAACCAAGGGCAGTCTTCACCTTCAGGACCCACTTGCTTGCTTTGTGATGGGAACACATTTCTGTCTTTCTTACCTGCAGCTCCAGGTGATGGGACTGCCCCACCAGGCTTGAGCCAACCTCCTAGAATCATGAAATCATTTGGGTTTGGAAAAGACCTTCAAAATCACTGAGTCCAACCATCCACTTGCCCAAGGCCATGGCCACCTTAGGGTAAAGTGGTACAGCAAAATCTTTCTGGATACCGGGCATCATGCAGCTTTGTTTTCACGTTGATAATTCTTATTATTCACAGCTGTGCACTGCTAAAGAGGACAGAGAAGATGGAGGCATCAACATACAGCCTCTCCTCTCCCCTGGGCAGAGCCAGCAAAGCTGATTTGAGCCCACGTAAACCCCAGGCTGTGACTACAGGCTGCCTCTACAGACCTGCCTCTCACCCTGGTCCTGCTCTCACGCGCTCACCTCACATAAATGTATTCACCTGAGGTCTGAACTGGAAAGGATGAACTTTTCCAGCCCGAGGGCTGACAAGCTGAGCCTCCTCAATTGCCTCAGCAAGAATGAGAATCTCAGCATCGCCTTATTTCCCACTTTCACTGTGCACATAAAATCCTTCTGCTGAACCATGGGGCATTCAAGACAACATAAGAAAGAGAAAGCAGAAATGACTGTGAGACCTCAGACACATGTTTTCTGCAGATCAATAGCCGCTTACTAGCAACACTTCCCCAGGAACATCTTCCCCTCCTATGAACAATGTCTGATCCACCCAGCCCAGCCACAGAGGAGTAATGCAACACTACCAGCCCCATTTGTTACCACTTAGGAGAGTCTACTGTACTCACAACAACAACACGTGGCCTTCCTCTGCTCTGAACTAACGATGGGTGCGATGGTGTTTCCTCTCTCAGCAGAAGGAAAAACAGCACTTGAGCCAGTCCTGTGCTCCATGCATCTCCTTTACTGGGCCTGGGGAAAGGCACGGAGCTCACTCCACACTGGAACAGAGAGCAGGCTGAATAAGGTCTTAAAAAAAGGCATGCAGGTATAAACATATTGCAGGTGATAGGTGATAGGTGATAGGCGATAATCCGCTTTAGTTGGGGTTTTTTTCTGGTCTCATTTCTTAGACTAAAATGTGTCTTTAGCAAGAGCTCAGCTTAGCTTTATAAGCTTAGCTTCTTAAGAAATTGGCTTGATTTTATCACTGTTATTTTATGAAAATGAGAGTCAGATTTTGCCTATTCCAGTAAATTACACCGCTTTCTAGCCAAGGTTTGAGAACAATTTAGCAAATACCTTGAAAGCCCTTGTGCGGACAGTTCTCACTGTGATGACTTAGCAGGGGTATTAAACACCATCTTCAGCTAAATCAGTGTGGATTCAAGTAGTACAGGCAAGAGACAAACTCACTCCCCACTGTTTATCCTCTCCCTCAGTGACTTCTGCAGCCCCAGGTTGGAGTAATGCTCTCGGGTCTCTCAGCTCACCCATCTCCAGCAGGAGTGAAGGCACAGAGATGTTCAACCTGCCACACAATGCTGGTTGGAGCTGCCCCTTCTCCATCCCCAACGGATCGTTCCCCAGGCTCAGCCCTTCCCTACAGCAGCAAACAAACAACCCTTTGTCCTTTCGCATCCACCTTCCTTTCCATCCCAGCAACATATTTCTTTCTACCTCCCTTCGTCAACCCTCTTTCAATGGCATTTCCCTTCCTGCTGCCAAATGGATGCTTAGGAGCGTGGAGACAGTAAAACATTGCACTAATGTCCCTTGCTGATGCATAGACTCCTCCCATTATTGGTATAGCAGCATCAGGTTATACACCCTTAATAGTCTTTCCTCTTGTTTATAGCCTTGCTGGCACCATTCCTGGATGTAGCACCGCTGATTTCTCCCCCAGCTGTGGGCTCACGTGGCACGCGTGCGATGTGCAGCTCAGCACATGGCAGGGGGCACCTCCAGCAACCAGCATGGCACAAACACACTGCAGCAAAGCCAGCAAACCTCATCACAGACTGGGCAGAGGTTGGGGAGCAGATTTTTTTTTTTTTTTTTTTTTTGCAAAGCGAGTGAATAATTCATAGGCAGACCATTGACATGATAAATTCCTCCATTTCTTTCCTTTAGCGAGTGGCTGCGAACAACTTTCCAATTCTGTTCCTCTGCATTTTCATTATCCAGAATTATTCACTAAACAATTGCTTGGGATCATTCTAGGAAGCAATGCCTCTGCTGGGGGCAGTGATGCCCACGATGGCAATGAGCCTTGCAGTGCCAGGGTCTGCCCAGCTGCACAGCCCAGTTTTCTCTGCCATTAGATGAGCAGAGTTCTGCAAACCAGGTTTCCACCGTAAATACTCCTGTTTACAAATCAGCAGGAGCTGGAACTGCTGAGATGCAGTTCTGGGTGGCATTGGTGCTTCCAGCAGCACTTCTGCCAGCACACTCCATCTCCGGTCCCGCAGGAGAAGTGGCACAAAGTCTCTCCGTTTCCATTTCAGCTGCTGCAAACCAGCTCTGCCCTTCACAGAGCACTCCTGGCAGTGCACACAGAGTCAGAACCCACTGCTGGGCTCCCAGCACTGCGCGCTGCCTTTGATATTCATGTGAGGCAAAAGAAAACAACCGATGGTTTGCTTTTTAATTTCATGGGAAATTTTGGAGGTGGTTTCTGCTCCATTCTGCACTTCATTTCCTCATTTACAGAATGACCCAAACCCCCTTATGAACAACCGAATGCCTTCCGCACACACAGCTCTGACTCAAAGTCCTTGATATTTATCTGCCTGGTGTTTCCGATACCTTCAGCCTGGATGACCCAACATACTGAATTTGGAGGAAGCTCGCCAGCTGATGACTCCCACACCCCAACAGGAATCATATGGGGTGTATTTTCTGGATATATTATTGTAGATGAGACACCTGACACCATGAGGTCATAAGCAATTTCCAGCTCTCTCTCCAAATCACCCGGATGGTTCCAGCTCCAAAGCCAACAACATCATCCACGATGCTGGAAAACTTTCTGCGCTGATTGTCGGTAATTTGCCACTTGTAACTCAGAGGGAGAGAATTGCTTCCTCCCCTTCACCTTCTCAGGGAAATCAACCTGTGCTCTGCTGGCCAACCAGTCTGTAAAACCTACGAATCGAGGGGTCTGCCTCTCTATTTATTGAGAAGCTTTGGTCCAGTGGCAAATTGATGGCGTTGTACCCGTAGTTCCATCCCATGTGGGCAAGATATTAAATTCTTTGGTCATTTCTCTGATTCAGCATCTGCTTTCCCCACATCACATCTCTGCGCTTGGATTTAGATTAATTCCTGTCACCATCCCAGACGTGCACGTTTACAGAGCTGACAAACTAATTTGCCATAAGTGACAATGCTTCATAAACATGACCTGATTTCTGCAAAAATCAGTGTTGCCAAGCCCTCCATTTAAACGTGCACAGACACAAATTTCACACTGAGGAAACAGAATTGCACAAAGATAAGCAGAAATAAAGAGCTCCTGTGCAGAGAAACCTTCAGATGTTTCCTTCCTTACATCATTCCTGTAGGTGTGCTCCCACCCTGCTCCCACCCACCCACCTTGTAGCATTGCTGGCAGCCTGCAGCATCTCCCCCTTACACACAAGGGTCCCCATCTGCTTCCATAGCAAAGGAAGGCAGAGAGATACGGTGTGTTCAGACCCCACAGCCTGCTCAGCAAAGGATCAGGACACATCTGTGGGTCTGTGGATACAAACTCATTCTCCTTAAGAGAGACATCCCTGATCTGCAGAATAACAATTCTCTGGGATTGTGTAGCTTTCAGAGAATCATGTAGGCTGGAAAAAGACCTCTCTGGTCACCAGGACCAACCCCAATCCACCCCACCATGCCCACTAACCACGTCCATCAGTGCCACCCTTCCATGGTTACTGGCCACCCCCATGGATGGTGACCTCGCCAGCCTGTGCCAATGCATCACAGCTCTTTTGGAGAAGAAATTTTTCCTATTGCAGAACTTGAGGTTATTACTGCACTTCACTGTGTCCTGGAAAATCGCAAATCCAGTCTTCCAGCCATGCCATCTGCCATCAGTAAATGGTAGCCCCAGTCAGCACAGCCTGTTGTTCAAATTAACATAGATCTGGAACGTAATTTGGGAGCCAGTTTCTGCCTGGAAAAGTGAAGGTGGATGATGCAAAGGTGATTGTTCCATTCATTTGGGGATTTTTAACCACGAGAAAAATGGCTCTGCCCTGATCCCTCCATTTCCCTTTTTGAGGCAGCTAAGCTGAGGGCTGAGCACCTAACAAGCACGAGGAGCTGCCACTGTGCTCCAGCCTCATTCCACTGCTTCTCCTTCCAAGAGCTCAGGGCACAATAGCACAAACAACTATTTTACAGCCAAAAAAACCTTAGGATCAGAGAGATGAAGTCCAGATTTCATTATAACTAACCCCTACTGGTACAAAGAATGGGTAAAGCCGTTTTGAAACGGCAGGACTCACACTGTGCCTCTGCACAGAGATGGCAGCCACCACCAGCACTGTGCTGCAGGAGAGCTGGAGCTGCCAGAACCCAGTGCCCTGAAGCACCAACCAGCTCCCACTGCACACAGGGAGCAGTGAGGGCAGAAAGGGCTTTGATGGAGGGGAAGTAGGGTAGCAGTTGGGACAGCTGGAGAGCCCAAAATCTTTCCAAAGACACCAAAGGGGCCCTTGGTCAAGTCCATGCCAATAGTTCATACCACAGCTGAAGTTTCTCCAGCTTCTCAGGGGAGAGCTGTGCTCTGTTGCCAGGTTTCAACTTGGGTTTAATCCTCTCCTTTTTGTCAAAAATTCAGATTTGACACTGAATTCAAAGTGATGGGTGCTGCAGAGAAGCAGAGTGCGCCAGGATGGAGTCAGTGACCCACCACACACACAAGACTGAAGTACTGATCCTAATTATTACTGAACCCAAATTAAGACAAAATCCCAGTCCATTTGCTGAATGCAGTTCATACTATTCCAAAAGGCCACACTAAGCCTCAGCTCACGCTGGATTTTCCCAGCCCAAGCCCAGTGCTGGGCATTCTCAGGGCAGAAGGTCTCACTCTGCCCAGGCATCTCCTCAGCCCCATGCTGATGTGTCAGTACCTAGATAACGCAACTCAGTATCTTCATATTCAGGGTAATGTGTTTTTAAAGAGGCCAAACATCAAGGGGCATCAGGCAGGACCAGGACCTTCAAAACCCCAACTTCATCCCCACACCACCCTCTGAAACCAGGACCGCAAATTGAGCTCTGCTTCTTCCTTCCCCTCCACTCACATCCTTCTCCTCGAATTAAGAGGAAAGAAAATGAACGCTGCATGCTGCATGCTGAAACTGAGGCACTGCAGCACTGTCCCCAGTGGATGCAGTCCTCTGGGCACTACAAGAAATCCCAGGGGAGCATCAGCAGCATGGCTCAGCATCTGCAGCACAGCAGCGTACCGCTGCTTGCTCTCCAGCCCTCTTTCCCATGTTCCATGCCAGTTGGCACTGCTGATTCCATGGTGCTCTGGAGTACCCTTATCTCTCCAGGAGGGGCTTTCACTGCAGCCCTTGAGCACTAGGAAATGGAGATACTCAACTGCTCTGTATATCAATCAAAGGGGGAGGCTGGGAAGGGGAACATCGTGTCCCTGCCTGTCAGTCCACGGAAGCTCTGCCCTTCACTGCTGACAGCAGATTAATTCCCAGCTAAAGCACAACACCCTTCTGATGGAGAGGGGAAGCCTTCAAAAAGCAAAAGCCCCCGGAAGTTGGGGGAGCGGGACAGGCAACACAGGAGTCCCCAGGAAAGAGAGTGCTTGGACAACACTGTCCATTGGTAGCTGAGCATGGTGATGCTGCAAACAGCAGACTTTGCCAGGAAGCCAGTAGTGCCATCCCCACAGTGCAGCAGGTCTGGGAATTTGGGGCATCTGAGGATGGTCACAGTGCAATGACAACATGGCTGCATTAGGGACCACCCCCTTCCCCCCCAGCTCTGGGGCTGGAGGCTGCAAGCGGGGTCCCACCAGCTCCTGCACACACAGGGAAGCTTTTCCCCAGGCTGCTCAGTTGAGAGCCCAGGGAAAGGGGGAAATGTCTGCCTGTGCCCTGGGCAAGCTGGGCTGCAATGTGCCTCCATGCACAGCCCAAGGCACCAGGGGCTGCTCTCCTGCTGCTATGCTGTGAGTCACGTCACTGATGTCACTTCTCCACGTCATTGGAGCTTGGAAATGGATTTAATGAGCCTGTGTTTTCTTCAGCTAAGAAAAACCTCAAAGAAGCTTATGCTCGAGCACCCTGAGGAGCCAGCGGGGAGCTCTGCAGCTGCTACAGTCCCCACAGGAGGACAGATAGCTGCACAGTGCTCCAAAGCAGGCTGGTCAGCACCAAAAGCAGAGCTCCAGACATCCAGGGGACAACACATCACATGAACAGGAGGATGTTTGTCCACACTGCACCCTTCCACATCCCACCCTCCTCACGGGACGTGGCAGGTGATGTCCTGCAATGCCTCACAGTGCCCAGGGAGAGAAGACAGCACTGTGGTGGCACCATGCCCACACTCAGAGGACCCAGCAGCATCTCCGAGGGCTTCCACACAAGAAGCTGAGGTGGTGGCCATTGCTGCTCGTGTTCTCCCACTCCCAGGCACATGTGCTGGACCCATCCCCACAAACATCCATCTTAGGCCGCCCAGCAGCTTTTGTAACACAAGTCACATCGGGGATGTGAATCCTGATTCACAGCAGTATAGATTGAAATGTGAGCCTGTGGTGTTTTCAGAAGAACAAATCCTTGTAAAGCAGAAGGGAACAAAATTCATTATCAAAATCAAGGGAAACGAGGAACATTTGTTCTCTTTTATGAAGGTCACTAAAAAAGGAAGCCCTACAGGGGGTCCCTGAAAAGCCAGTAGTGTATGTAGTCAGCAGACAGAGGGCATCTTCTATTAATGAAGGTGCCTCACCAAAAACACAGGCATCATATAAATTATCAGATAATGAAATTCCAGTTAATTTGCTGCCTGGTCAGCCACAGCCCTCCTGCCATGCTCCTGAGCCCAGCCAATGACATTAAGAAAGAATTACCTTGCTACTAGGGCAGCTGGTGGAAAACCACATCCTGATACTCTATTCAGAAAACAGTACCTTCTCAGGGACAAGAGGGTGGATGCTGCAGCCCCATGGCCCCCACACTGGGCTGACTACACAGGGACATGTTCCCAACTGATCCTTGCAGCCTCATCTATTAGCAGCTTTGCTACCAGGATCTCTTGATGGGAGAAAAAAACTTTTGCCCAGTTGCTCGTGGGCATCTCACCTCACCCTCAGCTCCCTACTCTCTCCTGGGTTTTTCTCTCCTTACCAGGTCCCAGAAGAACCAGAGAACAAGGAGTTGGCATCCACCCCCTCTGCTCAAGTAAGCCCTTGATCCCATGGGTAGAAAGAGACTTAAGAAGGGGAAGTTTGGGGGAACCTTCCCCTTCCAAATAGGCTGTAGTGGTTGAAAACAAAGACGAGGCTCAGAAAGAGGTCTTACATCCACAACATGGAGTGGGTTTCAAGTACGAACTGCATTATAGCTCCTTCCATTCCCCTTCTCCATCTGCTGCTCCAAAGTATCAGAGCCTCAAAGCACCAAGTATTCAGCATGCGCCATGTAATTTTAAAGCCATTATGTAAGCTGCTCTCCCCTCCCCACCTCTCAATGTCTCCAATTGGTGTGTCAGAATGTAATTAGCTTTTGATGGGATGTTAAGATTTCTTGAGCTCCCGTGGAGAGGCAGCATGGGGAGAGGCGAGGCAGCGGATTGTGATTGTCACTCCCCACGTAAGTGCTCGAAGACCCTGGAAGACTCATTTACAAAAATGTAAAATAAATAAATAAATAAATCTAAAAGCAGCAGACCCAGTAGGCTTCAGTTTAATTGACTGAGTTTGTGGGTTATTTATTTATTTTTACCTCCGCTTGGTGAGAAATGACAATTAACTCTCTCGTAGCCAACGAAGGAGTGCCACGCCGTGGCAACGGTCAGGACTCTACTGCACATCCAGTTGGAGAGGCTGGAAGCACTGAGCTGTTGGTTCCTGCCCTTCCAAGCAGTGCCTTGTTGTCAGCTTTGCTACTACGACCAATTGCACAAGCGCTCTCCTCCACCAGATTCATCACCGAGTCCTCCAGCAGATCACCACTAACACACCAGCTTCTCCTGAGAAGCAGAAAGGTCAGGGTATGGCCAAGTGTGCTCCCAGAGCCCGAAGGTAACACTTGGAATCCAGATCCTTGGGTGTTTCGGGGCTTATGGACCCAACTTCAGATGCTTGTAATCTGCCACGGTGCTCTTACAAAAAGAAGCTCCTCTTGATGTCTTATTGCCAGCCTCCCAGTGCCCCATACCACAGACCAGTGCTCCAATGGTCCATGCAGGAAATACCACGTTTTCAGAACTTCATACCCTTTCCCCAATAGCTGACCCGCTTGGAAATATAGAATAAGGCAGGCAAATCCCCCAGAACAAGTTTTCCACCATCTGGCTGGGCCTGAACTTTCACAAGAGCATCTGCCCCAGCCAACAAGCAGTTACGTGCCTACAGATGGTGCTCATATCACCGAGCAGTATGTTTGTCTACACGTTGACCCTGGCCCAAAGCCCACCGGAGTCATCAGATGCTTTTCATTAACTTCAACAGGCTGTGGATGGCAGTTTGGTCGGCCTCCACTGGTGCAGACAGAGGCACTCAAATGAATCCTGCAGGATGCTCAAACGTGTGTGCCTCCAGGTCAGCCCATAGCAGCTTTCCCAAACACAAGCTTGCCACAAACTCCTTCCCAATGCACGTGGCAGGATATAAATACACCTCTGTCTCTGAATTAGGTGATGATGTGAAACACAGGCACATCCAAAACAATAATGAGCCATTCCCATCAAATGCCAATTCAACTGGATAATGGGTCGTATTGATTGCTTCAAGGACCAGACCAATTTCACTTGTCCTTTTAATGATTATTATGACATTATCTGTATTATTTCTGCTCAGAAAGATTAATTCTCCCTTCCCCACCCCAGTCACTCTAGATGCGAGGCCATTCAAGTCTCCATTCTGAACATAAGCTGAGGAGACCTCTGCAAGGACTGGACTTAATTCACTTCTGAAGTGTTATCAGGCAATTGGAGCTTTTTTCTCTAATACTGCCACTGGCATTAATGGAAAGAAAACAATAAATGTATCTGGTCACTAAGCAGTCAGCCTCCCCTTACGTAGCCCTACTGACATTTCTGTTTCCAGCTCAGACAGTAACGCATTCCATTTTAATTTTAGCAAACGCTTTCTTTATGATCAGAGACATTATTCATTTGTACCTGTTTGCATCTCCCTTAAAATTCAATATTTCATCTGGGGATGCAGGGTTATTGTCTGCTTCTCAAAATAAAGCACATGTGGCACAAGGATATTTCAAATGATTTCCTCAAGTCTCTTCTTCCCAAGAGCAGTGATTGCCTTGCTGGCAGCTGGCCGAGAGGAGCCAGACCCCACACCCAGCCATGGTGCAGCCATCTGCTGGGGCCCTATGGGGCTACTCTACAGACCCCTCAGTTTGGGGGCCAAGACTGCATCAGATGCCCAAAAAGCACACACCATTTTGCAGATACCTGGAGAAAAGGCGATGCTGGATCCTCTCTGCTGTGCCTTTCCACATGTGTGCTCTGAGCTCTGTGCCAGCCCCCTCCTCACAGTATCTGTTCCTCTCAAGGCTGCCTTTGGGACCCAGGTATCTTTGAGGGTAATTACCAGATGCTCCTACCTGAGCATCCCTCTGATCTCTGGCACTAAATCAGAACTGACAAGAGAAGTGGGTTGGATATATACATAGCAATTTTCTAATTTTCTGAGCAAATTTGGTTAAAGCTGCTGAACGAGAAAGCTTGAAACTTCAATAATAGAGCATCAGCCAGGCACGGGAATGACAAGAGCTCTGAACTCAAACTGGGGCCATTGGAAAAGCTGGAGGCAGTGTTTGTCCTCCCAGAGAAAGGCCTCCCAGACAGGATGGTGCAATGCAACATAATTCCCACCAGATCTGATGCTCCTAAAGCAGCCTGAGCTCACCCTCTGAGTGCCTGGAGTCAACAAGAAGACAGGGGACGGTTCTGTGTGCTGGGGACGGGGCCTCTCTGTGCATACACACGGTAATAATTAAGCACAACGAGGAGCCCTTCTGGCAAACTGTGCTTGCAGAGGAGGATGGGAGGAGCCCTGAGCCAGCACCGAAGTTATTCTGAGAGCAGGAATCAGCACAAGAGCTTCGCTGTGATCTCCCGTAACAACGGAGCGGAACAAAAGGTTTTGTCTCTGCACAGAAGGGAGACGTCCCAGTTTGTGCAGACCTGGGACGCACTGCTCTGCCTTGGTCAGCAGGAGCCATTGGTGGAACAGGCTGAAGGATGGACGGGGGCATCTTGGGGAATCAGCTGCCTTATTGCACGGAGCAGGGGAGCTGCTGGAGGAGCAAGGCTCTGCTTGGTGTCATAGCAGCAGCACCTGCCCAGAAGCAATTTGACCCTTGTTATCCACAGATTTACGGGGATATGCAATGCAGCAGCTTGGCTGTTTGCTCAAGCAGCCATCAGAGCCCCCAGCCCACACAGCACGTGCCTGCAGGCCAGGTTCGCCCATGCTAGGTGTCCATGGCTGTAGCACTGTCAGTTCCATTGGATCCCACCGTCAGCTTGGGAAAGATCTGGCAAAGCTCCCACTGTGCTCCCATGTCTTTATGGCTGTTATTTCGCTTAACTCATTTCTGGTATCTTTCCAGGACAAATTATCATCTTAGTCATGGGTTTAGGGATCATTTAAAACATTAGGATTTGTCACCTCCTTTCTTCCTCTCCTTGCTTTCTCCCAGGCCTGGTTCTCACACCCACAAATAGATTATTTTGGTTTCTGGCACCAGAAATCTCACTTTTATCACTTATCTTCAGACACAACAGAAGACGTAATGCAGTCGTTTAGCATTCAAAGATCCGGTAGCCAGAAAACTCATCACAAGCATCCTGGCAATGCAGTGCCTGGTGTGAGCCCCTCCGGAGCACATGTTGCAGAGCATCTCTCCTGATCAATGAGAAAAGCCCCGCAATAGCAATCCATAAAACTAAACTGCACTAAGAAAGCCCCTAGACTCATCTTCCCATATCTAATTAATTAAATGCTACCAACTAGCCCTGTGGTCCAGACCTTTTAGTTTCCATTACGAGCTTTTTCAATGGAGTTGGAAGGAAAATTGGCTCTCCCTTGGTGGGGATGGCATTAAATATTGGTCCCAAGGAAAGCAAGAGACTGAGTATCAGGAAAGCAAAAGGAATTGTAAAAAGAAGAGGAAAGACCAAAGGAGCGGGTGAAGCCTGTATGGAGGAGAACATTTTCTGTGCCCTCACTGCCAGATAAACTTGATTTGAATTCCTGATTTGTTCAGAGCCTGACAAGAGGAGGCTAAGAGATGAGCTGTCTCTTAATCAAATCAGCTGGCTCTTCTCCAAGCCTGATGACACCAGGACGTGAGAACTGTAGAGATAACAGAGGGCTCCTGAGGGTGCAGAGATGACCGCAGTATTTCCTTGCTGTCTTGAGAGCATACCGAGTGGCCACCATTTGTTCAGAGAGGTTGGTGCCTCCTGGCTTTCATCGCTGCATTCTGTTCTCACCTCCATCACCTCCTGCACACTGAGGTCCTTCAGTCATGGGCTGGTCATGAGGAGCAGGAGCTTGACTGCACTTTAAAATGTCCATTCCTCATTGCCTTCAAAAGCTCACAAGCTTCCTCCTAAGAATATTGATGGGATTTTTCCAATCCTAAGCCTAGTATCTATGGAAAGTTACCCAAGCTCTGTTTCACCACCTTTTTTCAGCTCAAAGCACTCTCTCCCCTACCCAAATTGGCCTTGCATCAGCTTTCTTGTTAATGCAGCTTTCACTGCCACTTCTCCAAAGAACACACTTACCTGCTCTATTAATCTCCAAGTGTTGCATTCACCTTCTGCAGGCAGCTGGTTAAAAATGGATCTGGTGGTGCTTCTATCGATTTCAGGTGCTATTAACACTCCTTGCTTTTCCTGGAAGTGGGTTTCACGCTGCTGCTACTGAATCCCAGCATCCGCTGGGTCAGCACAGGGCTCTCCCTGCACCATGTGTGTGCTGCAGAAGCAGTTTTTTGCTCCAAGTCATGCAGTGGGGCAGAGAATGGGCTGGTGTGAGCATCACCATAGGCATCTGAGAAGCAGTTCTCCCTGTATTGCTGTGCCCAGAGCATCCCAGCATAGCAGGCACTGAAGTCCTTTTCTCTAAAGCAATAGGGAGATGTGTTTGGAGGAAAGAGGGAGAGCAATTAGAAACTTGGAGATGGAAGCAGAGCTTCTCTCAGGTGCCACAGCCTGAGCAGAGGACAGTTATAGGTGCTCATAGGCGCACAATGAGCCCCACGGCCCCACACCCATCCCTGAGGTCACAGCTGGGATCCAGCCCAGCAGCTCTGCGTGGGTCTGGGTGCTCAGATGCCTTGGGAACCACTCGGGTGTTTTGAGTTCCTGGCGTTGAAATGAGTCCCAGTTGTTTCCCAAGGCATCCCTGCTCCAGAGAGCGGGCTGCTGAAATGGAAGCACGCGCTGCTGTTTAAACATTAAAGACTCAATTGCCATCAAATCCCGATAAATACCCAAATGAAGAACACTAACTCTGGGAAACTGATAGGATTGGCAGTGTGGTAGGAGATTTAACAGCAGCAAAATCTGCTGCTCTGCTCTGCAGCTGTGTTTGCCTGGGTTTGAAGCATGCCCAGCCTGGATGGGAAGAGGAGCTGCTCTCACTGGTTGTGCCACGGGCTGAGATGATACCCAGGGAAAAACACATCAGGGAAAACACCAGAGGAGCCTGGATGCCCACCATACCAGGTCAGGCTCCCCGAGCACAGCTCTGCCATCCCAAAGATGGGCTCTGTAGCGCAATGCAAGAGCTGTGCTTGTATGGCTTGAGAACAAGAGAGGCTGAGAGTGACTATACATTACAGCAGCAATAAACATCAGCCACTGAAAACAGCCTTCCATTTCTAGCTGTTGATTTTCCATAAACATAAAGGCTGAATCCTACCAAGCCTAGTTAACTTGCAGGAAAGCTGACAGACCTCATCACTTTGGTTCTCTTTAAACACTACAGCACCTGGGCATCCAGATCAGATCTCATTGCGGAGAAGCCCCTTGGTAGCAGTGGCTTTCCCACAGGGTCAGGGCCAACAGCCCCACATCAAAGCAGCTCCAGTGCCAAAACCCCCTGTCTTCCATCAGGTGCACACCTATTTACAGCACTTTTTCCCAGTATATTTTTTCCTAGTGTTTCTGTCCAGCCTAGATGTAAGTGGCTGGAGTAATGCAGCTCCTACTGTTTCCCCCAGCAGATTATTCCATAATCTAGCAGACCTGGCCATTAACAGCTGGATAGGAAAGACAAACCCACAACATTTCACATGACATATCAATCTGTTGTGAACTCAAGGGGGAAAAGTTCAGCACGTGCAGCTGCACACTCCTCTTCCCCTAATCAGGGTGTTATTGGGGAACAATTAAGGACAAGTCAAGAGCAATTAGAGGTAATTAAGAGCTCTCAATAGGAAGGAGGTACTCAGGGGATGCTGCGCAGAGCTGTCTGCCAGTGGGAAGGATATGGCTGAGTGCAGGATGGGGGAAATGCAGCCCCGGCTCTGCAGTGGGGCACCCACCAACCCTGCAGGAACCTCCAGGCCCATTCCCTGCCATTGTCATTGCTTTGTCTGCAAAACAGACACTGGCCCTTGGACCAGCCTGAGCTGCTGCCATGAGGATGACTCCGGTGCAGTTAAAAGAAGGCAGCAAAACCAACACAACTACGGTAAGTCCTTATTTGCAGTACTGTTTCCAGGGACCCAGCTGCTCTGGGATCTGTGGGCACAGCCAAGGCTGTGATGGCTGCTGGAAGCCGCCTGCATGCAGTGCAGGGGGAAGCACTTCTTGTGAGATGCACTCAGCAATCCCAGCTTCCCAGGAAGATAATTAAGTTCCACTCAACAGTGAGACTGCTACAATTTAAAGCACGTGCATGCACACACATAGAATGAATAAAGGTGTTTTCTTTCTTTTCCCTAATAAAAATAATTGGCTTTTAGTCACTGAAGGTGTTTCTCCCCTGTGGACTTAGCCCACAATGCTGGGGCTGTCCTTCCCATGGCAGAACCCCTTTGCAGCACCCAAGGGATGCATGAAAACACGCAGACCTCATCGTGCCACCCAAACACAAGGCAAACAACCACAGCAGAGCAATCTGCCTTTAGGAGCATGACGCAAAACCAGAACGATTGGGGCGATGTCCTTATGCTACCTCCATTTCTGCAACATGTTTGATCTGCCCCTGGGAACAAATCCCCTGGTGTGCCAGCCCTGCCGCCGTCTGCACCGCGACAACAGAGGCGCAGCAGCAACAACAGCAGTGCCCCAGGGATGCAGGGATGTGCAGGACAGACCCATCCTTGGGCTCATCTCCATGCAGCCATACAGCTCCCAGAGCCCCATATGGCGTGCTGATGGCACCCACGGGGTGTGAGGGCTGATGGCACCCATTGGGTACGAGGGCTGCTGCGTCCCAAACCTCTTTGCCTGCGGAGGCTGAGCCACTCTGCTCTTTGCAGCTGGGCATCTCAAAAAGGCTGGGATCCAAACCCTGAAAGTCACATCTCCAAGCTTTGGGCAAGGTTATTGTCTTGAACACTGAGGTTTTCACCTGCAGATCTCAATGCATTCTGTAAAACACTGACAGCTGTTCAACTGCAGCAGTAACATGCCTCCAACACAGAGGCATCACAGGACCTACCCAGCAGCCAAAGCTGGGCTCTTCCTACCCAGCTGCAGGCCCAGCCCTGCAGTCCCACATGGAAACCAACCTCGGCATGTTAGCACCAAGACATTGCTAAGTTCCTAAGTGAGCCAGTAATTACATTTTTACTGTAGTTTAAAAGGCCGTTTGAGGCCTCACAGAGCAAACGTTTTCCCTTTTAATGACATCGTAAGAGATTAAGAGGGACCGGTCTCGCAGCAAACATTAAACAAAGGAGATGGATTCCCTCGACAAACCCATCTCCAAACCCATCTCCAGCACTCGGATGGGCATGGAGGCAATGGAAAAGCAGTGGCCACTGCTTTGTCCTCACCTTCAAACAGTTGCCAGGGAAGCAGAGCTGTGTCAAGAAAAGGGCTTTTGGTGTGGGGGTGGTGCTGGTGGTGGTGCTTCAGTTATTGCAGATGTTTTGTGTGTTACAAGATGTTGGCCAGGAGGAGCAAAAGGGAGAAACAGCAGGGAAAAGGAAATATTTATCAAGCTTCAAAAGAAGCAGATGGCTGCAATGGAAGGGAGAGTGCACATGGGGCAGGAGCAGGATTAGCCCCGAACCTGCAAAGGATTTCCACTCCATGGCAATGCTGAATCCCCAGGGTGCTCTGTGCAAAGTGAGGTGTACCAGGGGCCCGGGGGTCACCTGCCAGACCTTGCATCGCCACTGCTTTGCTCCAGGGCGTTGCACCCAGCTGGGACCCATCTCTGTGTGCTCTGTCCCCACCCAGGATGTTGGTACAGCCCAGCACTGCAGCATCTCCAGCTGTCCCTGAGCCGCTGGGAGCAGCGCCTGCGCCTGGCAAGATGGAAAGCTGCCTAATTAGTGCCAGGAAAAGCAGCAGCAGCAGGGGCCCAGGCAGCCCCTGCCAAGCAAACATGTTCAAATCAAACTGGAGCTTCCCTGCTCCAAAGTTTACAAGATGTTTCTTTCAAACCCTCATTAAACCCTTCTGTCAGCCCTGGCATTGCCCGGTCCCACACCGGGCTGGGAGATGCCACCGCGCTCAGGCACTGCTGCCTCCCAGACCAGGGGCTTCTCCTGGGTGTGCTAACCCACGATAAGACCAAGCTGGCCAGCTAACACGCTGTAATGCATGCAGAGAAGCAGTCCTCCTCCTGGAGCACTGCCCCATGGGCACTGCATGGACGTGGTTCAGGCTCTGCATTGGGTCACTCCATCACTTGGGGTTAGTGGGAAGTAAAAGCAGGGAGAAGAGCTGCAGCTCTGTTGGGGCTGTTCCTGCCTTCCTCCCACCACTCATCACCCCTCAATGCACGGAGCCCTTGCACAGCATGCAGCACGCTGCACCTGCCCTCCTCCTCCCAGAACTACATGAGGATCCAAGGCAGCGCAAGTCAGGGCGAAACTGAGCAGCTGGGGACACGTCGGTGGTGAAACACAGCCACGAGGGATCAGCACAGCTTGCAAAACCTGGAAATGCACCCCGAGCTCAGCCAAATGGAGGTGAAGTTTCTAAGGCTATTTTTTTGGGTGGAGAAAGGCCAAGGAAAAGCAATGGAAAATATCAGGTTTCCACACTGCTGCAGTGTTCTGTGCTTTTCCTTTTGATGTTACTTTTTATTTTTTTATTGAAAAATATTTTGTGGTCTGACGCAAAGCTCGCTCCTGCCTGAAAAGCCAATGTCAACACCAAGCGCTGCGAATGCCTCAAAGGGAAACATTTAGAACTACATAATGAAAAAGGTAAATAAAAAGAAGCTGCCTTCTCTTTTCCTTTTCCCTCCTGGTAATTTTCAGCTTTTTTTTTTTTTTTTTTTTTTTTTTTGGCTCCTTCCCTTATGAAACAAAGTCACACTTTGGGTCTTAGATTTGAGCCCAGGTGACAGTGCAGCACCCAGACCTGCTCTGCTCCAGGTCAGCAACCCAGGAGGAGACCTCAAGCACATCTGCCTGTGAAACTCGTGCTCCTGCAGCAGTGTTCACCCCCATTCCCATCCCCATAGCCGCCTTGAAACTTTTCCTTGGCCAGCAGCGTTTTGCCCAACCCTTTGTACTGTCAATAGTTAGCATTGCACAGAACAAAGAAGTCCATAACAGGCACAAAATTGGGCAAGGACAGGCTAGTTACCAACTGCAGCTTTGCATTTTGGCAATATATAGAATTCTAACCGGAGAAACCCAACCCAAGGTGATGCCAAGCAATGCATCAGGAGGACCGTGCACGTTTAAGACATTTGTGTCCCACTTCTGTGCATACAGCTGTAGGGAAAAGGAGAACCCGTGCATACACGTGTGCACATGCACATCTCTGCAGACATTTGCTAACACCTCTGCACGTGCCTGCACTTCAGGCTGGCTGGGGGTGAGCCTGTTGATCTGTGTCTGTTTGTGTCTGCGCTCTGTTTGTTGGTGCAGGCTGCCTTTCCCTCTGCATATGTCTCTGTGCCTGATCACATAGGAAAGCTCCTGTGGCTTTTTGGTGCCATTCCCAGACAGCTCTGACAGCAAAACGCGCACATTGCACCGGGAAGTTATTAAACAGCAATGGAAGAGGAGGGAGGGTGCCGGGAAATGGTTGCTTTTCAACCTGCGTCTCATCGCTTTGGGGTTTAATGATGGTGTTTCCCACTTGATTTTTCTGGCTTCTAAGCCAAGGAGTGCTGAAGTGACACTTTCCTCACTCAGGAACTCAGGAGCTGGGGTCGGATCCCTCTCAATGTGTGAGTTGTGCCCAGCTCTCCATTACACCCATCTCCTCCAACCAGTCCCCCAGCCCAGCACCTGTACAGGTGGTTTTCCTGCTGGTTTTGAAGGGAAAAAAAAAAGGGGGGGGGGGGGGGGGGGGGAGGAATCCTTTCTGGACCTCCACTAATAGCTCAGAAGAGTTGTGCCAGCAAGGGATGAGAGGCAGGCGGTGATCATGGAACATTGCAATGGTGCTCCAGGGCAGAAACTGGGATCTCTCCAGTAGATTAATGCCTGTTTAATGAGCAGAAGCCAACAGTCGCTCAGATCTCAACCATGCCAACACTGCCTGGCTTTCTGTAATGCTGGGGCATGCTAGGGCATGTGCCTGCATTCAAGAGGGGGGATTTATTGTAAGAGCTGATGTTAGCACTGCAATACAGCCAGCAAACCTGCCCTCAACACGCAACCAAATTCCCTTTTCCTGGAAACTCTTGGCATATCAGCATGCAGCCCATAGCCCACTATTTTCTGCTCCCCCAGACTGAAGCCATAGGAGCCTCCAGCACTCCCAGCCCCATTGCAGGGAGCAGATTCCTCCTTCCTGAAGGGCCTTGGCCCTTCCTACCTAAAGAGGATCTCAGGCGGTTGTGTGGTTGCATCCCATAGTTTCCCTCTGTAGCGAAGATCTCTGGGTTTTCCATCTGTAACACTTATCAGAGCCCCTCTTTGGCTCATTTCTTTAACAAATCTTCCCCATGCACCTCACTGGGAGCAGCCCAGAGATAACAACAGCAGATATGGGCTGACCTATGGGATTCGTGGAGTGATCAAACTGTCAGATAAGAGAATAAATCTTTCTCATGGTCTGAGGATTAAATCAGAGAGTGTTAGCTGCTGCAGCTCCTTATTTATTTCTGTTCTCTTAAATTGCATTTCCCTTCCCCCCACAAAGAATGCTTGCTTGCTGCCTACAGCTGTAAATTCCTGCAAACCTTTACAATACGCTTAGACACTGACTCTCTTAACCTTGCAAACACCTCTTGTTTTCCTTGATGGCCTCCAAAAGCTCTTGAGAAAGAAAAAGCAAAAAAAAAAAAAAAAAAAAAAAAAAAAAAGAGGGATATGATATGATAGCAGGTGTGTATCATGATATCATGGCCTGGCCTGAAGGTTACCATGGGCTGGGTGTGCAGCTCGTGGCTTATTGCATTCAGCAGCACCTCACCCCTGCTTCAGCCCAGCCTTCCTCCATCCCCACGTCCTGCAGGCTCACAGGGCTGAGGATGCAAACAGGGCTGCAGGGAGCTGTGCTGCTCCTCTCAGGCACGTGGTTGCCCCAAAAAGTAGCACTTCCCCATTGGTTTTGGTGGCTTGGGCATTGAGCAGCTCCTCTGAGATGTGGGTGGAAGAAAACCACAACAGATACAGAGCACTGAGATTACCCGTAAAGCTCCATAACAGCGGGTGGCAAAGTACCCAGAGGTGGTTTGGTTAAATGAACAAACGAATTAATGAATAAATGAATAATGTGCTATTCAGGTATAGCAGAAGTGCCGAGTCACAGCCTGAGCAGTGATGGAGCACCTGGTGGGAAGGCAATGCCAACCCAGGTGTAAGCAATGCAGCTGAGTGACCACAAGGGATGGAGCCAGGATCCAGCCCTTCCCAGCCCTCATTTAAAGGCTGGCAGTGGAAGTAAGAGTATCTCATGGGGAATCCCTGTCTATCAGAGGCCTTCTAAAGGTTAGTAATTTTTCTTCCTTTGCTTCTGCCTTCTCAGCTGCTGTATTTGGGCTTGGCATGATGAGTTGCTTATCTCAGCCAGAGGAGTAGTCTGTCTTCATCACTGGAAGATCCTAGGCTTGATTACATATCACAGTGATGTACCAGAAGAGACAACGGTCGCTCCACCAGTGAAGAGCCCCATTCAGAAAGAGGAATATCCCATTCCTGAAGATGCCTGCTATACAGATAGGTTCAGCGAGGGTAACCTGAGCAAGTGGAGAGCAGTGGCATACCATCCCTCCACTGAAAGACTCTGGTTTGAAGAGGCGGAGATGGTCAGAGTAGCCAATGGGCAGAACTGTGAGCCATGTGGATGGTTGTAACCAAGGAGTTCAGTGATGGTACCCTGAATATCTGCACAGTTGGGCTGTGTACTGGGAGCTCACTCTTTGGGTTGTGTGGTGGGTTACCTGGGAATGGACTATGCATGCACTGATTTTGTAGCAGCAGCCTGCGGGCTTGCGGTAGAGTACAGCATCCTAAATTGCAGGGGTGACTGCACTGTGCTGCTGACCTTGCTTCAGCCCCATGAGCCTCTGTAGGGATGCTTCAGGGTGTCATCTTCCAGAGTCCCTGCTAATTTCAGGTGTATTCATCTCTGGCTGTCCCTTAGGAGGCCCAGAGTTCTGATACGGCTGAGTGCTCCTCTTGCAAACCTGGCAGCCTCCCCAAACAGCTGAACCCTGAGCAAGCCCTGCTTTGCTAAGCATTGTGCAGAGCAGTAAAGGACAGCGGGGGTGTCATCCCTAGGGGACAGTGAGATGCCAGCACAGGCCCTGTGCTGCAGAGCACACCCTGATCCCTTCCCCTGCAATGCTGTATGTTTGCTTTCAGCCTGGTTCTGTCTCTGCCTCCATCTGAAACTCTTTCCAAACTTCCTAAGCAGATCTTCATGCCCAACCATTTGTATTTGATAGCCGTGCTGAATTACTGCTTTATAAATAGCAAGAGCTTTATCTTGACTCTAACCAGCAACCTCAACTTAAAGCTAAATGCATAATTTACTGCAAATTAAACTTAATGGGACTAGAATAATTATGTTGACTTTTGGAAGTACTTAAGGATAAATACATGATTAGATATTTTTGCACACCGCGAGGAAATATTTATTTCGAAATACAAATTCTTCCCATTGAGCCTTCTGATGGCACATTTAGAGGTGACACCATTGGCATATAGATTACAGTACCATTAAAGCAACTCTCCAGCACTGGGGAGATGTTGGTTCCTGCTCTCCATCCCTCCACAGCCCCATTCCAAAAAATGAATATCAGTATCACTGCTAACTCCTATCTTCCCCCTAGGGATCTGTTTCTATTTGTTTTTTATAGAAATGGTTCAATTTGAGATATTTCTTTTTTTTTTTTTTTTTTTTTTACAATTCGAAATGTAGAGAGATTTCAATATTCCTCGTAGAATCTTAATCAGCAGGCGTGACTGCAACGTGCTCCTGCATCTTGCTTGTGGTTAAAGCTCCAGTTGCCCCAAGCTGAGCAAAGCATCTTCTTTCTCCTTGGGGCTCTGTCTCCCACAACCCCTGGAGGAGCAGTGTTGGACACAAGGCACTGTTCCTGGTTGCTGATAGACACTGGGGGCATGCAGTCAAGGACAGACCCCCTGGCCAGGGGGACACACAATGACCCACAGCCCTTCCCAGCAGCACTTCCAGGTTTCATTTTGCATCAGCCCCCTTTTTATTATTTATTGATCAAATCTAATTACTGCATCCTTCATGAACCTTAATTAAAGATGAAAAACAGTCCTGACAAGTCAATTAGATTTTTTTTTTTCCCTTGGTCTCCATTAAATTAAGACTCAAGTGTTACTGGAAGTGTTTAATATCACAACACATTAAACCAAAGGCTGCTCCGTAATAGATAAATCACCCAAGACAATGCAAGAGCTTTCTTTTCTAGAAAGGTTTCCTTCCAACAGGTGTTCATTTTCTAGCTGGGAAAGGCCCTGGAAATCTCTCCTTGCTTCTGTGCACCTCTCCCAGTGTTGACTCCATTCCAGCTGAGGCTCTGTAGAGCAGTGCTGATGCTCCATGCCAGGAAGGCTCTGCTATCCCAGCACCTTGTACCTGGTCCCCAGAAACATCCTTGCACAAACCAAGGTATGACTATACCTCTTTTTTTTTAATTTTTTTTGGCCCTGAATCATATGATGATTTGGGTTAGAAGAGACCTTTATCATCTAGCTCCAACCCCTACCCACCCATCCCCATCTATAGGGCAGGGACACCTCCATCTACACCAGATTCCTCAAAGTCCCATCCCAGTGCCAGCATGAGAAAGCCAGAGGCCATCACAAATTTGGAACATTTATTTATGCAACTGATTTTCTTAAAAGGAAAGAAAGCAAAAAAATAATAATAAAAAAAAAATCCAAACCAAAGAAACAGTCAACAACAGCTGGATGTGTGTGGTACAACCCACATCAAACACGTCCCTCCTGTGCCCCCTTGGGTCCTTCATGTCCCCTCCACGGAGACATTATAAAGGGAAAAAATAAAAGCACCACTCAAACCTGTAATACCAATAAACATTATCCATCTTAAGAACAGTATTTATATTTTTATATATATATTTCTCTATATATATTCCTATGTACAGGCTGCCCTCGCCTCTTGTCACGTAAGCATCTCAGTAGGGGCTGGAGATGCATTCATTTTTACAGCACTTTGATTCCAAAGTCTGCCCTAAAAACCCAGAGACATCCAGCAAGGAAATATTAAAAAATAATAAAAACAAACAAAAGAAAACCCCTCGCTTTTGAAACTTGTATGCAATTCCTCCATTCTCTGCTCTCTCCCGCACAGCACCTGCATTCCTTGGGCAGCGTGGACGTGGTGCTGGAGAGAAGGGGATGCTGATCAACCCCCCACAACAGCTGCAATGAAAGCACCAGCATCACCCGAAGCACTTGTGTTACCAACCCCAACTGGAGCAATGAGACTGTTTGGTCACAAGGCAACACTGGCACACAGCAAGGATGGAAACAAAGGGGAATGTGTTGCATAGCCCTTGGATAAAGTGTTGTCAAGCTGTGCAAGTTATCCAGCAAAGACGTGGGTGAGCCAAGTATCCAGGCAAATCCTTTCCAAGGGGACAGATCTATTTTGTGGCCTTCCACCCTTGGAGAGCAGCTGGAAGTTTCTCAGGGGTTTGGTCATCCTTGGAGAAGCCACTTTGGCTCTGAGACCTTCATGCTGCAGACTGGTGCAAGCAAAAAGCATCTGCTGGGCTTTGGATCATGATGCAGGTATGAAGGCAGCAAGGGTGGAAAGGTTTTGCTGCCCAGGGGAGATGGCAATGAAGGATGTGGATGCCCATGTGCAATTTCCAGCATGGGGATGCTGATTTCTCATCTGGTTCTCTCTACTTCACCAAAAAGTCACTGACAAAGGGTTGTGTTCAGCCCCTAAGATAAGCAGCATCCCCAACTCCTGAAGACAAACCTGCATCCCTTCACTGTGCATTTATGGAGCTGTTTGGAGAGAGAGAGCCTTCACCACAGCTCGCTTCCATTGCCTGATGACAACCTGGCTTTTCCAGATAAAACAGCAAATGCTGCACCTGATGTCTGCCTGCAACAGGATGAAACCAGAAGGCATCAGATGCCTTCAAACATCAGCCCTGTGACTTTGCCTTTAGGGTCCTGGCTGCTGGGTGGGCACCAGGAATGTGCGACCAGCTCTAGGAGCCCAGGAAGGAATAATTACTATGGATGGAGATGACTGCATGGAGACAGACGTGCCATAGGGAAAACATCACTGCTGCAGCTTTGAAAGGACTCCAGGCTGGTCCCCATGAGGGACATTACACATCCCCTGCCTCCCATCCCACGGTCCCCCTCTGTCCAGGGCTGAATGCATGAAGGACACAATTCACAGAAACACAACAGTGGAAACCAAGCTTGTGTTAAGTGGACAAATCCATGAGCTTCCTTCAGGGGCTTTGCTCCAGTGCAGTGTGTCCCCAAGCAGGGCAAAACATACCAGAACCACTGGGGTTCCTTGAAGAGCAACTTCATCTCCAAGTATGATCTTAAAAAGATCATTTTCCCAAATATTCATCCAACCAAAACAGGCTTGCAACCTTCCGTCCTCTCCCTTCCTTGGGGTCTTCTCCAGCTGTTCCAGATGTGTCTGAGCGGGCCCAGGCAGTGCTGAAGGGCCACCTCCTGTGCTCAACAACTCCACATCACAGCAGGGATGGGACGAGGTGAGATGCAGCATCGACCCGTGGCCATGCACTTGGAGCAGTGGGAGGGAAGGTGGAGAGCAGGGGATGGAGAACAGGCAGCACCTCCCCAGGTCCTTTTGTTGCTCCTGATTTGTGTCCATTTATGGTCCTTTGCTGTTTCCCCCTCCTCTCCTTCAGCACTAACACAAGTGCAAAAATGCGAGTTTGGCACAAACCCTAAGCAAACCTCTGCCTTTGCCCTCCTGGCAAGGTGCTATCTGGTCTCCAGGGACTCCAAGTATTCCAGTGCTATGTCGTAGCAGAAATGATACTGCTCCTGTATGGGATGGAGGAGAGAGTTAAGATCCCAGCATGGCCAGCTTTATATTACAGCAAAAATCACTGTTTGAGCTCATAAGCTTTGCCCATCCTTGTCCTCATTTACGTGAGCTGCTTTTGTGCCTTCCCCTTCTCTTACAATTTATAGCACACAAAACTGTAGGGTAACACAGACATCAGAGGTGCCCCTCCAGTGAGATGTTGCTCTTTCAAGCATCCAATGAGCAAATCAGCCAGAAGGTGGAAAATCACCACAAGCCAGGTTTCAGATGCTCTTGGATGGGAGCATCCTGGGTGCAAGGTAAGGCTGAGCCTGGAGGAAAGGGAGGGAGGCTCACCTCCCAAAATCCACAGCAGCAGCACAGAGATGGCAGATTAAGCACCAGCACAAAAATCCCATTATCCCCAGGTGGGCCTGGGAAGAGGGGCTGCAAAGTAGGGAGGCTGGGGCAGCTTAGACTAAAAGCACATAATGCTTTAGGATTAAGAAAAGAGATTGTTTCAATTTATTATAATATAAAAATAAACCCCATAGGCACACAGAGGGGGAAGATGTACAGGCTGGATCCAGAGGGAACTGTTCTGCTCCGGCTGCTCTCTGCAGGCCTGCACTCAAACACAGGGGGAGGATCTGGCCTCCAGTGGCTCCAGGAGATTGGGATTCCCAGAATAGCTGTTTCAGGTTCATTTGAGCCTGGAGAATGCTTGTGTCCTGATGTGAGATGTTGCCTTTTTAATACCTTGGTAATTTAGCCCAATGGGCCTGGTGGCTTCATGCTTGTCACATCATCTTTCCATTATCTGCAGCCCTCCCTCCACCCCCCGGTACCCTCCCTCACCTTCCCCTTCAATTTAATTCCTAATGAAATGGTTTTGAGGGGGATGTGATTTGCGTTTGTCAACTTAGAGATTTTATAATCCAAGCAGGGTAAATATTTCCAGCTGGCTTACTTCTGAACCACCGCCAGGCACCAGCCCAGCAATGGAGATGTGGGGACAGACGCGTGCTGCTCCTGCCCCAACCCTGCCATCAGGGATCCAGAAGACGGCACAGGATTTCTGCCCACAGCTGCCCCAAAAGAAACGGTGTTTTGGGGTACATGCATCCTCCAGCACCCCTTTTGCTGCTGGAGGCTTGCAGGAAGGCAGGTGCACAGGGAGAAGCAGTTAACACGGATGCTGGTAGTGCCTGCTGCTTACCAAGGTCTCCACCATATTTGGCTTGTAGTTGCGGAGGGTCTTCGCAGCATAGAAGATATCTGCCATGTTGTGACATTTGATCATCTCCAGGATCATGGTGGAGGCACAGTAAGTGCCACTCCGACCACCCCCATTCCTGGTGGGAGAAACACAAGGTGAGGGCCGAAGATGGCCTTCAAGCATCTTCATGCACCATTCAGCTCCCCCCATCTCTCTCCATCCCCTCCTTCCCAGTATAGATCCCAGAACCCCAATAAACTGCACAAATATGGATGATTCCCACATGGTGACAGGAGCTGTGATCCTTCTCTACTGCACGCTGGCAATAGCCAGGTAAGAGCAACAAAATGCCTTTTTGGACCACCAGGGCTGGGGCTCAGACACCTGGGCTCTGTTCTTAATCATGGACCGATTTCCTGAGTGACCCTGGAGAGGCCATCTACTCCGTCTGTGACCCTCTTGCTCTCCACAGGGTGACCCAGCCCTGTTCCCCAAGCTGAACACTCTGGCTAGTACTGGCTGGAGGTGCTGGCCTCATTTTTCCAGCACTGCAGCAAAACCATTCATCCAGGAGTGAAACCATCCGTCACATCCACGTCTGATCCCTGACAGTGATGGGGACTGGGGAGAGGATGAGTGAACACGACGCCGGTGTTTTATAAAGCATGTTTTCAAATTACCCTCCGGCTAATGAAGATGGGCAAAGCCATAATTAATTTTTGATTAAAGGCTCTCCTGCTGTCTCTACTAATCTGTGAACGTGCTGGGTCCCATCTGAGGAGAGCACGTGCATGGGAGGAGGGGATGAGGAGTGCACACACCTCATGAGCAGCCAGCAGTGAGGGATGCAGGGCTCCTGGCACACCCCTAACAGCTGTGACATGCAGGGGACAGGAGGACAGGGCTGGGATCAGGGTGAACAGTAGGGATGCTGCTTGCTGTTGGTCGGGAACCTCATGGAGGAGCTGTGATATAGTGATTAGAGTGCTTCACCCCAAACTTCTGTTTTGGAACACAAGCACCATCTGGGCACAAAGTCAGCATGGGATGGGAGTTTCAGAAGAATTTCTGTGGATGAATGAGCCGGTGGCATCTCCCCCACCACCAGAACCCAAAGTCCTCCAGCTGACACTCACAGGCAGTGCACCACAGTCCTGCCATCACCACTCTCCTTCTGCCACCTCTCCACTTGGGCCAAGAGGTGCAGGAAGGACTTCTTGGAGTCTGGGGTGTCTCGGTACGCCGACCACCGCAGGTACTGGAAGTGCCGGACCATCAGGTGCCCCTCCTGCAGCTAGAAAAGCAAACGTCGTCAGCATTAAGCCATGGGAGCCTTCTTTTGCCTCTGCCGGAGGTTTCATGGAGGGCAAGATGTGTTTGTCATGTATTAACTGTAGAGCAAAAGGGGGAAAAAACTTTTTCTAATGCAGTGAGCCCTGACAGCTCACCCCAACCCAGTGGACCCACCACTCCAGGCAGCTCCATCAATGTGGTTTATCCTAACCAGCAGCACCTCAAGCTGTCTGAATCTCACAAAACCTGGCAGCAGAGCCCTCAGCTTCTCCAGGGCTCCTCCATCAGATCCTCATCCTGCACGTGCAGGACCCCAGGGCTGTGTGTGCTGTAAGCCAGGAGGTTCACAAGGAGCTGCTGCCCACAGAGGTGTGGAGTGTTGGCACCATGCCTTAATACCCCAGTAAGCTGGTTAGTGGGGAAACCCGAATCTGGTTAGCAGGCTGCGAGAGGAGGATTACATCCATGGAGCTGAATGGGATCAGACTCCAGCCTGGCAGATGTGTGTGTGTGTGTGTGGGGGGGTTCTTGCTCAGAAATATTCAGGGCATCAGGAGCTAGAAGAGGAGAAAACAACTCTGGCACCCAGTCAGGAGAGTCCCAAAACCAGAGAGAGCCTCACCCGGGTGATGTTCTGCACTCGGAAGAGACGGGACACGATGTCCTCATCTGCTGCTCCTGACACGTACTCCACCTCCATGGGGCCATAGTGCTGCAGCCCAGGCTCAGGCCAGTACTGAAGGCAGGGCTGCAGGGAGAATAGGCACAGTGCAGCTTTAGCCATCACATGGCATCACAGTGGCCCTCAGCCCATGGCCAGGACCATCCCAAAGTCACACCAACACCAGCTGGCAACAAGGAGGGGCTGTAGAGCAGCTCCTGCTCCCTCCCACGTCCTGCAGGGCACTGATGGATGGCTCTGGCCAAGGGTCACGGATGCAATTGTTTTCACACCATGACAGCTGGGAAACCAGCAGCGATACAAAATATATGATGTTTGTCACCACACTTTAACAGAACATTTAGCATTTCAGGCCATCTAACGGCCTGGGCCTAACTGCATGGCAAATGTGTTTGAGAAATAATTGGTTATTAATAGGGGCTATAAATCTCCAAGATCTCCAAGCCTTCTACACTCAGAGCTATAATTTGGATATTAAAACTTCCTTCGGCAAGACACAGTTCAAGTGAGGGATATACCCTCTAAGTCACCTTTCAAAGCTGCCTGCTATAAAGGCTGATTTATTAGCTGTTGGTCCTAAACTGGTAAACATTTAAGATCCAGCTAAATATTGTTACACGCAGACATCCCTGAAGAATAGACGTCTAGAGAGAGAGACAGGGCTGAATAATGAAGAAATATGGCACAGTCCTGCCTAGGATGGTGCTGTGGGATAGCAGCTGTCCTGCCAGGCTGCAGGGGACAGGCAGCTCCTGCTGGGCATTTCTGAACTGGGAATGAAAGAACAGGTGGGGAAGAAGAAATGAAACGTTGGATATATTTTCCCACTGCTGTTGTGGTCCCTTTACAGCTGGGTTCAGCTGACAGCTGATGCTTTTGCTGCATGCCTATGGTGCAGAGACTGTACCACGTGAGCTGTGTGTGTCCAGCACTTGGATCCACACAAGACGGGACTGGTGCTCCATTCATGGCATCTTTATGACAAACGGTATAACTGCCATTTGGGGTCATTTACATTGTGTATCTGGTCTCACCTTGTAAAATTAGCCAGCTAATGAAGTCTTCTCCGACAGCCATTGCGTGTTTATAATGCTAATTTTATGTAAAAATCCACTAAGTTTCCTCATTGAATTAACATTACAGACCCGGAATGGACTTCTACACCTGCTCTAAACGTGGCACAGCTCCAGCTCCCCAGCCTCCTTGGCAGAGGGCTTCTGTCCCTTCTCTACAGGGAACAGGTGACAGCAGACATCTCTCTTCCAGCTCAGCAGATCTGGACATCCCATCACACAACAAACCTGCAGGACACCCGCTCTGTAGCAGCAGCATTCACAAACCACTTTGGAAGACAAGCACTTGTCAGCTTGGCACCGAAACGGTGCCAGGGCAAAGCACTGAAAGGGCTGACAGTGCACAATGAAACCATCAACTTGCTCACTGCAGGTGAGGGGTGGGAGGATGCACTTCACAGCAAAATATGCTCCTGGTGGCGTAGCCTTTCATGAAGAACCAGGGGAGCCCCATTTTGGGCCAAGCTTAACCAAAAGCTCTGTGCGAACCAGCAAAATCCCCCGTGCCTCAGTTTCCCCTTTCTAAAAGGAGAATAAAATCAGCTCTTTATCCCCCAAACATTTCTCTGCCCTGTTAAATTACATCTCCTTTGGGCATTTGCAAAGATTATGGTTCAGATCTTTTTTATGGTATCACAGATGCAGTGCCAACCTAACATCAGGACAGAGCTGCATGCAGGGCTGTTGGCAGCACTCACCCAGGCAGAGTTGGACTGGTTCAGCTGGTTGAGCATAACGATGGAAGTGCAGCCATAGTCGTACACCAACCTCCAGAAGTCAGTGGTGGTGTTCTGCAGTGGGTGCAGGGTGACAATGAAGGCAGCACTCTTAGTGTAGCTCTGCAAGGAGGAAGAGCAGAATGGTTAAGGACACTGTGGCAGCACTGAAGCCATTGCTGTCAAAGCCTGAAAAACCAGTGCAAACAGTGCTGAGGGCCAGCAAAGCCATCTTTTCTCTATGCTTGAGCAGCACTGGTATCCCTGGCATGGCTTCAGTCTGGGTGCTGGGAGATCCATGTCCAGGAAAAGCAAGTCTGGGTTGTCTCTGCCTGTGGTGGGGATGGTTCTCACAGGAAGAGATGTTTCATATACATAATGAGGAAAGGGCAATCACTTTGGATCCATGAACAAGTGCAGCTGGACTGTTCCAGACATGAGCAAAAGTGCCACTGCATCACCCATAGCATTGTTAGTCCCACATCCCAGCACCCCTGGGCATCCCAAACAGTAGAAACAGTAAGTAGTTTTCTTTTTGTGGAGGAAAGGAAACCAGAATGAAAGACCTCTATAGAATAAGAGACTGCTTCAGCTCTCTGCTTAAAATACAACCCCCTCAAATTAAGGAGGGAGGGAGGGAAAGAGGAGAAAAGAAAAATTTGGAGGTCTCCAGGAAGGGAGCTGTGATCTCTGCCTCTCCATCACACCCAGCAGCAACCCAGAGAAGCTCCCCCTGTAAAATGGGAGCAGCAAAGCTGTGCTTTGGCCCCTCAGCCATCCCAGCACCAGCCTGCCAAAGGACTGTGAGCCCACGGCTGGGCATCAATCACTTTCACATTAACACACAGCAGCTCAAACCTCCTTGGAAGCACAAACAGAGCCATGCACACCCTGTGCTGGTGAATCAATGCAGCTCAGTTAACAGCGAGTCCTTCAGCTGCTGCAAAGCCTTCTCACTCAGCTCATGGAAATGCCCTCCCTGTGCATCACATCGAGTCTCTCTCTCTGCCCTTTGAGCTCCACGGGACTGCATCCTTACCATGCACATCTCCAGCACCTGCAGCGCTTCTGCACCAGTGTCAGTGACAGTGTCATGGCTCTGCCAGTGGCACCACAATGCTCAGCATGGACCGATGTGATCTGACAGACGGATGGACTCACTGAGCAAACCACTTTGGCACTTAAAGAAAATGAGATTCTTCTTTTTTTCTTTTTTAAAGAGGCAAATGGGTTTTATCCCTTCAGCGAGAATTTCATCCAAAGGGCTTTTCGTGTCTGTATAAAAATGTCTATTCTCTGACCCTGGCTGTCCCCATAACAGAGATTAAGGAAGGGAGGCTCAGTGATGTATAAACACAGAATGGATATGCAGACCCCAAGCAAGATGAAAACAAAGCTGCCTCTGTGCCATAGTCACAGCCTCCATCTGCTGCTCCTGAGCCATCAGCAGCTATCTCCAGTGTAGAAACTGCTTCTGCTGCAGGCAAATGCAGGTACAAGGTCTGTATGAAGACACAGGGAGATACATCACCCAACAGGGGGAATAACACAGTGCTGAGCCAGGAGGTGCTGGTGCTCAGGTGCTGGGGGAGGCAGGCTGGCTGGCTGCAGCATGCAGAGCTGTAGGGCTCAGCCCAAGCACTTGCCTAAAGGAAAGTGGCTTTGGTGACAAATGACCCATCACTCACACCCTGAGCCTCTCTGCTCTGCTTTGCAATCATCAGTAGACAGCAAATTGCTTTTCCATGATGGGTGGCTTTTCTGATTGCACAAGGGGACACACGGTGGCTGTGGGACCACCTGGAAGCCCCTCAAGATTGCAGCAGAATGGACAGGAAGCATCACGGGATGCTGGCTGCACTCAGTGCTTAGCACTAACAACTCTCTCCTTTTTCTGTGCTTCAGCTTCACTACAAAATAAGACTATGCCCTAACCTTCCTTTGTGAAAGATGAAAAGCCCTTCTGAGATGAACAAGATGTCACTGCACAAAGATGGGGTGAGGGACCCTGCTATGGAGGTCCCTGCCCTCCCTCTGCAGGCTGAGGCCGACATGTGCCAACATCTTTGTGCATTTGTACAAAACGAGGCTATGAATTCACCCTGAACAAGGTTTGGCATGAAAAGCCACCCCTCAGCTTACAACAACCCTATGAGCATGCCCACTCCTGCACTGAAATGGGGCTCAGGCCGTGTTTCGCAGGCTGCATGGATGCTGGCTGCTCTGCAGCATAGGCAGCAAATATCAAAACTGCACCAGGCTTCCCCACATCCCCTTTACAAGTCCAAATCCCTCACACCCAAGGGTCAGCAGCTCAAGCAACTCAGCATTTCCACTCAGAAGGACACTGAGGCTCACCCCATCCCTCCTCCAAGCCTGCACACCACCCAAGGATGTTCACAGCATGGCACGAGGACCCTAAACCCGAGCCAGGCCCTTCCTTCTCCACAAAGCACACATACATCGGTTAAGGCCGCGTTGATGTAGTTGTTGCTGTCTCCATCCACAGAGATGAGGAAGGGAAGGCATCGGTCCGGAGGCAGGACGTCCATGCTGCGGTTCCTCTCCCGGTTGCGGGGCAGGAGGGCGATGCTGCACTCTTCCACATCCAAGTGGGGAGTCACCGAGTTCAAGGTCTGTGGGCACACAGTCTCCTCTTAGTTCCTTCCTTGCTGGAGCCAATCCCCAAATCCCCTCTTGGCTCAGCTGGGAGACTGGGAGGGGATGTGTTGGTTCTGGGGTCACTCACCTGGAACTCCTCCCTCAGCTGTGAGGAATTGCTCTGCGGCTCAATCCTCACCATCTCCTTGTAGGTGGGCTTGAACTCGCTGGCAGGGATGCTGGTTTCACCACACAGGCAAGCTTCCAGGATGGCATCGTGGATGAAGACATACTGCTCCTGTGGGGAAAGGAAGAGGCTGAGCTGGGCATCACGCACAGGAAGCTCCCCTTCTGCCATCACCCAGCCCTTTCTCTGCAAGATGAATTTCTGCAAGGCCAGGGCAGCTTGCAGGGTGCAAAACACCCTCATGTTCTTCTGATGTAGTTCTGCCAGCTCTAAGCAAACCACCCTCCAAAGGCAGAAAAGCAATGGGATGGGTGCTGGCTTTCTATGAGATGTGACCTCAGGTCAGGCTGGAAGTGCTTTACAGCCTTCCTTGTCTCTGGCATCAGCAGTAGGATGCACCAACCCTACTCACCTCTGTCTGTATCATGTTGATCCTCCGTGAGCACAGTGTCTTCACACAGTTGTAGATGTCCACAACACCCTCACACTCAGCCATGTCCAACATGACATCCAGAACGATGTAGCAGCCAGTTCTCCCTGTGCCAGCACTGGAAAAGAGAAAAACAAAGCTAATGTAATACCCAGACCATATGGCACCACACAAAGCCCCAGGCACCGGTAAGATCTGCACGGGGCTGGAAGATGGCACACACCTCCATAACACAGCCCTCAGCCTGGCTTTCCCTGCATCCACCCCATCCATCCACATGTTGCTGTGCAGGGGAGGGGAGGAGCTCACAGCAAAGGGTAATGAGTGCTTGAGCACAGCTGCAATCAATGCTCTTTGCAAGAAACACCTGAGTGCCAACAGTTCTCTCCCAAAGGATGCTCAGCACCAAACTCAGATGCACAGCCAAGCAGAACGCTATGCCTGCAGCCAGACCAGCCAGCAGCCCAAATCCTGACACTTTCCCAAACACAGCCAAAATGTGACAGAGGCTGAGCCCTTTGAGCCCCCCCCAGCACAGAGCTGCCCCCCTGCTCCTTTCCCACAAAGTCTTCTGCAGTGAAATCCTAATTTCTGGGGCTGATGAATCATTCGTCGTGATTATCAGTGATTACAGACTACAGGAGCTAATCACACTCGCTGTTGCCAGTGAATGAATACTGATGAGGCAATTGACAGGGAGAAATCAAATAAAAAAATCCCTCCCGTTCATCAGATCTTCCTTGTTTGCCCAGCAGAGGAAGAGCCATTAACCTGTCACACGGGGACGCCTGCACAAGGATGAAAAAAAATCACAACTCCGCTCTGCTTTCCCTCAGTTGAACCAGGGACACCCTGCAGGGATGGGGAACAACATCCAGCTCTGCTCCTCCCCTTTGAGCAAACACAGTATTTCCATACAGCCATCACCAGTGGCCAAGCCAGCCATCCTCCCCCAAGCCCACCACCAATCCACAGCCCTGGGGATGACAGCTCGACACCAAAACCAAACCCCAGCCCATCTCTTCCTCTCGATTACCCATTTCCATTTATTCCCTGCTAAATATTTCAGGATAACTCCGAGCTTTTCAAAGGCTGAGCACTCACCTGTAACACGTCTTGCATGCACAACCCAACACCCCCAAAACCCACCCCGGATGGGGATGCTCCTCATGCCCACCTGCAGTGGATGACGATGGGGCCGGCATCGGGTGGTGTGGATGCCTTCACACGGCGGATGAAGGCCAGCAGCCCCGTGGCATGATAGGGGACACCGTGCTCAGGCCAGGATGTGAAGTGGAACTGCTTCACCTCGTGCCGGGCTGAGTAACCTCGCTGCAAGGGAGGGCAATACAGCATGTGAGCATGGGACAGACAGATTGATGTGGCAACTGCAATGGGGAGGATGCATCACAAGGAGCCCCTGAGCTTCTCAGCTACCTTGTGAAAAGCCTTGGGGTCAAAGCCCTACAGAAGGGATGCTACCGAGAACAGCAGGAGGGTAAAATCCTGCCCCAACACCTGGACACCCTGTTTCCTTAGGAATCAAAGACTTTTCTAGCCTCGTTGTGATCAGCCACTTGAGGAGCACTATGGCACTCTGCTCCTCGGGTGCAAAAGGGTTAAAAACAAGCAGAGAAGGCAGCAGCCCAGAGGCACCCTGGATCTGTTCCACAACCATCTTTGCTACCCGCCTCCTAACCAGACAGTGATTTCACATTCCTTCAGATTAAGAGGTGAATTGCATTGGCTCCATCCCCAGGTACCATGCTGGAAACTAACTGCCACATTACCCGCATTGCAGCCTGGAGGGGAAAAAGCACACTTATCCTCCTTTGCAATTACACAGTGCTCACCCTGAGCCATATGCATGGGCTGAGGGCAGAGCCAGGACCAGGCTTGCAACAGAAAGTGCAAAGGGAGGACCCAATTATGGATGGCTCCTCCAAAAGGTGGAGAAAATCCCACGCTGGGGTAAATGAGCAGGGCATTGGTAAATGCCAACAAGGAATGGTTTAAGATACTCAAGGTTTGTCTGTTTGCATGGGCTGGCGTGGGCAGGGAGCATACCCTCTCAAGAGCAAAGGTCCGCACGGCGTACTCTGCCAGCATCTCTGACTTCACCAAGGTGATCTTGATGTCCCCATACATCTCCGAGTCATCCGGCCAATATTTGGAGCATTTCACCTGCAAGAAGGGGATGGGGTGGATTTTTGGCTCCTGCAGAGCATGTTGCAGAGCCAGAGGCTGGAGGCAAACAGAGCAAAGGAGACCCTTACCCGGCCCACTTCCACCAGCTTGGTTATCATCACGATGCTGGAACAGTGCTCCTGCCACACCATGCGCCAGAAGTCGTACACCATCTCCTGCTTGGGACCTGTGGACATAAGGAAAATGTGGTCCTCTGGCTTATGGTGCCTGCACTGGGACTGCTGACCAAGTCTGCTTTGCTACTGCCCCATCTGTCTGTTTCTCCCCTTTCTTGCAAAGACAAGACCAAATAAAGCCAGGAACAAAATCTGGCTGCTGAATCACTGCTTGCAGAGAGCAAAGAGAGGGGGGACAACTCACCTTGGGTGGCGATGAAGTGGTTGGACCTGTGGTAACCCTGCAATAGAAGCAGAGGTGTCAGGCCCAATGGACAGGACATGGGGCACTCAAACACTGCCCAACAAAATCCTTCCTGGTCAGCAGTAGCAGGTGCTCAGGTCAGCTGTGCCACCAGCACGATGCTGCTGCAGCATTCCTTGCTAGCCTGGATCACATCCTATGACTCAGCAAAGGTTGTGACACCCCCCACCCAAGTCTGCATCTGTTTGCAGACCAGCACCTCCAAAACACCCCAAACTGAGGTGTGGCCACACTGTCACAAGAGCCCAATGAATAATACACATCCCAGCTTGCAGCAGCCACATGGAATGGGGTGATGGCCCCACTCCCCTCCTGCATCCCATAGCAGTGCGAGCATCACTGGCTCTCAACACAGACACGTCAGCCCAAGCAGCAGAGCATCTCCCAGTGAGACCAGTGCCACAGGGACCCATGGGCACCAGGTGTCCCATTCCTACCAGCAACCTTGGCCACTGTTCCCATTTATCACACACATGGAGGTGACAGTGGCAGAAGCTGGAGACCTCACCTTTCTCCCTGTCCCCAATCTTTCCATGTGTTTTACCAAGCCTGCCTCTCACAGGTGCAATTTTACACCTTCACATGGAGCAACCGCCCCATGGCCAGGAGCAGAGGAGCAGGGAACCATCTACTTACTTCTCGGTTAATCCGAATCTGAACGATCCCATTCGGACACGGGTTTGAGAGAGAAAGATCAGAGACAGAGACATTAGTGAGGCAGAGCTCGAGAGGCAGGACAGAGCCACAGGGCAGGAAGGACACACAGGGACAGGCACGGGGACACTGCTAGGGCACAGGGAGCCCAGCACAGTGGTATCAGAGCCCTCTTGCTGGACAACGTTCTCTGAGCAGCAGGGTCACCATCCTGGCCCAGATCTGGAAGCAGCACCTGCAACTTCCAAGGAGCCTGCAGAGCCCCTGTCTTCTCCCTCACTTTGGCTTTACCAGAGTCCAGAGTCTCAAGTCTCCCCTGGTCTTGGCATTGCTGGAGGGGACAGGGGACACCAAGAGCCAAGATCTGCTCAGATTCGTGCACTGCTGGGACCAGGGGTGCCCCGTCAGCACAGTGCAAACCCCCAGCCCGTCCCCATGCTCCTCCTCCACCTCTGCATCCTCTGACTACAGAGGACAGCAATCCTGGAGCCGTGCAGAAAGCATGGAGAAGGGAATGAGAAAGCAGAGACAGACAGAAGCTGAGGATGAAAGACAGATACAGCTGCAGGGGACAGCAACAGAAACAGGCACAAATTGCTAATGGACATAAAGCAGGAGGGCTCTTTAGGGACACGTGGTGTGGTCTTCCTGAGCTCCCTCCAGGGTACAGACCCTGATGCCCTCAGGAAGCTCAGCCCCACTGATCTGGCCCTGCTTACATCAATGTAGTTGGCGTTGATGTAATCTGAGTTGGGATCACCCAGCAGTGGATGGAGCTTCACACGGTGGCGGTCATCTGGAAGGCAAGAGGAAAAGGTGCTGTTTCCTCCAGTGCTGCAGCCCTACGAGAGCTCCCAGGCCCCGACCCCTGCTATACAAGAAGTCTTCTGCTGCTCCTTACCAGCCAACCCCCATCTGTTTATTCCTTGCCATGGACCGGACACAATAAAACAAAATAAAACCCAGCCCTTCAGAAGGTTTTTCACACTGTTCAGGGTGGCCAAGCCTTTGCTACATGCACTTACACGTCGACACGTGATCCTGTCTCCCTTTGGTCTTGTCTTTCTTCTTTGAAGCATCCCAGCCTTCAAAGAAGCTCTGCAAGGAGAGACAACTGTCACAGCCTGAGGACAGGGCTCTGGGGACACCCCTACCTCCCAAACCCTCCCAGGGATCAGAGCAGAGGCCTTGATTTCATAGCAGTTCTGCCAGCTCTACATTTCTGTTGCATCCACAAAATGCTCTATTTTCCAGCAAATTACATATTGCTTGTTTTTTTTTCTGGTTTGTTTTTTCTCTTTTTTTTTTTTTTTAATCTCCCCAGATCCTTCTCTCCCCAGCACGGAACAGGTTTGCATGTAATAACAGTAACATTCATAGATTGGCGTAAGAGGAGGAAAGTGGAAGGAAATTACATGTTTTCTCCCCTCCCATAATATCTGAGTGCTTTCAAATGACTAGGTTCCAAGAACATACAGCAGCTTTTCAAGGAGCACTAATGACTATAGCCAGCCCTGGTTTGTCCAATACATAAAAAAAGGGGGGGAAAAAAGCTCCTGCACTTGAAACAACTGAACATTAAACAGTAATTTCACTGGGAAATTTCAATCACTAGAACTGTGGGGCACCAAGAAGCTGAGAAATCAGCACGGCCATGTGCATTGCAGCAGAGCTGTGAAGAATTCTGCGCTCCATTACAAGGACTGCAGCCCCATGGGATGGAATGGGCACGATGCAAGTTGTGATCCTCAGGGGGATGTCCCTCCCCTGGAAGAGGAGGGGTGGCCCCTCCTGCTACCTCTTCATGGCCTCGGGAGCTGCCAGCTTGCAGAGAAATTGTTCATCCTCAGGCTGTGTCCATGCTTACTGCAGGGAGAGTAGATTAGAGGGGGAACAAATGACAAGAGAGGTGACACCACTTGGCATTTGCCCAGGAGGACCTGAGCAAGGAAAAGCACCTCCAGCACCAGCAGAAGATGCTGGCTGACCTATTGCAGGGCTGGCAGAGCTGCCTCAGCTCACCTTGCCTTTCAGCTGCTGGTTAAATAGGGAGCAGCCAGAAACCCAATCAAGACTCAGCCAGAGAAAGCAGGAACACCTCCTGTGCTGACACCTAAAGACTTGGGGAGCTCAGAGAGCTGTGATCTCCAGCTCCCTCCTACCAGAGCATCGTAGATCCAGATCATCCTCTTGTACAATGGTCCTGTACACCACCTTGCCACATCTCGGGGTCCTCATCCACCCTCCCATGCATCCTCCTCAAAACACAGCACACGACGCTCTCACCTCGTACTCCTGCTTGAAGCCATAGCCTTCTGCCGTCTTCATCTGGTTGATGTGTTGGAGGAGGTCGGCCACACGCACAGCAGGGTGCAGCTGCCCAGTGTGATATGGAGACCCTTTGCGGCCACACTGGCGACGAGGAGAGCCCCCCAGCAGGCTGCTGGACTCATTGACCACACTGCTGCGCTGGTCACCTGCAAACGAGGAGGAACAAGGGAGATAATCAGGGTCTGAGGCACTGCTCCCATGTCCCTGTCAGCCCCTCACACCCACAAAGGAAGGACAACGAAGTTCTCCAGAAGATGCTGGGGATGCCCCAACATTGGTCTCTCTCAGGGTGACAAAGGTGGTCCAGATTGTACTCTCTGCAGCTGTTCCTGCAGCCCAAAGCTGGCAAGGGCCATTACAGCCCCTTAGAGCCACAGCACACCTCTCAGAACCACAGCACACCTCTCAGAAACCAGTGGGCAAGATCTTAAGAGGGCTCACTGCTTACTTCTCATTGATTCGAGCACTTACCTCCCATCCAGACCAATACATGCATAAATACTCACTTAAAGACCTGACTCAAAGAACTGCATTGCCAAAGTCCTGAGCCCAGCCTAATGGTTAATTTTCCTCACTGCTGGATACAATCTTCTTATTTCTAACACTAACACAAATGGACTTTGCTGTGGGTTAATGCATGAACTTATGCAGCGTTTTACCCAGTTTATGCCAGTGTCATGTAATTACTGGCAATGCTCTCCCATGCTCACCCCAGAGGGCTGCTGCATGGCCAGCACACAGGATCCTGAAATTTGGGTTTGCACAAGAACTGATGCTCCTCATTGCTGCCAAGAGAGGTGGCTGCTGCAGATCTCACAGTGCCAGCAAGCAGCTCTGCTGTGACAGTGCAGCCCTGGATGTGGTTTCCCTAACAACACTTCTAAAAACCATCCTTGCTGGCTCGCTCAGAGCTGCCAGGCTTTTTTTCTTGTTTTTGGGTCCGCAAGGATCAGCCACTCACTTATGCTGGCACCTCCAGCTCCTCATGCAGCCTACACAGAGCCCTTCCCCATCATGTTTAATAGGAAAAGAACAGTGGGTGTTGCAGTGTGCCAGCAGCTCCATGCAGGCTGGGATCTGCGTGGCCACATACTGAAGACCCTTTATGAGATGTATTCCTGGCTTTGCTTAAATACAAGAAAACAAATGCAAAGAAAAAATGCAAGAGGCAAGGACCAGCAGAGAGTCGGGGAGCAGCACACAGCAGAGCAGGACAGCAGCCCCAGCCCAGGTGGAAGCAGGATCCAGCTCTACAGCCCCGCTCCCAAAAGAAACACAGCACGGCTGGCTATTCTAGCTCCAAGATGGAGAAAAATCTCAGTACAAACCAGCCTGGCTATGAGTGTTTCGAGGAGCCCCAGTAGGACAGTAACTGAAAAATAATACACTTATACAGATGTATTAAAAGGAGGAAAAGTTTGCCCTCTGGGCTTCTACTGTCTGCGAGACAATGCCAGGCATCATATTAATCCAGCATCGGTGGAGAAGAGCTGTGTGTAAAGCAGCATCTTGGAGTTACTGTAACAGATGTTATTAGCATATGTTTGAAACTGAGGCACTGAACGAGTTATTTTACAACTAAATCAGCGCTGAGTCGCGTACTCCAGTGGGTGCTCAGTTATCAGCCTCCCTCTGATATGAAGGCTGTGGCTCTTTAACCCTCCAAGCCCCACAGCTGTGCACAGCTGTGGTCAGAGCCAAAGAGCTGAGCTGCTCTGACACTTACAGCCATGGGAGCACTGCAGCTCCCTGTCCTTACCACGGTTGCTGTAGTTGTGGGTGTCCATGAAGGACAGCCCCAGCCTCTCATCCTCTTGCAGGGTGCTCTGGTCCGTGAAGCTCCTGTCGATGGCACTCATCATGTGTGTCTTCTCGTGGCGATAATTAATTGTCGCTTTGGTCATGTTGACAGGTTTGCTGCAGGAAGATGCAAAGGGGAAAAGAAGGCGGCTGAACCAGCATCACTGCCAGACCCCAAACCAGCTCCTCAAGGTTTGGTTTATTTGGGGCTGCAGGACAGCTTGTTTCCCTCGGTGCTTCGGTATTCTGGTGCCCCAATCCAGCTGCAGCTCCGCATGGAGCATCTCCTGCAGGCTGCAGCAGTCCCAGCTGTGCATCCTCAGCATCCACTTCTGTCACTGGGGGCAGAACCAGCAGGAGACCTGAGCCCACACCACCCGAGGGACCTCACACTGCTGGGGAAAGGACACTGCAGGGTGCTGCCAAAACCCTGAATTGAAGCAGGAGTACAGCCACGCTGGGTACCTGACCCTTTCTGCTTACACTGCCTTCCGTCCTAATGAGCTCAGCAGCATTATTTTCCCAAGCCAAAGAGGCCCTTAAGATGCACTTGACAGAGAAAAGGACTTGGCGGAGTGGAGAGCAGCAGAGCAAGGGGGGCAGGAGGGAAGGAGGAGAGAGAGAATGACAATTACTTACGGGTAATAGGAGTAAGAATAGTAGTTCCTCCTGGCAAGCGTGCAAACAAAGAGAATGGCACAAATTGCACAAGCAGCTTTTCTTTGATGGAGAAATTGGGGCTCTAGGGCAGCGTGCAGGAAAGGAGAGCACAGAATAGGCAGGCACCCGCACACCTCTCAGCACTCCTCCCCCACGAGCCATCCTCCTTCTGCACTGCCTCAAATCATGGGATGAAAGCTGAGGGCAGCTCCTCTCTGGCAGCAAGCCCTGGAGAGCAGGTAATGGGCTGCACGTGCCCTAACACCAGTGAGTTACTGCTGAGGAGCCCTGAGCTGTCGTACAAAGCACCGCGGACTTCAGCCCAACTCCGTGCTCAGAAAAATCATGCAGATCAGACAGAACCCTGGCTGCACCCACAGCAATCCAGGCATCCTGGAAGCAGAGCCCAAGCACCGACTCTTGTGGCAGCCATGGTCAGAGAGTTGCCCAGGGGATATTTCACGTTTCATGAGACTGAACAGTGAACGTGCTGAGAATTTGGGCCGTCCCCAGGGAGGTGGTGTTGCTTCCCCCCATCAGGGAACATGGGGCCAGGGTCGCCTACGCCGGCTGTCGCCATTCATTACAGACAAGTGGATTCTGGGGGCACATTTCCATTCCACCACATCAGCATTTTCCAACAGCAAAACGCTCCGGAGGAGATTGATGAGCTAATCCCAGCTTCCAACAGCTCCATGTTTGTATCCTCAAACACCAGGTCTAATTTGTGGCCCCTTCTGCCAGTTCACGCTGGGACACCACAGCAAAGGGCAATGGAAACACAGCAGTTTTCTCTCTGCTGGCCCAACAGCACCACTCACGAGAACCAAAGGGCTTCAAATGCATCACCCACTACTAGCGTTTGCTCCATCCAGAACGTGCCCAGCACCACATGCACAGGGAGGCAAGGAGCCAGGAGCCAATCCTGCACACCTCGCAGTGCTGCAGTGATGACGGCACACCACAGCCTTGCTTTCAAGCTGGCACGAACCAGCAAGAATCCTTCAAGGCACACAAAGTCATAAAGAGATGTGCAGATTTGCACGGGCTGTGGTTGTTTCGCTCCCCCCGGCCATTAGCATACTTTCCTCCCATCGCTCCCAAGCCCTGCACGAGGGCTTAAAGAACAGCATTTAATTGCTGCCCTTTTTTCCCTGCCATGCCAGCCCTGCTTTTAATGCCCCCCACGGCTCAGCGCTGCCTTGGGCCCCCTGAAGTAAAAGGCCACTTTCCAGGGTGCTGCGCTTCAGCAAAAAGCAGTGGCTGCATCCCCAGCGCTCCTGGGGTTGAGTGTCCCAGAAAGCCCTCATCCTCCTCCCTCCCATCCCACTGAGCTTCCCAACAACAGTTGCATGGCCACAGTCCCATCCCGGATCACAAAGCACAGGGACCCCCATGGGAGGGGAGTTTGGGGTCCCCAGTGGGTGAGAGTTGGGAAAGCTCCCCTCCTCCAGCACACAAATGAATTGGAATGTTTCATTTAGAGCCAGAAAAGCTGGAGGGGCTCAGCATGTTACTGCTCATGTTTTACTAAATAAAAAAAAAAAAAGAGTATTTCTACATTAAAATGAGCTCAGGCAGAGTGGGGATGGCTGAGCACCCATACCTTGTGCAGGTACCTGCATCTCCCTGCCTGGGAGATGGGGCTGCTCTCATTGCCCTCGAGAAGAGGGACAGGGATGGGGACACTGAGGCCCAGCATCCCCCATGCAGCAGCATTTCAGTCTGTACAGAACTAACAGAGCTGCACAAAGCAGTAACAGAACAGAAAGCATGGAAGAGAGTGATTACAGACTGAAGCTGCAGAGTCTCCAGGGTGAAGGAGCATCCCAGGACTTTGCACCTTGGTTCCCAGGGTCACCTCCTGCTGTGCATGGATTTATTCCCATTTATTCAACCCATGCAATGCCCCAGATGCTCAGCATCTCCCTGCTACCCAGCCAGACTGAATGCCAGCCCCTCCTCAGGCCACCTGACAGATACGGGTTGGATGCGGCAGGGGAAGCAAATGAAGAAATCTCACAAATCCCAACTACTGACATCAGTTTGGCTGGGAGGAGGCTCTGGAGTCCACCCAGTGCTACAGTGGGGCTCCCAGTCACCTCCAGTTAGCACTGCACCCCACTGGTTGCAGCAGGGAGGACAGGCAGATGGAAGTGCAGGTCTCCTTACCCTTTCCGAATGATGACAATGATGGCTCCCAGCAGGATAATGAGGACGACGAGCCCACCAGCACAGATTCCCAGGATCAGCCCCATCTCCTCTGAGTGCTGAGACACCTCCAGAGGCCGTTTGCTCTCTTTGCAGGCAGCTGCCAGGGGAAAGCATGAGAGGCTCAGTGCTCAGCTCCCTCCTGTAACCCCCAGCCAGGGCTGGGCACCTTCCTCTGCCTCCCACATAGCAATGGATGTAAAACCAAGTGGCAATGTCAGGTGGGAAAACACAGGGAGGGAAGAGAAAGAAGTGCTCCTTTGGGCACCAGGATGGATGCAGGTGCTCCGTGACAACGCTCAGACTGTGGGCAGACATGCCTTGCTGCACCCTGCATGTGGAATTATCAAATCACAGAATATCCTGAGCCGGAAGGGACTCACAAATATCACTGCATCCAGTTATGTGAATTCTATGCAATGCGTTGTGCTGACTCCTTTACATGCAGAGGATGCAAAGGATGCTGTAACAGCAGAGCCCAACAACACCCTGGTCTCTTCACTGTAATTTTTCCCCATGAGATGCTCTGCATATTCTATCCCATCTGAGATATGAAGGGACTTTATTCTGCACAGCCTGGAGATCTGCAGTGCCTTAAGCATAAGCCCCTGTCTCCTAATCCCTGGGCACAACCAGCCCCATCCTACAACAGCCACTACAGTACAGCAAAATTCTAGCAAGAGGAAAAGCTAAATACATAAGAAAGCAAACACCAACCACACTCCCTCCCAGCAGCGTGGGACTGAGCTGTAATGAACCATCATTCAGTCCCAGACCTCAGGGCAGGACTCTGGGTCCACAGCTTCAGCAGAAGAAATCTAGCTGGAATAGCTGCAGTGAGCAAGGAGCTTAGCAGGAGCAGGGAGCTTACCTTTGCGGGCGATGCGGATACAGTTGAGCCGGGTTTCCTGCAGAGGAAAGAGATGGGGAGTCAGAGGCTGGCTTGCCTGGATTGCTTTTGCCCTCAAATTGAACGAGTTTCCAATTGATTTACACTGAAGCACCCACTGCTGAATTATCTGTCCCCAGCATCTCCTATACCAATGTCCTTTGGTTTAACCAGGGCAACAAAACTCAGTGGCGTGCAAAGGGAAGGTCCTGAGCGAGCTCTTGGAGGATCTGCAGGTCACCAGTGAGCTAAAGACCGTAGCCAAAGCATCCCAGGTCATTCAGCAAAGTCTTCACACTCCATCCTTGGTCCTCTGCATGCGCTGCTAATGTTGCCATGATGGCTTCAAGCTCAGCTGTCCAATAATCTTAGCATTTGCGCTGGGAATTCAGCTAAAATATTCCATCTTTTGATGTGTTCGATTTCTGGCAGAAAAAAAATCCACTGTTTTTGCAGTTCTCCTCTCTAAGCTTCCTCCAGTACCTCAGGACACCAGCACTGGAGCATCGTGGGCTCCATCCACACAGCCCAACCAAAATCTGTCCACGCAAGGTGCCTGGGGCAGCTGGCACAGTGCTGCAATCCCAGAGAGTTCCAGGTCTGGCTTCTCCTGCTTTGTGGTCCAGCTGGCCCGAAAGCCACAGCAAACCCAAGCTGGGATGCAGCTTTCTCTCAGTGTCTGACCGCAGCCAGGGCAAACCCATTGGCTCCCAGCAGGAAGGCTGTAAAGCACCAGTTATCATCCAGCAGTGCCCAAGTGAGCCAGAGCCGAGATGCAGCAGCCTGTCTCAGCTCTAATTACAACCCAGCGAGGTGTGAAAGATCCCGATGGAGAAGGATTCAAAATTCACATCCCTCCCTGCAAAAAGCGAGCTGCCAGCCAGCGTGTGGATCTGTGCAGGAGCTGAGATGAGGATGTTGCCACGGTCCCATTGCTTTGTGTTTGGCAGCTTGTGCCCCTGCTGGAAAGGGGTCTGCTGGAGCACGTGAGGATGGTAAAGGTATCCTGAGGGTCCTTGGAGGAAATCAGCCCGGACAGAGGGTGGAGCTTAGGACAAATGGATCCAGGTGTTGGTGCCAGAAAGCCAAGGAACTGGTGTCCCAGGAATATGTTGACAACTCTTCATTCCTAAATCGTTCTTTTCTATCCAAGGATTACCTTCTGGGAAAGTGGGTCTGTTCCACAGCAGCAGGAGCTGAGGTTGGACCCCTCCAGCCTCAGCAGCCAGGCCCAGGCAGGGGACACATATGTCCCAGGGGGCGCCCAGCCTGTGGGGAGGATGGAGAGCACCCAGCTGTGCTCCCACCATGTCCCCATGGCCCTGGGTGACAGCCCCCAGATAGGACAGTGTGAGCTCCAAGGGTGAGCAGCCAGCAGAAGGACCCAAAGCAAGCCCCACTTCCCAGGACCCCTGGGATGCCATGCAGCTGGTGGCAAAGTAGATATACCAGCATCTCCAAGGAGACCCAGAGAGATGCATAGCTACTCACCCCTCTGAGGTTGCTCATGGCCTGGAAGTAGATGAGATAGGCCTTCTTGGGCTCCAGTGGCGGGTTCCAGTAGCCACTGTAGGTCTGGTTGTCCCCTACAGTGAACGGCTTGGCTTCAGTGAGGCTGCTGGCAGGGAGCTCAGCCCCAAAATAGTGCACAGAGCCACGAGACATGGCATCATCAAATGTCAGTGGCACCGGGAAGCACTCCTGCCCTCCCAGCTCCCTCTTGATCCTCTTGGGCCGGTCTTCTTCCACAATGACCTGGTAGGTACTGGGTGGGTGGAAGGTGCAAGAGACAGGTTAACTTTGCAAAGCTGGCCTTGCCCTTCCCACCGTGCCCTCAGCCCCTTGCAGTCCTCATTTACCTGATGGGAGCCCCCCGGCCCTGTGCTGGCCGCAGCAGCACCGTGATTGTGCTCTCTGACTCGCCCAGTGGTGATGGCATATCCCCATAGTCGAAGGTGGGAGCTGCAAAGAGAGCATGTAGGACTGAGCAGCAGCCCTGTGTCTGCAAGGCTGCCTGCATGGGGGAAACTAAAGCACATGAAAAACTCTCAGGTCTTGAGTAAGGATTGTGTTTTGGAGAGGACCTGGGGGTTGCAGTGAGGGATTTAATACCACAGGTCCAGCAGACAGCACTGGATGCAACCTTGGCAGGACCCAAATGCTCCAGCTTTAAGATGGGCCCTGTGTGCTTGGGGACAGCACCTCACCCAACCCCTGGCATGGCACAAGCATCACCCTGAGGACAGAAGCACCCTCAAAGCAAGGAGGGGAATCCATCACACCTGCGCAGAGAAGCTCTCAGATCCAGATTCCACAGCACCTACCAGATATATTGGTGGTAATCTCAGTGAGAGCTGTCTGGCCAAAACCCTTGCCTGTGCGGGCACGCACTGAGAAGAGGTAGGTGGTGCCAGGGTGCAGGTTGGAGAAGACGTGGTAAGTTTCATTGCGCAGCTTGGAGACGGTGCGTCGCGGGCCGGGCACATTGACTGCTGGGTCAGAGGACTCAATGCTTTGGTAGCTGATCTGGAGGGACAGAGTAGAGCATCATGAGCGAGCGGGAGCAAAGGGAACGTCACAGAATAGAAGAGAATATCCCGAAGTTGGAAGGGACCCACGTGGATTATTGATGCCTGTGCAATGTGTTTGGAAAAGCTGCTGCTGGAAAGCAGTGCTGGCACTGAAAGCAGGGCTACCCAGGAGAGAAACCCTGCAGCCTGGAGAGTTTCAGTGGGCTGGATCAATGCTCCCTGCAGCACTCTGATAATTCTGTGGGTACCAGAGGTGCCAGGGCTCAGGATGTACCTCATACTGTGTGATGAGGCCATTGGGCTCCACCGGTTCCTCCCACTTCAGAAAGATCATGTCCTCCAGAGGGGTGAAGGTGAGTGACTCAGAGGCGATGCCACCAGGCACTGGGAAAGGAAAAGGGTTAGGATGAGTCCCACTGGGGTTTGCTGTGTGTCCCCACAATGCAGCCTTCCTCCCCCCTCAGCAGAAGTGCTCACCATACCCCAGCTCTCCACACTAGCTAACACCGCCACCAATAACAACTACAAATAATAGCAGTTGAAGGTGTCAGGATTGATATTCACTTATTTAGCACGGCTTGCTTTTATCATCCTTCCCCCTCCCCCAACCCGAGGGGGTTGTTAAGGAGGGCAGGACAGGCAATCGTTCAGCCAAGACCATTATTCCCAAGCAGCAGCATCTGCTGCAAGCTTTAGTGCATGGAAAAAAAAATACTAATAATCACACCCCTCATTTCAGAAGTAATTAAACCCACTTAAACCAGAAAACCAGCATAGTGCATGTGGGACCAGGATGCTGGAGGCACAGTGGGAACCATCATTAGCAGTTATTACCTTGGGAACAGCCCTCAGGTGGGACACAATCCAGGCAAGATCTCACCGATAGCACTGCATTCAGCATAGCTTTGCTGAGCTCTGCTATTTGGGCCCAGGCAGGTGGAGCCAGGCAACTTCACATGTGCCTCTTCCACCCAGATGCCAGCTCTTCCCATCTTCCCTTTCTTTTTTTGCAGCTTTTGTTCAGATCTAATTACACAGTCAAGGGAGAGGGATTGCCTCCTGCACACTTCTCACCGTGCAAATACACCATTTCCACTTGATTCACAAGTTAATCTCATCAGAAGCATCATGTCCTACAGGTGTACACGAGGCACTTATTAAATTCCTGCAAATCTTTGGGGCAGGAACGTGTGCACCTATAAAAACATATTTCTTCTGCAAAACAAATGCAGGGTGTTCACCTGTGGATACAAAACACACCATGGCCACGTGGGCAGATCCCAGCAGTGTGCAAAGCCCTCTGCCATGCACATATACCTCTATTTGCATGTATTTACTCTGGCTTGCAGGCAGCAGGGGAAAGAGCTGTTTCCCTGCAGCACCAACACATTGCTCTGCTGCTGGAGAGGTGAGGGAAGAAAGGAAAGCCAGGAAAGCACCAGCCCTAAAACGGAGCCCAGCAGAACTCTACACCACAGATTACATCAATTTGCTTCCTTGGTCAACGAGGTGGCCTTGCCATCAAAGGAGATTAAGTTCATTAACCAGGACCTTCCTCTCATGATCCCATGCTGGCTGTGACCAATGCTGTGCTGCCTTCTAGATGTTTCTCAGTAACTCCCACAATAATTTGCTCCACAATTTTGCCAGGCACTGAAGTGAGCCTGACAGGCCTGTAATTACCTAGAGAAGCCCCAGTGACGCACAAACAGACAATGCAAACAAAGCACAAAAGATTCAAATAAAACACAATCAAAGGTTCTATTACTGAATCTTTGCCATCTCTTAATTGCACGTGGGGCTGCTTGTCAACCAGTCCTGGTAACTCAGATCATCGAGTGCAGAGGGGGGAAAGATTCAGCCTGTCCCTTTCAGGTCTGGTTGCTTAAAAAGCAGCAGGGAACACCTCAGTCCCATGGAGACGGAGAGCATAAGGTGGGAATGTCCCCATCACAGAGTGAGGTGACTGCAGAGCCCTCAGCACAGCCATGGCACCCACTGCTGCTCTTCTGCAAGCTTTCAGAGACACTACACTGCCCTGGCCATGGAAATGCAGGAGCTGCTGCAGCTGAGCTTCACACCCTGTCATTAGCTAATTTAGATGAACTGAATATCTAATGTAGATAAATTGAATAGGGTTAGCTGGGCCAAACCCACTTGTAACATTTGCAGTGCATCTACGAACCCAAAGGTATGTTGATTCCTCCTGGGATGGAAAGTGCTCACTGTACCAAGGGGGGAGCAGCCAGCCCTGGCTAATCAACGTATAGTGAGAAGCATCTGGAGTGATTACAGTATAGCAAAAAAAACATCTGGAGCTACTGTATTAATATACAATAAGAAAGCAGCTGCAGCAGTCACAGCACAGTGAAAACAGCTGAAGCAATTAGAGATTAAAAAAAAGGCATCAGGAGCACAGAGCTGGGTGCCCATGGTTGAGCAGGCTCAGGTCTAAGGACACAGCGTGCTGATAGGATGCACGAAGTAATCACTGTGGTTTTAGTATTAAGAGATTGAAGTGGGACCAAAGACCCAGACCAGGTTTGCTTGAGGGGTATGCACCTCTTCTTGGTGCCTGGATAGGGCACTGGGTCTCAGCAAGGAGGGAAAGACAAACTGTTTGGCTGTACGTGAAGAGCTCGTGTGCAACTCAAACGCAAAGTTAATGGGAGAAAAGCAAAGGGAAGCTGAGCAAAGCTGTGCTGGGAACGCGCTGACCTCCAGTTGACAGCACTCACCAAGAAACCCAGCAAAGCCAACTTAATCAGCCTGAGCTCTGCAGATGAAAGGAGTCACCTAAGTGCAAAGCATTCATTGCTTTGATCACTGTTGCTATTGCTGCTAATTCCACAATATGGGACGAATGAGGGCTCCCCACGTGGGCATGAGCTGAGATGGGCATCACTGCATGGGGCACAGCTGAAATCCTACAGGACGGGGTCTTCTCTGGGTAGACACACCACCCCATCACAATCCAACCAACCCACAGCATTCCTCCAAATCCTTACCGTCCTCATCCGTCTGAAACGTCACCTCCTTGCCCTCCTTACGGCCCTCGGGGTTGGAGAGGATGAGCTTGACGTGGATGTTCCTGTAGGGCAGCAGGTTTTTGATGGTGTAGCGGTTGGCGTTGCGCTCCATCTTGGCGCACTCACGGAAGGTTTGGTTGAGGCCACTGCCCACCAGGTAGCGATAGCACAGCGAGACGCTGTAGGTGTGGCAACGGGTCAGGTTGTAGCCCAGAGGTTCCCACTGTAATGTCAGCTGCCTGGATTGGATCTCGGAGAAAGCCAGGCCTTTGGGGGCCCGCATGGGCTCTGCCAGGGAGAGAGCAGAATCAAAATACATTGCTTTAAGTGTTTAAGCTAAAGCAGCTTCAATTGCATGGAGGGGAAGACATAGTGGAAGTATGGCAGGCGTGCACAGCAACCCTGAGATCTAAACTTGCTGCCCCACGTTGCCCAGATTGTGGTGTCTTCTCCTTCAAGATTCTCCAATGTGAGCAGGATGTGGTCCTGGGCAGCCCTGCTGGAGGAGTGCGAGCCAGCTGGACCCTTCCCACCTCCCCATCCTGTGACTTCCAAGGCCACCAGCACTACCTCTGCTCCTCCTCACCCTTTAGTGGGACATTGGGAGCACAGCAGTGTGCAGCAGTGTGGCTCCCAACACTGCAACTGAGATGGCGGCCATCAGCTGTCCATCAGGCTGATGGCAAACTCTCAGTAGGACAGAGTGAATAAAAAAAATTAATTATCATTTGCATAAATAGGAGGAGCCAAGCTCCCTTGCCAAGAGTACACAGAGTATACAGAGTATGAATGGTTTGCGTTAGCCCCAGTTAATTCCTTTAAGGACCCAAAAGGGTGAGGAAAGGATGACAAGAATGAATTTTTGAGGTCCTGGCCCATCCTAGAACAGATCCTCAGGGAGAATCCATGCTGCAAATTCCCATGGGATTTGTGCCAAGGAGGACTTTGGGCAACCCAGGGCTGCAGAAGGTATTTGTAACCTCACTGGATGCTCCAGATGTCCTCTCTGGATGTCCTCACTGCCTGCACTCCCAGTCCAAGTCCCTTCTGTGCCTGGTTCAAGGACTCAGCTCTGGTACCACTGTTAGCAGAATGAAGATTCTCACCCCCATCAGCATCAGCAACCAACCCATCACCTTCTTCACTCATCAAGAACCCATCTCCTTATTCCAGCACATTTAAATGATCAGTAGTGAACAGACAGCCCAGCATCCCCAGGCCAACACACACAGAGCAATTCAGCAAGAGCTCAGCTAACGAGGATGTCTGCAGGCACCAACATCACTGAATATTTCCATGCAATTAGTGCCAGTGCCAAGCCACCCGTGCTCACAGTTGCTAACACAGCTGCACGGATGCAGGCACAGTGTCACATATGGGTGACAGCACTGGGCATCTCCTGTTGCTGCAGGGCAGGATGCATTTAAGTGAATTATTCCAAGGTCCTTTGGATCAGATTCTGCAAAGCCCAATGCCACCATGGACTGGTGCAGAGATGCTGCAGAATGATGGCTGGCACATCCAGGAGGATGTGGGGCTGGTGACCGAAACGCAGCCATTTCTCTGATAGAAGAACAACAGCTGTTTAATCCCACCACATGTTAAGTTGGGAGTGAAATCCATGCTTGTATCACACTGGAAGAGCACTGGAAGCCTAGACTGGAGGTGGAGACCATTGGAAATTCAACACAGAGTGGCTCTGATCAGCTCGGAGGTAATCATGAAACCCAGGCTTATTTGCAGCACTTGTAAGAATTAACTAGGAGAAATACTCCTTCCAGCCCCAGGCTGCTGCACCCTGCTCAGGGCTTGCATCTCCAGATCTGCTCCTTTACCAATGTCAGAAACCAGCCTCCCAGGGTCACAGACATGACCAGAGCTGCAATGCTCCAGCCCCAGAACGTCCCAGCCCTGCAGCTCTTCCTGCTCCACTCCTGCCATGCATTGGTGTGACAGCACAGGGACAACGTGCACAGGGGTGGCAGGTCCCAGCTTGCTGCCACGTCACCAGCACGATGACAATGCAGGCACAAGCCCACCCCTGCGTCCTGGTGGCCACTTTCAAGCTCAGAAGAAAGGATGCTGAAGGCACAGCACTCTCAAAGGAGTGCCCGCAAGGACAGGGACCACATCCCCTCCATCAACAGCAGCCAGGCTTGGCTGGTTAAAATAACAAAATCAGGTCCCAGAAAGGAGCCAACCCACCTGCACACTTGGTGCGGCTGATGAGGGGGGGTCCCGGTTTGCCTGTGCCCCCTTCACCAGGACGTGTCAGCAGGACACTGATCTCATACTCTGTGTCAGGATCCAGGTGCCAGAGTTTGTAGGTCTGCATGTTGACAGCGTGCACCTCTGACCATGGCCCCGAGGTCATGCGGTATTCTATCTCCTTGCGTACGATGGGGCCGTCGCCAATGATGGAGTTGGTGTTGAGCTGGATGATGAGGTAGGTGGAGCCAGCCCGCAGCAGCTGGGGGGGTGCGATGGGTGTTGGGGGCTCTGGAAGAGAGGAGAAGCAGCTGGAGCATCTCACCCCATCCCAAAGCTGGAGCATGCATGCCCAGAGGACAAACAAAACTGATAAGGGAACGACACCAGAGTATTCAACACAAACCAGACATTAATTGTCAGCCCGCGCCATATGCCATGCATCTCTCTAACAGCCCTGGAAGCATCAAGGTACCATATGATCAAATCTTATTATTTGTAGAAGATGCACTGCCTGGCATTCACTAAGGTGCCACAAAGTTTCATCGGAATGAGTGAATTCCCTTCAACTGCAATCAATAATCAATGAACTAAGGCCAGTGGGAAAGATAGCGTCCCAGTCTTACATTGAGCTGTTGCATACTGACTTGTTTGCAGTGAGTTAATGCAATCTCAGTGCCACGACACCCCCGGAATCAGGAGCGAGAAGGAGCGCAGTGCATAGAGATGACAGCGGGCACCCACCTTTCACAATGAGCTCAGCAAAATTGGAGACCCCAGAGCCACGGCTGGACTGGGTGACACAGCGGTACAGGTCCTGCTCGCCCTTGGACACCTCGTCCAGCTGGAAGGTGGCCAGGAAGCGCCGATGGCTGATGTGCTTCACGGAGGCAGCAGGGACCACTTCGCCGCTCTGCCTCTGCCCAGTGGGGAGAGAAAGGCACGAGGAAGGCTCAGAGTGGCACTCGGAGCCACCAAACGTGGCCCTCGAGGACCGAATCCTTGCCACGCGCAGATCTCACCTGCATGAGGAAGCGCTCTGCCTCGGCAGCCTTGCCAGCAGCCACACATTGGAAGGTGGCATTTTGCCCCGCGTTCACCTCCACGTCACCCAAGCGGGAGAAGTGAGGGGCTTTTGCTGCCATGGAACAAAAAAAGCATTAAGGAGGTTCCTGTCTGCCTATTATCTCCACTGCAGCCCCAAAACTTGCCCGGTTAAACCCAAGCTCACAGGATGGGCTCGAGTCCCATCTGCACAGCCCAGCTCAGGATCCCTCCCAAGATGCCCCTAGAGTAGGACCTCCATCCCTGCAGGATCCTGCACTTCACCAAGGCCCTTTGACAACTGAAGCACTGCAGGAGCTGCTGGTGATGGACACAGGGCTGCCCAAGGAGATGGGACATCCAGCACCCCGGTGACAACAGCACGCTCAGGTGCCACAGGGCTGCATCCCAGCACCCGCAGTCCCTAGGAGCATCCCAGCCCAGCAGCACCCACCACGCAGCAGCACCCCCAACTTCAGCCTGCACTCACAGCACGGATAATTCAAGAGCAAGATGTCATCCAAGCCAAGGTAGCCCCGGCGCTCGCTGGAGATCACCGCCTCGAAGAGGACCTGTGGCACCGAACAGAGGGGTCAGGCGCGGTGGAGCGGTCCCCTAACCTGGGACCGAGCCTTTGGAGCTGGCCCCATCTCCTGAGCAAAGGGATTTTAAGGCACGTTTATAGCAGGTGACACGGGGTCTGTAAGGGATAGGGGGATCCGGGGAGGACTCACCTGGTACTCGCTGGGCCAGAACAAGCTGACAGCCAGCTCAGCCTGGTGCCACTGGCGGCCGTGGGAGCCTGAGGCATTCCAGACCGCGCTGCCCACCGGGCCCCCCATCACCCGTACGTAGGCACTGAGGGTGCCAGGGCTGTGGCCATCACGGCTGTACATGAAGTAGCTGAACTGCAGGCAGTGCGTGTCGTTCTCGCTCAGCGCCTGGAAGAGCAGGTGGGCCCGCTGACCAGCGGCGTGCTGAGAGGCATTCACCATCAGGTAGGAGCCTGAGGGAAAGGGAGAGGAGGGAGAGCGTGCAACTGTGCCTGGACTCAGCCCTGAGTTGGGGACATGGAGGAGGCGGGGGGACCTTGAGGATGAGGGCCTCAAAGATGATCAGGGGGCTGGTGCATCTCTTCTATGAAGACAGGCTGAGGGAGCTGGGCTTGTTCAGCATGGAGAAAAGAAGGCTGTGGGGTGACCTGCAGCCTTCAGTACCTAAAGGGAGCCTACAGACAGGAGGGGAATCGATTCTTGGAAAGGGGAGATAACAGCAGGACGAGGGGAAATGGTCTGAAGTTGAGGGAGGGAAGATTTAGGTTGGATGTCAGGGGGAAGCTGTTTGCTGTGAGAGCAGTGAGGTGCTGGAACAGCTGCCCAGAGAGGCTGTGATGCCCCGTCCATCCCTGGAGGTGTTCAAGGCCAGGTTGGATGGGGCCCTGGGCAGCCTGGGCTGCTGTGAGATGTGGAGGTTGGTGGCCCTGCGTGTGGCAGGGGGTTGGAGCTTCGTGATCCTTGGGGTCCCTTCCAACCCTGGCCGTTCTGTGATGAGGGAAGGCTGAGGGAGTCGGTCCCCCTGTGACACCATGTCCCACTGCACATGCCACCAAGCCCTTAATGGCTTCAATGCAGGCCCTGCAGCTTCCCATTAATGCCCACAGCTCCAGCAGTGAGGCCCCACCCTGACCCGACCCATTTATTTCTCATTTCCCTCGTATCATTGAGCACGCAGTTGTTGCTGATTTAAAACTGTGCTCAGCAGGCTCTTGTAGGGATAAAAGTGCTTACCAGCGTAATGAGCCCACTGGGATGCCCACATCCTGCTGCCCCCATCCCCCGAGCCTTGGGTCCCCCACCAGCAATCATTGCTGCAACCCAAAGCCACCAGCAGTGCTGATGCTCACTCATAAGGACTGAACACCCAAAGGGGACCCAAAATGCATCACCCACCCTTTAGGCTGCATGGCAAAACCCTGCTGTGGAGGAGCAGAGACCTGCAGCCACTGGAGTCCCACGGCCAGCTCTGCCCCCAACCCACCCCAGCAAAGACAAGATCATTCATATTCCATCCGTTTCAATAATTGCACATGCTGCAACTAACAAAGCCAGGCCATTTATCCAAGTCAACCATTGTTTTCCTGACAGCAGCCCCTTAATAATTAATAGCTCTCACCGCTGTTTAATTTACATGAATCCACGCACTGTCCTCCCACCAAGCAGCTCCGTGGGCACCCAGTGAGCCCAGCAAAGGCACAGGGACATCCACGTGCTTGGGAGCTGCACTCATGGGTGCTCCCACCTGCACCTGGGGAAAGGCAGTGCTGCACCACAGCACCTCCTCCATCACATCCTTAGAGATGGGAGCCGGTGGGGCAGTGAACAAAAGGGGAAAGAAATGAAATCACCAAAAAAGAAACAAAACAAAACAAAACAAAAAAACACCCTAAAATTTGGGCTGTATCCACAGATCTGCATTGCCACTCTGCATCCCAGCCCTTCCAGGCAGACGTTCAGGGTGAAATAAACTTATTTTCCTCGGATAAAACAGAGAGAAAGGAAGCCAGCGTGTGGCTATTCCTTCTGTAGCTGTCGTGGTGCTTTTTTTCTTCTTCTTTTCTTTTTCATTTTTCCCCCATCAAAATTGTTGCTGCACCAAAAGCCAATGCCATCCCACACCAACCCACAGGACACCTCTGAAAGGAACCTCAGCCTCCCCCCCACCTTCCAGGCTCCCATCAGGACACGGTGCCCTTCCTCCTGCCCACAAATAAAACCAAAGGACACGAAAAATAAGGAGGCAGAGACTAAAATTAGACCCCCAAGGAGTTGTTTTAACGACTGAGCTGTGTCTGATGGGACTGCTGCTGCAGCATCACCACCAAACGCAGAGCCCTGGGCTGGCAGCTCCTCCTTGCTCTGGCAATAAGTTGGATGGGTGCAACATCCCTCAGGCTTTCTTGCAGGTATTTTTCCAAATTTCAGCATGTTTCTGGCTGGTTTTCAATACAGCCTATTTCTCAAGGCAGCACAGCCCCAGCTGGGTGCCACCAGGAGCAGCAGTGGGGCACTGCCAGCACGTAGGGACTGCAGCACTCAGTCCCAGCGCACCGTGCAGCCCCACAGGGCTTGCAATTAAAAATTATCCTAACTGCTTCAAGCAGAGCCAGAGCCCAGGAGGCAGAGAGGCTGCATCCCTGCCCTGCAGCATCCCAGAGCCACGGGGGTCAGGCAGCCAGAGTGCAGTGCTGTATCACAGCTGTGTTTTTTGAGCCCTGTCCATACGCTGGCAGTACAGCAAAAACCCACTCCAAAAAGCACGATGGGAATTTATTCCCAAGCCTCACACGAAATGAGCATCTTCAGCAGCCACGGGAAGGGGACACAACCCACCAGGATGGCTGTAGCCCCCCCAGGAAACCTTTCCTCCCCAGCAGCACCGAGTCCATTAGTGCAGAGAGTTTGATCGATGCTGTGCTTCGTTTGGTAAATCCTTCCTCCGCTGTTCAATCCAATGTAAGGTCAGCTTTAATTGACACACCAGCCCTGCAGGCTGTCACCTCACCTCGTCACCAGGAGTAATGAGCCACCTCCCCCCAGGACAGGCAGCCCCTCTGCCTGGGAGGACACGGGCAATGTAATTTAATTTAGTTTTCAGGTAGGTTTCCAGGGAGAAGCTCAACTGCTCTGCGGAGACGCAGAAGAGTCTTAAAAGAGCTAAATAACACTTCAAATGAAAACAGAAATAAGTTTCTGGCTGTGTTCCCAATGGGAAAAAACAGCACATCAGTAGGTTAAAGTGGTCAGCAAGAAGCACCTGAGGTCTGAGCTGTGAAATCCCCTCTGCCTCCAGAGCCTTTGTATGGCAAGCCTTGGACCTGTCCCTGCAGAGCCCTTCTGCAAGGCCCCCAGCCTTGCTTCCCCATCTGGGGACATAAGCCCTCCCTCAGATCCCAACCAGGTGTTTTGGGAGAAGCACCAGCAGTGCAGCCCCTCTTCACCCCCCCCAACCTCACATCTCAGTCCGCTTTTATCCCAGGAAACCACGGAGAGGGGATAAAAATGGAGAGCTACAAAGAGGCAGCAAAGCAGCTCACGAGGTGAGCAGCAGCACCCAGCTCCTGCCCTGAGCACCTCCCCAAAGAGCCCCAGCACCAACCCCACCATCACCCGGAGGCTCAGAGGTGCCACACCTGGGAGCCAAAATCAGTTTCCTGAGCCCCAGTGCTCAGCGTGTGACTTACAGGAGAGACAAGCAGGGAAGCAACTGCTCCCCAGAGGGATCTTTTTAATATCACTGAGTTTGGAAGGGAAACTTTTCAATGCTTTGCAGTGCAAACCTAGCAAAAGAAGCTGTTCACAGAGCCGTGCTCCATCCTGCACCTGCTTCATCCAATAGAACCCGACGTTACTCCAGTAATCCCAGCCCATCTTCAGCCCAAGTGTGGGCAGAGCAGCTCCGCAGCCGCAGGGCTGCAGCCCAGAAACAAGCTGAAAAAGCAAAACTGCAACGTGGGAGAGCCCCATCCGTCTTCTTTATGAGAAAGAGGGAGACGAGTCAAGATGGAAAGAGAGGGGAAAACAAACACAGCAAGAAAACAAAAAGAAAGAGGGGAAAAAAAAAAAAAAGGTAGAGGCGGGTGGCCTGCAGCCAGCATCCGCTCCAATAAATCCCGTGCTCCTCGAAGCTGGCTGATCTCCAAGAAAAACTCATTTTAATCCAAGACCACGAGACTCCTTTGTGAAGTGCTCCCTGGAGAGATCCTGGTGCTATGCGATGGTGTTTCTGCTGGGGGGGCACCTTGGTGACCCCCCCCCTGGAAGGGGGCTGAGCACCCTGCAGGTGCCACCCACTGCTCGCTGACCCACGCCGGGGTTGGGACCCCCTCCCTGCACACCCGTGGGCTGCACCATGCCATGCTGCAGGCTCCAGCCACCTGCAAGCCCCCTGGCTTCAAAGAGGTATGCTTCGTTTTAAATTGCAGCTGAAAACTGAGCAGAAACTCCAATTACAGGTTTGAAGCTCTGACATCAACCCCCAGCATCCCCTCCCCAGCTCCGCTTCCCGTCTTGCTGCCCCCAGGTAAAAGCCCCATCAAAGAACAAATTAGGTTAGCTCAGTTTAAAGCAATTATTTCCATTATCTGTAATTATTCCTGCAGCAGAAGGCTGCTTTGAATGTCCAGGATGTGCCAACCCCCCTAACCCCCAAATGTCACCCAGGGCACTGCCCAGGGAGGGGGCTTACAGCGGTCCCCAATCCCAGCCATCAGAGCAAGGAGCCAAACCCATAAAGTAACAACGAGTGGCTTCAAAGCGATGAGATTTTAAAAGAGAAGAGAAAAATCTCCACCTGCATTTTTCCTCTCACAGTTCCTGAGACGTCAGGGCTGCCTGCAGCTCACAGCCATGAGCATCTGCCCGTATCACAAGAGCCAGAAGCACACTGCTCCCTTTCCCGTGACTCCTGGAGATGGGAATTTCTCACTAGCCACCAAATACAGCAGCAAGGAAAGAGCAGAGGTGCCTTTAAGGAGGGATTTTGGGTGCCATCCTGGCACTGCTGCAAGGAAATCCCAGACTGGGGGCACACCTCCCTGCAGCACAGCCTCGAGTCCTGTATCCCCAAACCCTACCATCCCCAGGTCAACATTAAGGACCAACACAGCTCATCACACCTTGCCGTGGAGCATCCCAACCACGAGACGGAGGGTGAACCAAGTCAAGCCAGGGGCAATTCCCATCCCAGGCACGTGACCTGCTCTGTCTGGGTTTGGGGCTGGGACTCACCGTGGGGCAGGTCGGCCGTCAGATGTGGCATCATGTAGCTGCGGACCAACTCCCACCCGAAGTCATCATCCTCACCCTGGCTGTACTCACACTGGTTCAGATCGTCATCCTCCTCGAAGGTGCAGCCCGCTGCAGACAGACAGACAGACACTCAAATCAGCCCCAGGAAGCAGCTGCTCTGTCCCCAGAAGCCCAGCTGGGACGGATGCTGTTGCATCCTACGGAATATTGAGGTGCACCCAGCCTCCCACCCCCACGCTCCCACTCCTGCAAACACAGGAGCAAAGCTGCCCCATGCCTCTCCCCTTCCTCTCCCATGCAGTGAGATGAGCTGCCAGGCCTCAGCCCCGGGGAGCTCACAGCTGACTCAATGACCTCAGAGGGTCTTTTCAACTTAAATGAGTCCAAGATTCGATTCGAGCTGCAGCACAGGAACAAGGTCACAGCTTCACTTCCCATAGGCTTGCTACTAAAACAGGAATTTCCCCCACAGAACAGCACTGACTGCAGCCACTGCACGAGAACCCACAGCTGCACAGACCTCGCTTTGGCCTTCACACCACGAGCCCTGCAGATCTGCACACTGCTGCCACAACAGTGCCAAGCCTCAGACAAGATTTCCAGCAGCAACAACAGCAACTGCACTGTTGGACCCTAAGCTACAGGCTGTCACCTCTGAGCACCGTTAGTTGTTTCCTTCCCTTTGCAAAGAGCAAAGCTGAAAGCTGCACCAAAGCCAAGAGCTTGTGGTCTGTAGGGCTCCACATCCATCCCTTCTCCATCCATCCATCCATCCATCCATCCATCCATCCATCCATCCATCCTCCCCCAGGAAAATGAGATCTGGGGAACTGTTGCAGGCTGCCTCATTAGCACTGCCTCAATGTCTTACTAAAAATCACTGATGACAAATACGAGGCTCCAGGGGGAATTAAGCCCCCCAGGCTGGTGAGGGCAAGCACCTTAGGAAAGCCCTGAGCAAACAGGGAGAGAAAGGCAGACGTCCACCGAATGGGTCAATGGGAAAGCAGAGCACAGGTCAGGGTGACGCTTGTGGGTTTTTTGTATTTTAATCCCAAATTTCACTGTTCAAACCTCCCAGTGCTGGGGTACCTGGGCTTGAAGGGCAGGGACCTCACAGATCTCCAAAGAGCACAAAAACAGCCAGCTTACCAAGGCCACCACTACAAGATAAGCACAAAAATCGTTCTTCCCAACACTTAACATGTATGAGAACAGGACTGAGCTATTCTCTCCCTTTACACTCAGTGTTTAAAGCACTGGGGAGCACTCCAGCCTCAGCATCGAGCTTTCATTCTCCCCAGAACCACAAGAATAGGAAACTTCTTTTAGAAGGACTAAAAGCAAATCTTCTCCCATTCAGAGCACCGAGGAACGGAGCCTGCCTGCTTTCTCAGAGGCTCTCACTAAAAGGATCATTTGTGCTGTGCCAGCCCTGCGTGGCAGTGCTGTGTGTGGATGCACTCCCAGCTCCTTCCCATCACAGCATCTCCGGATCTGACAGCACCCACCACCTGGCTCAGCTTCCCAATGGGAAAGAGAAGCAGGAATGTGATCAATTCTTCCCCCCCGAAGGAAAGGGAAAAAATGCAGAAGTGTTGGAAATTTTTAAGTGATTTTAGGGAAAAAAAAAAAATGTATATGTTTTCCTTCTGAAATCTGTTGAGTGCGTATGTGAAAAGGGAGACATTTGTTTGTGGGGATGATTTATCCCATCCCAGAGAGCCACAGGGCCCTGGGAGGCACGTGGAGCTGGCAGAGCCCTGTGTCTCAATGAAGGATCCCCCATCTCTGCACCCACAGAGCATCCTCACCGCTCTCCTTGCACAGCCCCTTCTCCACACTGCATGGCATCACCTGAGCTCCCAGACCCCCACATCCCAGCGTCCAACCCAGAGTCCTCCAGCAGCTGTGAGAGCATCACGGAACACCTTGTGCTGGGAGGGACCAGCAAGGTGCAGAGCCAGATACCTTCATGCCACTCCCCCAAAAATTTAGGGTTTATCAACATGCCCTGTGGATGCTCTGTCCCCAGAGCTGTTCAAGGCCAGGTTGGATGGGGCCCTGGGCAGCCTGGCCTGGTATTAAATGTGGAGGTTGGTGGCCCTGCCTGTGGCAGGGGGTGTTGGAGATTTGTGATCCTCGAGGTCCTTTCTAATCCAGACCGTTCTGCAATTCATGCTTGCAAGCAAGGCAAAGCTTCCCTGCAACCTAAAATCCCCACCTGCAAGCACCAGGATGGTTTTTATCCACCCAAAGGATGCTGGCAGCAGCTCATGCTCCACAGGAGCTGCTCTGGGTCCCAGATGCTTCTTAAAAACTTACAAACGGAAACACAGAGCCCCCGCAGCAGCCCCTGCCTTGGTTCAGTGCCAGGGAAGGAGCAGCTCCAAGAGCTGGAGGAGGTGAGAAGCAAGCAGCAAGAGCAGATTAAAATATCAGCGTGGGCACGACTGCCTGGTGCCAACAGCTCTGAGCATCCCAGATGATGTCGGAGCAGCCCAAATTAGCTGACAGCCCCTGAAACCCAGGGGATGGAGAGGGAAGAGACGACAGACCCATGCAGAGGAAGGAGGAAAAGAGAGCATAGAGCAGCAGGCATGCCTGCCCACCTCTTCCATGCATGGAGGCGGTGCTCCTCTCGCCTTGATGTTAATTATGTCCTTTGCTGCTTAACACCATGGGACACACTCCAGGGGCTTCTCCTTGTTGTTATGGAGCATCCCAAGGATGTGTGGATGGGGACCCAACACGGCGTCCCACAGCGACGCTGCATCAACCTCAATCCAAGAGAGGCTTCAGAAACAGGGCTGTGCCCCACAGGCAGGCTGCCCTGAGCTGTGGTTAATGCCACAGCCAACATCTCTCCCACGTACACCTGAGTAAGATGCTCTCGGTTCTGCCCTTAAATGCAAGGCAATGACGCTGTGGATCTGGAACACCCCCCCCACAAGTGCACCTATAATGGGGTTTCCCACTCCCATCCCCCTCCGCCAGCCCCAGCTGGCACCAGGTTCCCTCCAGCCACAACAGGAGATGGCAGCGATGGGACACGCAGTAGGATGGGGCAGCCGAGTAGCAGCGACACCCAGGAGCACGCAGGGATGCTGCACGTTCCCTCACCACAAGCACACAGCACCGCACAGCTCCCAGCCCTACAGCAGCACCTGGCTGTGCTATTTCCAGGCTCTGCTGGAAGGAAGCTCCCACGTGCAGGCAGCAGACGCGGGGGATTGGGAATTGCATCCTGTAAGCTCGCTCTGCTCCCTGCAGCAGCTCAGCCCGTGCACTGCAGCATCCCTCCTCCAGACCCACAACGCCCCACACTGCAGCACCTCTGCCCCGATGCCGCCCCAGCCCCAAATCCCCCCACCTGGAGCCCCTGTAGCTTAAAAGCCCCTTGAGTCCAGCAAAAGGGAGATGAGCACCTGGGACACGAACACAACAGCCATGCTCACTGCTCAGTGCATCGCACGCATCAGATCTTGCCACAACCCCAATCCTGCTTCTCTTGGTCGCCCACTTTGACAAAATAGAAATGTCTTCAAAAAATAAAAATAAAAAGTACTCATTTCCTGGACCCGATAAAAGCTGATTAGAAGGATATGGAAAGCAGCGACATTAAGATTCTTGCCAGTAGTTTGTTTTGCTTCTCCAAATCATTTTAAATATTGCGTTTAATAGAAAAATAATTTGCTCAGCTGTAAGAAACGTCAATTTGCAACTTGAAGCCTTGTATATTAGCCAAAGAAGCTAATGCGCAAACATTAGCAGCTCCAATAACGCATGGGGTTTAGCCAATGCAATTCCAGGGAGAGAATAGCCAGATATTAAGACAGAGGATTTGCATAATAAGTCACTTACGCCTGATAACCCCAGTGCCTGGCACAGGGCTGGGAGAACAACATCCAGCCAGCAGCAACTGCAGACATCACCCACCTGGGTTGCTAAAGACCCTCCTGACGGCTCCCACCTGCAAAGCCCTCACTGCTGGGACCCAAAATTCAGAGCCCGCTGCTGAGATGCTCCAGCACTCCCAGGTCCCATAGGAAACAGGACAGGAATGCAATGCAGTGCAGGGAAAAGGCGATGCGTATGGGGCTGGTTGTGGGCTAACGAGCTTTCATAATTAACCGTCACTTCATTAACAAAGTCAGGGCTGCCTCTTCCGCACTAAAGGAAGAAAAACAAAGGCAGGCTTTTGGAAACCCACGGTCCTGGAGTTATCGATTGCCCACAGTGCAATTAAGCCTCAGGGCTGACAGGCAGGCAGCTCTGCTCCTCCTGTTCTTTGGAGGGGCTGGAAAAAATGGCAAAAAAAGGTGATCTGGCCATTCCTGCCCCCTGGTACCGATGGATGCCTGTGGTGAAGGCACCCTGCTCCACGTGCATCCTGAGAGCCACGCAGAGCAGGAGCAGTCCCACTGCAAGGCACAGGCTGGCAGCTCCAGGTGTTGCTATGATCACACTGTAAATCCGGAGCCACCAGAGCCCTCCGCTGCCTTTCCCAACGGCTTATTTATTGCTTTTAATACCTCCCTCCTCTTGCTCGCAGCGCTGTCTACAGAGCCAGGTTTGCTCTGCAAATGGGCCGTGTCATTTGTCAAAAAATTGAATTCCCCTTTTCTCCTGAGCACGCAGGGAAGGGCTGTGTACGCCAAGCAGTCTGCGCAGCGCTGCCCTGCTCTGCTCCCAAACGCACAGCAGCCAATTGCTCAAATACAGCAGGGATTCAGCAACACCACTGCTGAGAGCGAGCCTTGCTCTCAGCCCCAGCCTTGCACCGAGCCCCAGCTCTGACCCAAGCCCTGCATTTTGCTGCAGGCAGGCAGATGAGAGGCAGAAATGAGCCACAGCATCCTCTGGGTGCATCCTGGCCATCACACAGCTTCACCCTTCTCCTTTCTCCTCAGCCTGTTGCATCTCAGCAGCTTCTCCCATGCAGAGGATTGGCCACGTGGGGACCTCGTCGAGGCTGGGGATGCAGACACTGGGCAGCAAAAGTGGATTCGCCCAATGAGTGATGCTGATAAAACCAGAAATTCTCCAGCACGGAGATGTGCTGCTTTGCTTTGAGATTGTTAACACGGGAGTGAAGCAGGACTGCTGTCAGCTGGGAAACAAAATCAATGGAATGTTATCACACAGCAAGGGGAAGCAGAAAGCGGTTGTTAGGCTGAAAATAAGACTCCCCCCCCACAAAAATAGTGAACATCACAGGAGAGAGCTCTTGGGAAAAGCCCCTTCTGCCCCTGCAGAGCAGCATAGGGATCAGTGAGGTCCGTCCCCCTGCAACCCAACCAGCCTGGCTGCAGCTGGGTGAGCCAAACCCAAAGAGCATTCGTTCAGGTAACTGCAGGGGGTACCGAAGGATCTCTGCTTGCTGCTGATGGATGCAGCCCCACGTGGCACCCAGTGGACCAACCCAGGACATGGCAAATGCTTCATATTCGGTGCTGAGCCCCTCAGAGGCACCATCATTCAGGCATCTCACTTTGTGCCAAGCAAAGTCTTTGGAGGTTCTCAGTGAGCCAAAAGCTCTGCCAGAGCCACATAAGGGCCCATGAGGAATATGGGATACCCTATGACCAAGCAGAGACACCAGCCCTACACAGATGGCTGTATCCCACAGAGCATCCCCAGCTGTGCAGTCCCATGGGCACTTCCAGATCCACCCAAGCAAGGAAATACTGTTTGTCTGCAGTCCGTTCATCCACCATGTGATGCTCCATCTCCTTCAGTGTGCCGGTTTCCAGCAGCAACAGGAAGACCCCAGGCAGCCCCCAAAGGCCCCTCACTGGGAAGCAGCTGAGTCACAGCATTCCATCCCTGCAGTGCCATCATCCCTGTGATGCCATCACCCCCACGTTGCCCCAGCCGCAACGATGGGATGCGGGCAGGCAAAGTACTGGGCTGGAGCAGATCGTGCTCCCATCTGTACTAATTGGGATCACTGCAGTGGATGGCTGTGGCACGGGGACACACGTGAGGCTCAGACAGCCTGGGGGGCTCCGTGCCATTGCCTCGGTCCAACCAGCAGCACTGCAGGGACAGCAGCCTTGTTACCACGATCAGGTCAGCGCAGTCCCCTCGTGCTGTCGAGGTGGAGGGGCTCAAACAGCAGCTCAAGCCACAGCCCTCATTAAGTTACTGATGTCACACCAGAGCTCACGCACACAGAGGGGTTCAGGCAATCAGCTCAGCCTGCTGGGGTCTCCCAGCCCAAAGGGTGAGGCTTGCACTGCCGCAGCCACCCCACGACAGGCAATTCCCTGCTCTTTTTCAAGCTACATCACAAAGCGCAGATTCAAAGCATCGCTCCAGCCTCAATATTTACGCCCTCCATCCACAGCACCTCACTGCTCCGCGCTCCACGCCGGTTCCCCACGCACCGGGACTTCGCTGCTGCAGCGGCCGCTGTCCCCGCTCCCTCTGGCGGCCGCGTACGGCGCAGCGCCCGGAGCGCCGGGGATGTCCGCAGTTCAGTTTTGGGATCGGATATCTGCTCCTCAGCTTTAGGGTCGGGCAGATGGGGGACGGCTCGGAGACAAGCAGCCATCGAGCTTTGCTTCGGCTGGGAATTAAAACCCGACGTCCCTGCGCTTGTTCCAGGATGCGATGCAAGCCAGGACCTGAGCGAAGCCGGGTTGCTGTTGGGAACTCAGCACAGCCGAGGAGCAGTCGGTGCTCAGCACCCCACGGTGCACAGCAGGAACGGTGCTGGTAGCTGCCAGCATCCTGTGGGTCTGCGTGCCCCCAGCACCAGCCCGGCGGGGGGGAACGGGGCTGACCCTGAGCTTTACAGCAGTGTTGGACTTTGGATCCGTGCACCAGGAAACAGCTCTGCAAACACCAGCGCCCTTGGAGCAGCAGTGGGGAAGGGCCTCTGGTGCCTGCCAGCCCTCACCCTCCTCCTCCTGCCCACAGCCACCCTTCAGCCCCGTGTCCCCAGGATGCCCTGCAGCTGCACCGATGCCCAGCACCTCCCTGACCCTCATCTGGATGTGTCCCAGCACTGAAACCAACAGCAGCTCTGCCAGGCAGCGGCAGAGCGGGGCTCCAAGAGGCCATCTGCAGCGGAAAGAGAGTGCTCGCTCTGTCTCCAGGATGGGTTTATTTGAAGGCTGCCAAGGAGGAGGAGATCGGCCCCGGGGGGGGGGGTGAAGGGCTGGGAATCCTCCTCACCCTGGAGAGAAAAGCCTCAGGTTCCCCAGTATCACTGCTTTGGGACTGGGCGAGTGCCACAGCATGGGGCAAATGCTCCAGCAAATGCTGCGGGGACAGGAATGGTGCTCAGGGGCAGCTGCAGAGCAAAGCCTCCTGGCTGCCTTTGGGAGAGGAGGAGAAGAAGAGTTGGGAATGTGACATTTAATCACGCAGCAACGAAAGGTTCCCAGACACATCTAATAAGACAATTATAGTGCATGTTAATAATAGATTATTAAAAAGCTTATTTATGGAGGTTTAAGCAGGCAGATGGCAGGGCTGTGTTGATAAGGCTCTCCCCAGCCCCGCTCCGAGCATGCGGAAGGGATTTACCTGCTCCTGCTGCTTAACCCCTTTGTGGCTATGAGCAGCAAAGCTGCAAACAGCTGGGAGGGGACCTTTAAGGGGTGCCACCAGCAGGCAGAGGGAGCAGAGCCCAGGGGGGAGTGGTTCTCAGGGCTCCAGGAACTGTGCTGAAAAATGGCTGTGAGCAAAGCAAGCTCCCTCCTGGTGCTAAGCAGGGGGAAAAAAACACTCAATTTGGAGGAAAAGCACTGTCCCCACTGGCTGGCAGAAGGGGGGCTGCTGCTGCCCTGGCAGGGGTCAGAGCCTCTGATTTCCAGGGCTTGGATCCTGCTGGCTATGAGCAGGGAATGCTCCTCAGGAAGCTGAGATTTGGAAGGTTTGCCTTAGTTTGGATAAGGGAAAAAATGCTCAGCGCGGGCCAGGAGGTGACTCACCAGGACGGCGGGGCAGGTCCAGCACTGCCTGCAGCCCAGGAAAACAACAGGGAGAGCAGCACCGGAGCAAAAGCAAAGCAGACACTGGGAGGAGGGAGGTTGGGGGGGGGGGGGGGGGGGGGGGGGGGGGGGTAGGAATAACAGCACCGAGCTCTGACATCCCCCAGCTCTGCTTCACCTCCACGGGCAGCAAAGCCCTCCGTGCCCCAGTGCTGCTGGGTAGAGGGGAATATAGAGAGATGGGAACAGGGGGTATGGGAGGAGGGTGCTGCATCCCAAGGACAGCAGCGTGAGCTTTTGGAGCATCCTGGGACACGGGGACCCTGCGAGGGGTCTTCATCATTACCTGCTGCTGCAGCACCAAGCATGGCATAAAAAGCAAAGAAACGCAGATGGAACAGCAGCCAAGGGAAAGATTTCTCACAACGCAACAAGAAAAGGCAGGAGGGCAAAAAATAAACCCACCCCAGCTGCCGGCAGCACAACCCCAAACCCAGGCCAGCCCCCGGGGGTCCCGACCCAGCGCAGGGATGCGAAGCTCTGTCACCTCCATTATCTCGTGCTGAGGACGCGGCCGTTACAGAGCGACGCGGCCGCATTTGTTCCGCTCCCCGACCCCAAACCCGACAAAAGGAACGCGGCCGCTCCCATTCACTCGGCGCAGACAATGCGGGGTCAGAGGAGAGGCCAAAGCAATCCCCACCGCCCAGCCCACCCCAATGGCACCGTCCTGAGGCCGCCGCGAAGCCCCACTCTGCGTGCTTTGGGAGTGTGGGAACCTCTCCTAAAGGAATGATCCGAAGGCAAATATTTTATTGCTGCTCTGAATGCTCGGGATGCTGCTGGAAGAGCCCCCAGTAGGGACGAGCAGTGCATCCCGGGGAGCAGCTCCGCATCGAAGCTTTGAGGAGATGGAAACGAGGAGCTCGGCACACTCTGTAGCCCCAACACACCAAGGAGCCGAGCAGCAGGTGCCCGCTGCCCTGCAGCACCTAACAGCAAGGCGATGCCTTCCTCAGAGCCCCCGCTGCGAGCAGCGCAACGCCGACATCTCAGCCACGGCGTGATCGGAACGAACCGCTGAAGTTTGTGCGCCCCGGAGAGGAGCGCGGTGCATCCCACGGGCACAGGGTGCGCGTCCCAGAGCGGAGCAGACGTTGAGATTAACGATGGGATGGATGGATCCCCATCGGGGATGGGGGGGAGGCACACAGAACCCCGCGCCTTGCGGACCCGAACAGCAGCATCCCCGGGCCGTCGGAAGGGCACCGCGCGGGGCAGCGGGGCTGAAGGCGAATTCGGTCGGGGCGGCACCTCCAGCCCCAAACCCCGCTCCAAACGAGGGGAAACACAACGACCCCCCAAACCACCCAAAGCGCAGCGCTTCAGACGCGGACCCCTCCACGGCGAGCTGCTACCGGGGCGCGGAACCCCCCCGGAGTTTCGGGCGCAGCCCCATCGCGAGCGGTGCGGCGCAGCCCCGTGCCTCAGTTTCCCCGCAGAGCCGCTCAGCCCCGCACCGCACGCGGTCACGGCGAACGAACACCGCAAAACGCCGCGACACAGCCGGACCCGGAACGCCTCCCCATCCCCGCCCCGTGCCTCAGTTTCCCCGTACTACCGAAAAACCCACCGCCCTTCCCAAACTCCAACCGTGGGGTAACCGAGCACCGGACCCAAGCCTGACCGCAACCGCACCGCTCACCGGAGGGCGTCTCGGTGTCCAAGGCGCAAACCCGCAAAGCGAGGGCGAGCAGCAGCGCCCGGGCGCTGCGCATGGTGCGAGGGCGGCGGCGGGGCGGAGGGGCCGGGGGCGGCCGCCGACACCACCGCCACCGCCGCCTCCTGCGGGCCCCCCGGATCCGGCGCAGCGGGGCCCGCGCGTCCGCCCCGCTCCTCAAATAGCGGCGGCCCCGCGCCGCCCTGACGTCAGCGCCGCCGGCCCCGCCGCCTCCACCGCCGCCACCGCCGCGGGCAGCGAGAGAGGGCGGGGAGAGGGCGGCGAGAGGGCGCCCCCTGGCGGCCGTACGGAGAGTAGGCAGCGCGGTGCCGCCCCCGCTGGGGGGCTGAGCCGTTCCGAGGGGCTGAACGCGGATCTGAGGGCTCCCGGTTGCAGCGGGGGGTGTACGAGGTGGGGGGGTAAGGTTGGGGGTGCGTGGTGACAGAGGGGTGGAAGGTGGGGGAGGTTGCAAGCTTGTGGTCGCAAGGGGGTGGTTGGTTTGGGGGATGCAGCTGGGGGGTGAGTGATGGATGGAGGTCGGTGAGGTTCTGGGGGGGGGCGGTGGGGTGCGTGGCTCGAGGGGGTGCACGCTTGCAGGGGTGATGAAAGGCTACAGGAGGAATCCCTGGGTGCTGTTGCGTGGGGTGATTCGTTGATGGAGGGGTGCAAGATTGGGGGATGCTTGGTGGCATCTTGGGGTTGCGCGGTTGCTGAGGGGTGCACGGTTGCAGGATATTGACAGGGAATGCTCAGCGCGGCTGCATGGGAGCAGCAGTGGCCGTGGCGGGGTGTCACCCAGCATTGCCACCATCCCTGGGGCCAGACAGGGGGTGATGGATGGGGAGAGGGGAAGGGAAGGGAAGGGAAGGGAAGGGA
>JAPSGF010000057.1:4379168-4401070 GCA_035772895.1 Perdix hodgsoniae | reverse complement strand
TGAGTTCTGCCATCCAGCTCAGCTCCTCCCTCTGCATGCTCTGTGCTGCTGCTGCACCCCAAGTCCCTCTGTTTTATCCTTAGGGGGTGAAATCCACCCAGGTAGGAGCACTGCACCCTCCCAATGCAGTCTATTTGTCATTAACAAAGCAAAATCAAAGCTAAGCCCCCCACCACCACCACCATTCTGCACCACTGAGGTCTACAGCTGGCACGTGGCTCTGTGCATCCATGGATTCACCCCAGTGCCAGCCTGGTGCCAGCTGCAGGTCTGTGCACAGAGCAGGACACACCATTCTGCACTACCGAGCTGCAGCCAGGTCCCTCCAGGGCCCTTTATCCCCGCAGGGAGGAGGAGGAGGAGAAGGAGCAGGGGTTGGGGGCTGTCTGTACGTGGGCCAGCTTTCCTGCCATGGAGCAGCACATGGCCTGGGAGCTTGGCAGTGCCCTTGGGACAGCTGTGTCCCCATGATTCTGTCAGTCCCCATGGCTCCAGTGCGTGCTGAGCCCTGGCTTTGGTCCCTGGGACCACGGCCCCTTCCCATCCTCACCCCATCTCCTGCTGCCATCAGCCCCCAGTGCCTGCAGGAGCAATCGAGCTAAAATGAAGTAATCACTCTTCAAGTGCAGTCATTTGCAGAAAAAACGCAGGCCTCTCCGTGATTGCAAATGGTCTCTGCTGAAACCCTCATTCCCATTCCAAGGATAAATGTTTGCAGCTCCAGTGTGACAGCAGCCTGCAACACAGCCCTCGTGTCCTCACTGCGTCTCTGGGTTCCTCTGGATCGGGGACAAAAAGATGGAGTTTGGGGCTTTTGAGCCTCCTGGGAGCCAGCAGTGCTTTGGGGAGGGACGTTTTTCTCTCACTCATATAAGGACAAAGTGATGGAGCAGGGCCCATAACCCCCCAGAAGCCATGGGATGGGGGGGCTGCAGAGCTGCCCTGCACTGAGTGGGACTCCCTCCCCCAAACCTCTCCTTTTTGGCTTATTTCAGAACACCACACTTTCTCCCTTTTTCCTGTGAGGACATCAGAGCTGTGAGGACACAACCTGGCTGTGCATCCCCCAGCACTGCACAGCCATCCCTCACCCCACTTTTTTACCTTCTGCTTTTGTCCCTCTCTCTCCAACACCGCCCTCTGTCCCTCTCCCCCCTCCCCTTTGTTTCTCTCTTCTTTTCTCTATCTCTCTCCCTATTACACCACCATCCAGTCCTTTACCTCTAATAAGTCCCCGCTATTTTCTCAAATCACCGCCTTTTCCTAATGCCCCAAATCCTTCTCTTTCTTAGCAGACAAAACAGCTGATCTCATCCCGCCCAGCGGTCAGGCCGGATGTAATGGGGCTATTAGATGAGTTATCACTGCCTGAAAGGATGAAATAACTCCGTGCCTTCACCCAAATAAACCAGCAGAGCCACTCGTGGTCCTGTTCATGGCAAAGAAGGAGTGAGACCGGAGGAAAGAGCTGTGAAGATGCTGACATGATGTTAGAACACAGAGTTATGCTGTGTTGCTTCAGACTCAGCTCCTCTGCCCTGGGGTTTCCCAATGGAAATTGCTCAAAAACTATTCCAGAGCATCACCCATCAGGCTGCAGTGCTTAACACAGGGCCGCAGCTGCAACCCCAAGCGCGTGGGTTTGCCCCTTCCTGCTTTCAGCAGTAAAATGGTTTTGGTAAGAAAAAAATTAAGGCACAACAACCAGGCGGATCTGCCCCAAAACACAGCGTTGTCTCCTCCAACATTGACTTTTTTCCTTAAAAGAAAGCGAGGTGGGAAATGAATCAGCCCACGTGCTTGGGGACCCTGATGGCATCCAAAGTGACGAGAGCCATTCTGGGTTTGGGAGTGCTCAGCTTCCCACTGTCACCTCTGGGTGCTACCAGGCCTGGTCTGAGCAGAGGCTGGAGCAGTGCTTTGTCCAGCATTCCTAATTACTTTTTACTTTGGGGATGACACCGCTTTTCCAGTTTGTTTTCTTCCACTGGATTTGATTTTGGGGGCTGTTTGCCCTCCTCGCAGCTCTGCTTTGGTGCTCTTCCAAACTCCATCAGAGAAAGGATGCGCTCGGCAGTTTGCAACACAAAGAGCTCGTCAGGCGTTTGGGCTGAGCAGGGCTGAGCTGAGGCACCAGCAGAGCCCCGGGAACAATGGATTCCCATCCCAGACAGCATCGCTTGTGCTCACAGTGCTGCAGCATTGGGAAAGCGTCGGCTCTGCTGTGGTCAGGGGCAGAATGGAGACGTGGGGACCTGGAGCAAGGGAGGGAGGAAAAAAGTTTGGAAGGAACATTAAAAAAAGCAGAAAAGGTGCTGGTTTGACTCATTTCTGATCATTCTTCTGAACTATTTCAAGAGCCTTCCTCTGCCTAGAGGAGTCTCTGCTTGTATGGGATGCATACGTGTACATGTACGCAAGGATATTAGTGCATGTGCATGCAAGTGTTCAGGTGTTTCTCTCCCTGCAAAAGGACCACGATGACATTTTGGGTCCCCACGGCTCGCAGCACAGCTGGATCCTTTGTCTGCTCCTTTCCCTTATTGATGGCTCCAGCGAAGCCTCCTTTCTCATCTCATTGGCAGAGGATCAGAACTCATCAATCCTCAGTTAGCTGCCGAGCGCTCTGTTTCTTTTATTATTTTCTTTTATTATTATTATTTCAGAATGAAACAATTCAAAGGGAAAAAGAAAAAAAGAAAAAGAAAGAAAAAAAAAAAGTAATAATGCAGGCTGTTCTGGAGGCACAAGGCTCAGCCATTGGCATGTGTACAGAAATTAATCCTGGGCAGCCACGTGCTGGCAGCTGCTGCTGTGTGGAGCGTTTGGCACGAGCGTGGCTTTAGGTGGAGGATTCAGAAGGGGTTATGGAATGGCCCAGCACTGCCAGAGAGGTTAAATGAGGGTTTCAGGGCTAAACTAAGGATTATAAGAGTGGTTCTTTAAGCTCAATATATTTTGTGTTCTCAGGTTCAGGTATGTCTAATCAAAAGGCAGTTGACCAATTTGCCACCTTCTGCCAGGAATTGCTTAGCAGATGATTCCCTGGATCTGAGTTCTGTTATGTTTCAGGCACAACATCACAGCAAATGTCACCCAGGTGCCACCCGCTGAGCTTTCATGAGCAGACCTGGGGCTCTGGGCCAAGCACCTCCCAGGTGCACAGCCAAACCCAGCCCTCAGTTTGCTTTCCAGCCATGAACACGGGTGACCAACCCGAATCAGCCGATGGATGAGACAAACCTTTGCTCATTGGTTTTAAGCAGGAAAAGGCAAAGGGGAGCTGGGAGCATCACTGAGCTCCTGGCAGAGCCCTGCCTGTGCCACCACCTCAGCCCCATCCTCATCCCACCACTCCCAAACCCCTCTCATGCAAATGCAATTCCGGGAGATGAAGCAGCCATTAATCACCAGGAAATTGTGCTTGTTACAGGAGAAACATTAACAAAATAATCATAAATAGTCTGCCAGCCCTGATTTGCAAATGCATAGATTCTGAACCTTATGGGAAGGCGTCTCATTCTGCTCCAGTAATTAGTTATTAACCCTTTGCCACACAGAGTGGGCACCCAAGCTTCCCACTGTGCAGGCTCACCCACGTTGCTGCATCTTAAACATGGCTGCATCCATACTTTCAGGATACAGCTGTGCTTGGGCTCCCACCAGATGTGGGTTTGTGCCGAGGAAATGGAATCCTATGAGCTGTGGGAAGGAAATGGGCTTTGGAACCCACAAAGCTGAGCCTGGCTCCTCTTGTGCCAGCACTGTTGTGTATCTCTTTCTTAATGTTATGCTGAATTTAACAGAGTGGAAATCACAGAATCACAGAGAAGTGTGTATATCGAGTTAATTACAACGTCAGCAGGTGGAGGGGACCAGTTTTTGGTGAGGAAGTGGGAAATGAGGCCATCGAAAGCATGAAATAAAATGATGTGGGGAAGAAAAGAGCAGCAGCTGCCCACTGCCTCCCCTGGTGGGGTGTCAGCTGCATGGGGGGGTGGGGTGGGGATGGAACACCATGGCCTGAGGTTGGACTTCCAGGCTTTCATCCAGCACTGAGCAACCCCTCCGAATGCCATCGGTACCCGCGTGCTCCTGTGATGGAGCAGCCATGGGATGCAGCACAGGTGGTGTTGGCTCCTAGATGCCACCCTGCCCTGCTCAGCCCACGCTGTGTCCCTGCAGCCCCTGCAATGAGCACCAGTGTCACGAGCACTGTCGGTGCTCTGCAGCCCTTGGGCAGCAGTTGGCAGAGCTGAAACCTCTCCTCCGAACCTCACCCAGAATAGCAGCAAGGCAGGAAAGTTCCCATCAGCTGCTTCACAGAGCTTCTTTCTCAACACCAGGGCTTTCCCTTCCTCTTGAACCCTCCCCCACTCATGGAATTCACACCCCAAAATGTTATTTTTCCTTTTTATTATTATTAAAACAACCTTAAAACATGATGCCAGTTGACACCGGCCTTTCACTTCAGCTTTCCCACTGAGCTGCCCTTGATTTTCAGTTCTTTTTTCATAAGAGGAACTTATTTTTACAAGAAGAACTTATTTGTAAAAGCCACTGTTAGTTCTGCAGTGACAAGATGAGAAGCACACGCAGCATCTTCACTTCCCTTTTTCTTCCCCCCAATGTAATCAGCTTTAATTGGAAAAATAAATGAGATCTCTCCTTCAAGACAATTATACCGAACATTGGATTAAATTACTATTAGGATTTTTTTTTTCCTTAGCACTGCCTGTTGTTTTAAATAACCACGCAATGAGCATCTTGCTGTTCTTTGTGCATGGAAGGAGCACGAGTGCTTTGGGCTGGGGATGGGACAGGGAAAATGGAAGGGTTGCTGGGGACAAAATGCATCAGTGTACAAACAGACAGGGCCACAGAGTGCTATGGCATGGCATGGCATGGCATGGCATGGCATAGCATGGAATGGAGTGGCATGGAATGGAATGGCAAGGTATGGAATGGCATGGCAGGGTGTGGTATGGTAAGGCATATCATAGCACAGTAAGGCACTGCATGGCATGGTGTGGTTACAGAGATGATCAGGAGACTGCAGCACCTCCACTATGAAGACAGGCTGAGGGAGCTGGGCTTGTTCAGCATGGAGAAAAGAAGGCTGTGTTGTGAATCATTGCAGCCTGCAGGACCTAAAGGGAGCCTACAGACAGGAGGGGAATCAACTCTTGGAAAGGGGAGATAACAGCAGGATGAGGGGAAATGGTTTGGAGTTGAGGGAGGGGAGATTGAGGTTGGATGTCAGGGGGAAATTGTTTGCTGTGAGAGCGGTGAGGTGCTGGAACAGCTGCCCGGAGAGGCTGTGATGCCCCGTCCATCCCTGGAGGTGTTCAAGGCCAGGTTGGATGGGGCCCTGGGCAGCCTGGGCTGCTGTGAGATGTGGAGGTTGGTGGCCCTGCGTGTGGCAGGGGGTTGGAGCTCCGTGATCTTTGGGGTCCCTTCCAACCCTGGCCATTCTGTGATTCTGTGATTCTGTGGGTGTGAGCTGACATGGCTGTGCCAAACCTGTGCTCCCCAGGAGACTCCATCATCCAGAACGCAGCCAACAGCGGCGTGGGGCAGGCTGTCATCCAGATTGCAAAGGCAATGGGCATCAGGACCATCAATGTGGTGAGGGATAGGTGAGTGCTGTGGGGTGGGGGAAGGGGAAGGAGGCACAGTGTGGGGACAGGAGGTTCCTTCTGAGCATGTTCAGCCCAGAGAAGGTTGTGAAGACTCAATCATAGGGGGTCTGATTCTGTTTTATTTCGGTTTTCTGTGGTTCATTTGTGTCATCTGTGCATCACTGGGGCATTTGTAGGTAATTACAGGCCTGCCAGGCTCGCTTCAGTGCCTGGCAAAATTATGGAGAATATTCTGAGGGTTATTGAGAAGCACCTGGAAGGCAGTGCGGTGTCGGTCACAGCCAACACAATTTCATGAGGGGAAAGTCCTGGTTAATGAACTTAATATTCTTTTATGACAAGGTCACACACCTTGTTGTCTGAGGGAACAGCATGGAGCTCTGTCAGTGGACAGACAGGTGGGGGTAAGGGAAAGGTTCTGCTCCAGAGGGTGGTGGGCATGGAACAGTCTGTCCGTAGGACAGTGGGCACAACTGCCAGAGCTCAGAAAGCATTTGGACACTGCTGTGAGACACAGGGTTTGGCTTTGGGACGGTGCTGTGTGGAGCCAGGGGTTGGCATCAATGGTCCCTGCAGTCCTTTGTCCCCCAGCCCTGTTTCAGCAGGAGGAGGGTGGGGGGGATGCCCTGATCTCTGCCTCACAAGGCCTCTCTCCCTCCAGACCCGACCTTCCCCAGCTGGTGGAGAGGCTGCTGGCCTTGGGTGCAGACCATGTTGTGACAGAGGATGCGCTGAGGAAGCCGGAGATGAAGGAGATATTTAAGGTACCTCAGCGTGGAGCCATCTGAGAGGCTGCCCCATAGCTCTGTACCTCGAGTGGAGCTGCAGGGGTAGCAAAAAGGAAAATGCAATAAGCAATTGTGAGTCAGGGCAGGCAGCATGACATCTGGGCTGTAAGTCATTAGGAATAGATACAGTTCTCTAAGCCACTCACTAATCGCCTCATATATTTACCCAGCCATTAATACAAATGGGCTTAGTGGAGCTCTCTGCACAGTGCTGATGGAGGGCTCCCTTCTTTTTTCCTGCAGAGCATCCCGAAGCCCCGGCTTGCCCTGAACTGCGTTGGAGGCAGGAGCACGACGGAGATGCTGCGGCACCTGCAGTGAGCTGGGCTGAGGGGTGGGCTCAGAACCTGCTCCAGGACAGGGCACACAGGTTGGGGTGAGATGGGGCAGAGCTGCACCTTGGGGACCATAGGCAACTCACGGCCTTGTACCTCCTGCAGACCCAAAGGGACCATGGTGACCTATGGAGGAATGGCAAAGCAGCCCGTGACAGTGCCAGTGGTGAGTATGGGGATGGTGTTGGGTACATCTGCAGGAGTTCAGTGCATCCTCTGTCTGGATGTCACATTCAGAGCCTCCAAATTTCTGTCTTTGCTTTTAACCGATTGGGTTTGCTATGGAATGAGCTGCTTTGCATTCTGCTGTGGGTCTCTTGATTGCACTCATGGAGGATTTGGACTGCACTGAAGTCCCTGCACTGAAACGACCCCACAGATGCCGAGTGTCCAACTTGTCCTGGTGCAAACTGTTCTTGCATACTGGGGCTGTGTGTATCTCCTTGATGTGAAACTGGATTTTATCCCAGTGAGACGCAGCTCGGTGCTGCAGCACGTGGTGTTTCATTCCTGTGAACCTGTCAAAGCAGATCTGTCCCAATTTAGTGCTCTGAGTGAGGCTACTCACACTAGCAAGAACTCAGGAACAGACTGAAGGGGACAGATCTCATCTCCTGTTTGTGCAGAGTGCCTTCATCTTCAGGGATGTGAGGCTGCGCGGCTTCTGGATGACCCAGTGGAAGAAGGACCATGGTGAGCTGCAGGCTTGGGGTTAGGGATGCATTAGAGTTGGGTTAGGGTTGGGTCAGCGTTCAGGGTGACAGCGACCACCTTCTTCTCCCACAGACAAGCAGAGCATGGCCAGCATGGTGGATTCCCTGTGCCAGATGGTGCGGAAGGGGCAGCTCAGCACTCCTGCCTGCACTGCAGTCCCACTGGAGGACTTCAGGGAGGCCTTGGTGGCCTCTATGCAGCCCTTCATCTCCTCCAAGCAGATTCTGCTGCTTTGACTTCTCGCAAAAATTGTTTCTTTTTTTTTCCTTTTTTTTTTTTTTTTTTTTTCTTTTATTTTCAGGTATTAAAAGCCTCTGGAATTTTGCAGGGGCTGCACTGAACAGAGGCTGGGTTTGCTTCTGGAGGGAGACTCGGGTCTCATTTTAGTTTTGTTGTAGCAGAAAGCCTGCGCTCTTCCCTTGGCCATCTCAAGGGAAGGGAGCAGATTGAATTGCAAAACCACTTTTTAAAATATTAGTATTATTATTACTTTTTTGTTGTTGTTAATTTTTCCCTCCCTAGCACATGCAGTGCTGGCATCATTGCAGGGCATCCACACAGGTTGGAGTTACACTGGACAACATGGGAACATTTTGTACCCCTGGGCTCACCCCAACAGCTCACCACCATCGACGTGATTTTTCCAATGCCTGGACTTGAATTCAGTTTTGCTGCTGTTACTGAACCACCACAACTTTGATTGTGGAACGCGCAGGGAAATCAATGTCTGATATGTTTATTTTTGTAAAATGCTGCCAATAAATGTTTATGTGTTCAAAGCATTCTGTTGATCCAGCAGCCCCTGGAAATTCTTGCTGTTCCCAGTTCATGGCTGGGAAATCCCACAGCTCATAGAGGGGAAGCATGGGTGGGCTCTGCCCCATGAGGAACAGGTTGTCCAAGGAGGTCGTGGATACCCATCGCTGCAGGCATTCAAGTCCAGGCTGGATGTGGCTCTGGGCAGCCTGGGCTGCTGGTTGGTGACCCTGCACACAGCAGGGGGTTGGAAATGGATGGGCGCTGTGGGCCTTTGCAACCCAGGCCATTGTGTGATCAGCACTATGGGGGTTGGGTTAGCGTTAGGGTTGGGTTATAGCTCGCCAGGAGCCTGCAGCAGGGGCTCATGGAGAGTAGAGGGAGCAGCTCTGCCCTTGGGGCGGGTTTCTCGTTTTCAGCAACAGCCCATAGAACAATTGCAGCCCCACTTCACCTTTCGGGGGGCAAAAATGGGGCTTTTGGGGTCTTCCAATAGGGAGGGAGGAGGAAAAAAAAAAAACGAAGCACCGAGGTTCGTGGCACTTAATTAACATTAGAACGGCCTCAAACGGAGGAGACCCTCGGGACCCCGACATTGGGGTCGACATCCCCCCCACGGTGCCTTCGGGGCAGGTGGGCCCACTGGTGCCGTGGCCCTTTTAAGAACCGTCAGGTGGGCGTGGCCTGACGTATCCCCGCCCCCCCACTCGTCGCCGCTCGGCGTCGCGACGTTGCAGCGCCGCCGTTTGGCCCCGCCCCCTCCCGCCCCCCCCCCGGGCGCGATGCCGCGGGTGTACATCGGGCGCCTCAGCTACCAGGCGCGGGAACGGGATGTGGAGCGTTTCTTCAAGGGCTACGGCAAGATCCTCGAGGTGGACCTTAAGAACGGGTGAGCCCGGTTCGGTCCAACTCGGCTCGGTTTGTCTGTGGAGCGCAGGCCCGGCCCTGCGTAAACGGCGGCCTTGAGTGAGGAGGGCCGGGCTTCGGTGCGGTGGGAGGCGGCAGCTCTGAGGGGCTGTGAGGGAGTTTGGGGTGGTGGTGTGGTGGTGGGGGGGGGGGTGGGGGGGGGGGGGGGGGGGGCGTGGGGGTGGTGAGCGTGGATTGAAGGGGAGGGAGGGCAGAGAGCCCTGTGTGTGAGCTGGGGGTGTGCTGTTGTGGGAGGGGAGGATGAGTCCTTGAGAGCAGCCCTGCGATGAAGGACCTGGGGGTTCTGATGGATGGAAAGCTTAACGTGAGGCAGCAGTGAGCTGTGCAGCTTGGAAAGCAAAAATGGGGTCCTGGGCTCCATCAGAAGAGGGGTGGCCAGCAGGGACAGGGAGGTGATTGTCCCCCTTTGCTCTGCTCTTGTGAGGCCCCATCTGCAGCACTGTGTCCAGGTCTGGAGCCTCCAGTACAAGAAAGACAGGGAGCTGTTGGAGGGGGGCCAGAGGAGACACAGAGATGAGCTGGGGACTGGAGCACCTCCACTATGGAGACAGGCTGAGGGAGCTGGACTTGTTCAGCATGGAGAAAAGAAGGCTGTGGGGTGAATCATTGCAGCCTGCAGGACCTAAAGGGAGCCTACAGACAGGAGGGGAATCAGCTCTCTGAAAGGGTAGATAACTGCAGGTCAAGGAGCAATGGTTTGAAGTTGAGGGAGGGGAGATTTAGGTTGGATGTCAGGGGGAAATTCTTTACAGAGAGAGCGGTGAGGTGCTGGAACAGCTGCCCAGAGAGGCTGTGATGCCCTGTCCATCCCTGGAGGTGTTCAAGGCCAGGTTGGATGGGGCCCTGGGCAGCCTGGGCTGCTGTGAGATGTGGAGGTTGGTGGTCCTGCGTGTGGCAGGGGGTTGGAGCTTCGTGATCCTTGAGGTCCCTTCCAACCCTGGCCATTCTGTGATTCTGTATCGCCTCTCAGCTGGGCTGAGCTGTGGTGCTGCCCCTTCCCAGCACCCAGCCTGGTGGGGTGGCAGTGGCTCCCCATGCAGGTGTATTTGAGCACCTGCCCCCTCCCCAGCAGTCAGGGTGGGATGCCCGTGGGCAGTCTCCCCTGCAGCCATGCACCTGTGGTAACGTAAGGACCCCTTGCTGCATTTAAAGGGCTGGGTCCTGATCCATCAGCACTTGCATGAGGCATTCAAGTATGGATTCTCAAGGGGAAACAAATTGCTGCTTTCTTTTTTCCTGTTTCTTGAAGCTAATGAGCCTGGCATCTTTGAAACCCAGCTTGAAGTCTTGTTTAGGAAGACTGAGTGGGATATGGAATTTGTTGCTATTAGCCTAGAGCTAATGTTCTGTTTGTAAATGGATCTCTTGTAAAAGTTAGAGCATAACAAAAAGCCTCCTAAACTGTTACACTGGTTTTACTGGGAGGTGGACATTTAACAGGTGCATAAGACAAATAAAAGCGGTTATTAAAACAAAAAGGTGTGCGCATTTGATGTGTTTTATTGATGTTTTATTGATGTTTTAGTAATATTGAAGTCTGCTCAGATATTTGGTTGCACGTTGTTGAAGCTCGAGGTCTGTCTTGTTTGTATGTTGTTGTATAAAACCTCTGTAAGAAATATTTGTTTTTCATAGGCAGATGTCAGTGGGGAAAAACATCTGTTAATGAAGGGATCTACCAAAATGCATGTCTGATGCAGCTAATGGGCTGGTCCTCTTGCTTTATTGAGAAATGTCTTTGAAGTAGTGGCCCTTCCCTGCCAGCTGAGCATTTAGATGTGCTCTGTGGGGAGCTGTGTTGAGTTCAGGTGGCCAAAGCTGAAAGCATCGCTCAAGGCATCCTGAGTGCCAATTACAACGGGCTGCAGAGTGAAAGGGAAGGCACAGCCCGTACCAACAGTGTGAATATCCTGAGTGTGACACCGAAGTTCACTTGGGGGAGACAGAGTTCAAAAGCTGCGGGTAACTGGAGGGATACAGAAAACTTCATGTAACTGAGCGGTCATCTGCCTTGCTGTCTGCTGATTCTGTGGTAGGTTGCTTTGCTGTGGGTTAAATAGAGCTCCATGTATGTTTCTAGGATGGGCTTTTATAGGGCATTATCCTGAAGCTGTCTCTGCAGGCTCCTGGTGGCTTGTATTTAAATTCCAGTTGGACAGCTGTTGACTCAGGCTATCAGATTTGATGCTGTTCTGCTTGGGTTCGCCTCATGCTCGACATTTGCTGGAGCACTCCATTGCTTTGTTTGCCCAATGATCCTTTCTTGTCAGCCTATTTTTAGTAGTGCTTAGCAAATGATTAAAAATGACTGCACAGTGTTTCACTCTGTAGAGTCTTTCAGTTTCTTCTGGAAGCTGGTGGGCTGTTGGCAGCGCTCAGCCTGCAGGAGATCAGCCTGTCAGTATTTTAGCAGCTAAGCTGAAGTGCTTCAGCAATAGGATGAGACTGGAATGTGATGCAGCAGAGTCCTGAAGGCTTTGCTGGGTCTTCGATGTTGCTAGTTGTAACTTAAGTTTGCAGTTCAAAGTCTTTGAACAACGTTTACCTGAGGGAAGGACCAGAGAATAAACATCTATTCCTTGTAGGTCCTTCCATTTGTGTTTGAAGTTTCTGGTTGTGTGCTCACAGTTCTCACGTATTTTCCTACATGGACATCTGGAGCTGTGCACGGCAGCGGTGTGTGTATTAAGTGACCAGAAAATTGGACTTTTCAGCCTGCTTTTTTATCTTCTGAAAGCATGAGAAAAACTAGCAGTAATAACTTGAAAGCTGGAAGCTTTTGCTGGTGGTGAGACCAATTTGCAATCTTGCTAGCTTTAACAAATAATTTTGTCTGTGTACTTCCCTGCCCTGCGTCACCCTGAGCAGCTTTCTGGTGTTCATGGCTTCGCCTTGGAGAAATCCCTGCGAGAGGAGGGACGTAACTTCTGCGATGCATTGAGGAGCAGAGATCAAAGCCAAAAGCTTCAAGCTTCAATTCTTTCATCTCGCTGAGTTCAAAAACTGTGTTTGTTGCCTAAAGAGAAGTGATTTGATTTCCCTGCGAAATGTTTGACTTGGGTGAGAGCAGCTAGTATTAAAAAATAAGGTTGGTGTCACGCAGTGGTGATAGCCAGCACAGCTGGATGTCAGGAGTGACAATTCCACTGAACTCTTCTTATCGTTCCAAAGGATTCGTGCTTTTCTCTTCCTTAATATTAATGGAGGTGAATGAGAGTTGTTTTCTGTTGCTTTCAGGTGTTCAGTTTTGGTAGCAGACCATTGGTGGCAATGTTTATCGATATTGAAGCAATTTCAAAGAATGATTACCAGATCTTAAGGGGTGCTTACATAGTTGAAGTTCTAAATACTGCAATTTGAATGTTTTCTGAGGTTATAACTTCAGTAACTCATTTCAATGACAGTTATGTTTCAAGCAGTCTGAAGATACTTTTCCTTGCGAACACCCTGATATTCCCTTTCCTGAGTGTAGCTTCATCAGAGCAGGAGGACTCAAAGACATCACATGAATTGGAATGGACTGTAAGCTGTTAAATTCTCTTTCAAGAGAATTTCCTTTTTTTTTCTTTCTTCTTATCCTAGAGCAGAAAATGGTGTAGCTTCACATTATCTGGAGTAAATTGCGTTGACGTTTTTAGTAAGTAGTTTTATGCCACATATGAAGTAGTAATAGTAGACATTTAAAAGAAGATTTACTTGCACTGCTGTCAAATAACAGCAGGTTCAGATTGCTGTAGTTAAAGCTGTGTCAGCAGTTGTGGCTTTCTGTGGTGTAAAACTGTGCTTCCAAAGGGGTTTGATTCATGGGTTTGGATCATACAGTTCAGTATTACACATATTTAACAGGTGGATCAGCATTACTTTCGTTTATGAGTGGTATGGAGTGTGGTTTTGTTGTTGCTGGCCCATCTTATTCTAGGGCTACTTTTGTGTTACTACACTCCTTGGTGAATAGGATGAACAGCATAGGGTAGATATGTGGCCATTCCTTTTGGAGCAAGTGAGGAGCAGGAGGTACAGCGCTTTCAGCTGAGGTTAAGCTGGTCATAATCCTCTCTGTGGGACCTTCTTGAAGGTGTTTTGGTGGGTGGACAACAATAAAAAAGCCACAAATGCATGGTGATGGGCATTTTACACAATGTTATTTTCTTTAAACGTGTGTTTGGGAACTGGCAGGCTTGAGTTTTATGTCAGCGCTCCCCTGAATTTGCTCTGCAGCCTTAAGCAAATCACCAGCGTGCCCTGAGAAGCAGCTGTAAGAAATGGTTTCAAAAACCATCCTCTGGGGTCCTGACTGAGGGGACTGGGTTCTTGCAGGCTGCCCAGGGGAGTGCTGGAGTCGCTGCCCATGGAGGTGTTGAAGAGCTGTGTAGATGTGTACTTAAGGACATGGTGCAATGGCCAATATTGGCAGTAGGTGGGTGGTTGGACAGATGATCTTGGAGGTGTTTTCCAGCCTCGGTTCTGTGATTCCTTGGCCCTGCACCCAGTGCTGTCTTTGCACTGTGTTGGCTGCAGGTGCCTCCATTCACCCCAGAAACTCATTTCTGGTTGCTGTTGCTGCATTTTTATTTATTTTTTTTTTACATCTCATAGCAAGGTTTGGTCTCCCCAAGCTCTCTGAAGTTTTGGGCAATTATAATCTGGTGGACATCAAGTACCTTCTGAGCTGTTACTGCCCACAGTCAAGAGTAAAATGAGTCTACTTAAGAGCAAAAGAAGATCCCTCTTCCTGACTTAACTTCACATTTTCCTTTTTGTTTGGCTTTTAAAGCACAGTGTACAGACCCCATGTGTTTGCATAGGTGGATGAGCATTTCCATGTGGGGTACTTAAATGAATATAGTTTCTCAGCAGAATCAGGTGATCAGCTGAAGGACAGCACACAGAGGTACCCTCATGTGGTTCCGCAGAGACAGCTGTTGTGAGTATGAAGACCTCAGGCTCAGTTTCGAGTGATTCTCTTCTCTTTATTTTCTCCCCTGTCTCTCCAGGTATGGCTTCGTTGAATTCGATGACCTGCGAGATGCAGATGATGCTGTTTATGAGCTAAATGGTAAAGATCTTTGTGGGGAAAGAGTGATCGTTGAGCATGCCAGAGGCCCACGTCGTGACAGCAGTTATGGTTCTGGACGCAGTAAGCACTACAATGCATTTGTATCAGTGACTTATTTTAAATAAAATATTTTTGCTTGGTTTTATTTTTATTTATTTATTTTTAATTTTTATTTTTAAGTAATTTTGAAAGAAAATGATATGACGTTGTGAATAGTGTTTTGTAACTGTAAATGTAACTGTTGATCTGAATATTTAACTTGTTGTATTAAACTATTTTAATGGATAAATTAATAAACATGCTTTCTTGTACTATTTTTTTATTATCGTTTTGTTTAACTATTTTAATGGTTTATTTGCAATGTGATGTTTAACATAGCTTTAACAAAGACCTCAATGTTTTAATTAAGAGTCCTTTGAGGCTAAGATGACTGCCTGTTCCATTTGCTGACCTTGGGTTACCTTTCCATGAGTGGCTCTTTGAACTTGTGGCCCTTGGCTGACCAAAAAAGGAAGCCATGTGACAACTGCAACCTTTTCCCATTAGACCTGGGTGGTGAGGATCCCAAGGGTTAGAGACAGATGAGATTAATCTGAAATAGGTGCCTGAAAATCTTTATTCATATCAAATACTCAGAAAACTTGTAAGCAATGTAAGTAACATTAGTAAACTGGTTTAATTTGGTTTCTTCTTTCAATCTGTTTTAAAGAGTAAAACTTAATTGCATGTTACTTTTAACTTAATTATAATTCTGTGCATAGCTTTAATTATGTGCTTGTAATAATTTTTAACACTTTGGATCTTTGTAACGTTTTATACAAGGGGGATTTATTTTATTTTTTTAGACTTGTGGGTGTGTGAATTTTGAATGCATTTGGAAACAGATGGGGGCAGAACGTTTTTGTCGGGGGGGTGTAGACTGAGTGCTCCATTTCCCTGGTTGAAGTACTGCTGTCTGCTTGTCACCTCCTAAAGGTGGATATGGTTATAGAAGAAGCGGAAGAGATAAGTACGGTCCTCCTACCCGTACAGAATACAGATTGATTGTGGAAAATTTGTCAAGCCGCTGCAGTTGGCAAGATCTTAAGGTATGGGGCCCCTTTCTTTACCCTTTCTCTATTAAAGAGCACAAAGGGTAAAAAAGATAGCTTCTGTTTCATCGAAGAAAACTCATACGCCTGTCTTTTTTTAACTCCAACATGTTAGTAAATCTGTGTGCTCGTATGCATACAAGTAGATTTTTTTGAAGCAATACGCACCTTAAGTCAGTCTTGATGTGTATATGTGTATACAAAGCCATTAGTGTTGCATGCAACGTTGGGAGCTGCAGTTGCAGTCTTGGTGTCCTCGGATGGTGGGAGAAAAACATTTGCCTTAACAAACGGTCACTTAGAGATGACTATTATTGTTAAGCCTTTATTGTGGAAACTCTTTAGTCAGGCCCGTGGTAGGAGTTGCCAGAGACAAAGGAGTTTGCCCTTGCCTGTTTGGATTTTAACCATCAGCTTCTAAGAGCTGTTTGGAAAAGATAGCATCATTCTTGCACAATCCCTCTTAAAAATTTCCACAGCGTGAAAAACTGTTTTAAAGGCTGTTGCAGGGAGAGGATGCTTCCCGAATGAGCAACCACCTCTGCCAAAAGTGAACGTTCTCTCAAAGTCTGAAGGAATGGAAAGTGATTCTCAGCAGTGGAAATGTTGGGTAACGCTGTGTAGACAGCACTACATCTGAGTCCCCTGGAGGTGGTGTTGGCTTGTGATTATCTGCATAGTGCACTAGAGGGGCAGGAACAGGGAGCAGCATTCCAATAGTAGGTGCAGAAAGACAGTGTTTCCTAATTGAACTTAGCAGCAATGGTTGAAAACACTTGTTCTTACAGGAACGCTTTCTTTATGGTTCTCTTTTAAGGATGTGTAAAATTTGTTCTAAACAAACTTTGACGTAGTACAGACTGGTCTGTAATTGAATGTGTAACACTAGTTCAGGTACGTACTGAGATTCTTCAAATGTCTTTTGTTAATGCTTCACACCATCAATAGCTTGTCTTTGCTTCTGGTATTAAAAATTGTAAGTAGAGCATGGCATGATTAATTCTCTACTGGATGCATTGCTTCTCTGAATAGCTTTCATTTCAGTGTAATTAAGATGGGAGTAGCTGGGTCAGAAAGAGGCCGAACCAAATTTCTGTGTGCTGTTTCCATTGCAGCTGAAGTAGCTAGTGGCTGAGATGGCCCTGTGACAGCTTGCTCTGAGCAGGGCTCACCTGCTCAGTAATTGAAACAGAGAAGCCAGGTAGCATGAAGTGGGAAAACGAATTCAGCTCTTATTTGTGTGGGGGTTTCTTCCAGCAGAATGAGACGTACTGCCTAGGTGGAGGACGAAGGGAAGTCTGCTTGCTTTAAAGCCTTCTTGCCTGTGTGAGGCCTTCTCATATTTAACCTTTAAGGGTGTTCCTTTCCCCATGTTACCTTTGAAAACAGAATTTAGAGAGCAAGCATCTATTTCTTGAAACAATTCTGTACTTTATCATAGCGCAACCATACTGACATTAGATTCTAGATGAGCGAACTTAAATTATTTGGCTCAAATTATCAATGCTGCCTTAGTTCTAATCGCACAGACTGTGAAATTGTAGTGTGTTACTTGGCTTGCTCAGGAACTTCTGGCTTTAGTACTGCAAATGCTCTTTGTTTAAAACCCTTGCTGACATCGGTGTGACTAGAAGAGGCTATGCAAGCATCACTAAGAGATAAGCAGAGCCTGGAAGCCTGACTCTGGATTTGAGGCAATGGTTATTCTGTCCTCTTCCTCTAGGATTATATGCGTCAGGCAGGGGAAGTGACATATGCAGATGCACACAAAGGAAGGAAAAATGAAGGTGTGATTGAGTTCAAATCCTATTCTGACATGAAAAGAGCCCTTGAAAAGCTGGACGGGACAGAAGTAAATGGCAGAAAGATTAGATTAGTGGAAGACAGACCTGGATCAAGACGGCGCCGCTCTTATTCCAGAAGCCGAAGCCATTCAAGGTATGTCTTCTGGTGGCATCACTGAGGCTGAATCTAACTGCAGTTATATGAACATGCAGCGGGTTCTAAAACACCTTGGAAGTGTTCTGACTTCTCAGTAAATCAAGTTTTTGAGAACTTACTAGTTACCAGGAAGTCACCAAGGGAAATCTCATATCAGAAGTGTTTTCTTTAGTGAATGTGTGTATCAGTTATCTAAACGGCAGTATACTACTCCTCCTCCCAACTCCATTAAGTCTATAGTCCTTGCTTTCTTGCAGAGGAATGCTGTGTGGCAGGTGGAGCTGTGCATAGAGAACGAAGCAGAAGGTACTTCTAACACTTCAGTTCTGAACACCATGTTCTGCTCTAGGCACCAGGGCTAACAGTTCTTCCTCAATTTGGATACCCCCACCCAGTCCTTGTTTGTAGAGATGTACTTCCTACTTTGTATGATCAAGAGAAATGCTTCAGCACACACTGCCACGTTCCATTTTGGGATAGAACTTTGTAATAAAATTCAGGCAAACTTCTGCTGTTTGTGGAACAACTCATGAATTTAAAACTTGATTTCATGTGGATTTTCCTCTCTCAGTCAGTCGTGATTCCTGCTGTTCTCTCAAGTCTTCACCACTTCTGAGTGGTATGTGCAGGTCAGCAGATAGCAGCTTTATAACTGGTTCATAATAATAAGCTGCAAAATGAAGTGGACCTGTTGCAGCCTTTAGCTCAGTAAACACTGGTGTGTTGTGCCTCCTGCATAAGGGTTCCAGAGTTTCTCAAAAGTTCGAGAGATCTTGAAAGGTGCTTCAATGCTGTGGGCTTTTACCTGCAGGGGACCAGAAGCTCTCCATGGGCACAAGCTAACATTGAGCTGATTGATTTTGTTCCAGGTCTCGTTCTCGAAGCAGGCATTCTCATAAGAGCCGGAGCCGCAGTGCCAGCAGCAGTCGCTCCAAGAGTAGATCAAGATCCAGGTACGTCTTTGTGGTGAAAGAAATGGGGGCTAGTCACTTAAATTTAGGATGATGCTTGTCATTTAAGTGGGGAAAAGTGTTTTTCTTTTTCCTGACTTATGCATGGTATTTAAGCACGAGTCAAATCCAGGCTGCATTAAAGTGAAGTTGTCTGTTGCCTTTGCCCTTTCAGGTCTGTGTCCCGTTCCAGAAGCAAGAGCCGTAGTCGAAGCAAGAGCCGTAGCAGAGGCCAAAAAGAGAAAAGCAGGACTCCAAGTAAAGAGGATAAAAGTAGGAGCCGCAGCAGGAGTGCAGAGAAATCACGGAACAAAAGTAAAGATAAATCTGAGGGCACTCTCCATAACAGTGATGAGAAAGAAAAGAGCAGGAGCCGCAGCAAGGAAAAGAGCAGGAGCAGGAGTGGAAGCAAGGATAGGGGAGAGACAAGGGAGAGCTTGAGGAGTAGAAGCAAGGATAGGGAAAAGAGCATTAGCAAAGCTAGAAGTAGGAGCAAGAGCAGGAATGAGAGTAGGAGCAGGAGCCACAGTAAGGAGAAAAGGAAAAATAGGAAGAGAAGCAGGGATGACAGCAGAAGTAGAAGCAGGAGCTGCAGCAAGAGTGAGAAAAGCAAGAGGCGCAGCAAGCGAGATAGCAAACCAAGCAGCAAGAAAAAAAGGAAGGACAGCCGTGAGCAGTCCAGGTCAGTCTCCAAAGAAAAGGAACATGTAAAATCAGAGTCTGACAAAAAGGAGACAAGAGGTGAGGGTGAGGATGCAGCTGCCCATGTGGTGTCTCGCTCTAGGTCTAGGTCTATTTCCAAGTCAAAACCAAATGTCAAATCGGATTCCCGTTCCAGGTCAAAATCTGTTTCAAAACCGAGGTCCCGGTCCAAGTCTAGGTCCAGGTCTGCCTCTGGGTCACATTCCCGATCGCGGTCAAGGTCTCGCTCCAGATCCTAACCTTGCTGCAACCATACTTGGAACAGTCAGAGAAGTCTTTTGTACGTGTTTGGTAGTTGTAGCACAAGTGATTGAAGTAGAAAACATGTCAATGCTGTATATTTTTAACTGCCCTGATGGTGTGTCTGTCATTGTTAGTGGCAGTACTCACTCCCTGTAATGCTCTCTGGTGCAAGGCTGTTCAGCTCTTTTACTATTCTATAGAAAGGTTCTCTTAGAATACAGTTCTTCCTAGATCACTGAAACGGCCCTGTTTTCCAGGAGGAGCTTTGCAGAGAGTGAGCGCTGCACCATAGTGGGTTTATGAGGTTGCAGTGGTGACTGATAGGTAGGTATGATGGCTTCAACAATCTTTGCCCTTGAATTGATGCCCTTTGCTGTATGCCATTTAGTGGAAGTGCTAAGTCTTAAGTTTCATACTACTTCTGTTTCATATTTTTGGACTTACAGAGTTGTGAATAGCACAGTCAAAAGGGGATAAAAAGGTACTTGCAGTAATCTGTGGGAAAATAGAGTTCCATATTCTGGTATTGTGACAATATCCTTGTTTTATATTAATTTTTTATTTATTTTTCCCCGTCTTGCAAAGTACAGTGACCCCTGTTTCCATGAGATTTGAATAAAGACTATTTTTGCTTGATGACATTTGATGGTGATTACCTGAAGTTGTGTTGTGATTGTTGCTGTTTCAGATCAATCGGTGTCCACTTGAATTTGCAGAACAGTTACTCTTAAAGAATGGGCTCTTGGTTTGGGAAGTCACTTTATATGTAGCCATGGCACTCGAGTATAATCAAGTTACTTTAACTTGTTTCTCCAGAAGCACTTACAGTGTTGTTTAGAGCTGTAACATTGCAATAAGAAGAACACAAGAAAATGAACCAGAAAAAATAATGAAGATGACGAGCCTGTTTTCCATTGTCTGTATAAATGAAATGTAGTGTGCTTCAGCTTCCAGAATACAAACAAGATATTTTTTCAGCCTCTTAACTTGCTAGACTTAAGTCAACAAAAAATCATTGTTTGTAACAAAACATTTTACTCTCTAGACAGCTAACACCAAAGACAGTATAGTTGACATGGAAAACGTGCTTTTTCTGCTTTTTGCTTTATTTTGTAGATCATCAGTTCAGTTGTTTCCTCTTCTGCACAGTTGGCCTTTCTTACAGTGCCCTTGAGAAATGAAGGGAGAGGCACGGCGCTTTTACAGTTGCTTTTCTAGTCTGGCACACTCAGCAGGAGGACACAAAGCTTATCCAGCTGTTTACTCCTCTGATTTCATAATCCCTGATTGTGAGTTTGGGATTTCAGTCATGAAGCATAACTTTATAAATGGAAAGGTATTAGTTTGAACTGGGTGTCACAAGAACATTACAGACTTCGTTAGCATCAACAAGCCTTTTTCTGAGCATTGCACAGCAGTCAGTCCATCTTCTCCAGTTACACACAGAGCAATTGGGAGTTGAGGCTAAAGCTCCAGGAGCTTTTCTTCCTAACAAAACACCTCTGCTTTGGAGGAAACACAAAAGACAAATGTGTGGCACATGTTTTTGAGGAGCTCGAGAGGACTGGGGGGTGAGCTGTTCTACCTGAATGTCCTCAGCACCCCTCTGGACTTGGGAAGGAAGGAGAGCAGATTCTAGCACGAGTTCTCTAACTGGTCCAGAATAACATTCCAATTTTACACTTGTACCATTAGCAAATCATGAAAACTGAACTTTCTTCAAGCTCCTACACAGGCTTTGAATTAAGAACTGACATCCCTACCTTTTGGAGCCAGCAATGTCACCAGGAAATACCAGGCAAAGCACATCTTACTAATCCTTCCTTAGTCTGGTAGCCAGGTTAGTTACAGCTTTATTAAGAACTTTTCTGTAGCTAATCTCAAACTGCTAACCATACTTCTGATGGCAGTTCTTGCAACTAAATGTTAACTTCAGAGGAACAAGTGATTTTTTTTGTATAATTGGATCATTTGAAACTTGCACTACCACATTAGAAAAGATGAAAGGGTGATGGATCACAAGAGTAGCTTTCAAGACAATATTTCTGTAGCATGTAAGAGAGGGCTCAGGGCTTGGCGAGTGGCTCAGGCTTTATCAAATGTCATATTGCTGCAGGAGCACGAGAAGGCTCAGTGGAAGTGATATTTAATTTCCTTTGAAGTTTGAGATGTTCAGTTCTGTGGTTACTGCTTGAACATCTTAGGCACTGAGCGTTTGCAATTCCTTCTGCTGCTTATAAAAAATAAATACATAAATAAATAGGCAAGGTGCTGGCAAGATGATGATGGTCCTGGGGGTCCCAAGCCATTCTGTGATGATAATAGGGGATAATGAGCTGAAATCCTTCCGAACAAAATCTGCAACTCGTTAAGTGTAGGCAAGCATTTTATTCTTGCTTTTGCTGTCTGACAGCCAGCGCTGCTGCTGGTGGAGCACCTGCTTTTAGTAAGGGTGCTTCGTGCTTCCCCGGGTACCTGATGGGTGTTTGGGGGGTGGAAGGAAGCACACGGACAAACTTTGCGCGTACGCTGTGCCCAGTAGAGCGCGTTCTGTAAACCACAAAGGTGAGAACTTAATTTGGGGCTGTGTGGGGGGGGAGTTTGGGCCATCAGAAGGTAAGGAGCTAGCGCCTGGTCTGCGTGTTTGGGGTGCAGTTCGTTAATTAGTGCGGGTTTGGGGTGCAGTTCGTTAATTAGTGCGGGTTTGGGGTGCAATTCATTAATTAGTGCAGGTTTGGGATGCAATTCATTAATTAG
>JAPSGF010000057.1:4243077-4379158 GCA_035772895.1 Perdix hodgsoniae | reverse complement strand
TGCAATTCATTAATTAGCGCAGCTTTGGGATGCAATTCCTCGTTGCCGCCTCCCTGCTTTTCTTCCTGCCGTTTCCAATGCAACGGAAAACGGATGACGGAAAAACAACCCCACAACCAAACGCGACGCTCCCAGATCAGCACCAGCTGAACACAGCGGTGCGAAGCCACCTCAAAGCCGCGCAGCAACGCAGGCGCCGCTCCGCTCCGGGCGGCCGCCCCCCCATCCCCGCTTCGGACGTCCGGAGCCGCCCCGTCCCCGCCCGGCCCCGCCTCGCCCCCAGCGGGGCCGCCGTCGGAGCAGCCGCGCATGCGCGCTGCCCGCCGCCGCTTCGCTAAACGTTGCCCGAGTCGAGGAGGGGAGGAAAGCAAAGCAAAGCAAAGCGCGGGGAGGCCGCGCCGCGCGGCGGTGAGTAGCGGCGGGGCCGGGCGCCGCCATCTTGTGGCGGCGGGGAGGGGTGGGAACATGGCGCTCCCGCGGCCCCGGCGGAGCGCAGCGCAGCGCCCGGCCCTCGGCCGCTCGACGCCCGCTGCTGGGCGCGGGTGCCTCCGCTGCGGGGTCTGCGGGTCCGCGTGCGAAGCGCCGCGCAGCCGGGCGGCTTTGGTCGCTTCCTGTCCCAGTGCCGCAATCCTGAGCTCTCCGAAGCTGGCGGGGCGCTGGCGGGGCTCAGCCTCGTGCCGTCGCGCTGCCGTCGCCTCACACGCAGGAGCCCGTCAGCAGTTTGCGGGCTGCGGAGACGCACGGCCCCAAACAGCGGTGCCTTGTGTGCGCTGAGGCTGCGAGGCTTATCCCACCAGGATACGGTGGGCATTGAGGCACAGCGTCAGCGAGGCTTCAGGAGAGAAGCGGAGAAAAGAAATAGCGCACAGCTTCGACACCCTTTTAAGATCCTTTTTGAGAGCCTCCGGCGGCTCGCAGTGGTTGCAGACATCAGAATATTGGAGGGCAACAAAACGTGATGCCGTGCTCTTGTTTTCTGTAACCGCATCCGCTTGTTTTCTTTAACTACATCCACTTTGAGAGCACGTTTCATTGCTCTCAGAGGGGATCATCAGCAAAGGAGAGATTCTGGGAGGCTCAACCAAGTACTGAGCTTGAACGTAGATGGAGGTTCCACACCAGAAGTTGTGCTGCCAAGCTCTCTGAAAGCAGAGGTTCTCCAGCACAGAGCCGATGAAACTGAGGATTAATGGATGGAGGGAAGGCTGCTGCTGGATAAACACAGCAATAAGCTCAGAACTCGGGAATCGCTCAGCGCTGCTCTGCGTAAAGAGGAGTGTGAATGAAGTTTGGTGTTTGGAAGAACGAGATGGGGGTGGTTTTATTGATGCTCAGCGCTGCAGGGAGTTGGATTAGGTTTTAATATCGATGCATTTAATGTCTTCAAATGCTGCTTAGATGAGTTAAAAAAAAAAACATCACCAAAAAACACAGCGTTGCATTTGTCCGTCGTCAGGATTAAGGGATGAAGAGCTGTGATGTTCAGTGCAGAGCTGCATAAAGCCTCTGTATAAGAAGAGGCATAAAAGAGAGGGAAGTGCTGCAATGCCTGAAGCTGACTGCACCTTTTCCTGCCATTAAGAACATGCATCAAATACATGGGGCCTCATCGGGAGAGTGGAGATGGACGCAGAGCTGGGCTGCGTGCTGCCTGCCCAGCAGAGCTCCGTGTCACCATCACACACACAGGCAGAGCTAATTTAACTCACCTTTGTTGTTTTCGTTGCCGTAATGAGTCAGCTGCGGTGTGATGTGTGGGATTGCACAGATGTGCTCTGTTGACAGCTCTTGACCACAATTTTGTGTGACCTGAGAGTGTTTATTAGCCTGCATTTTTAACACCAGTTCTTTACCTGCAGGAATGCTAAGGTAGCGGTAGGCATTGGTCTTCAGTCTGTCTTTTGAAGTAACATCTAGAATTTGTTTTAAAAAACACCTGCGAATTCAGTTTGTAGTGGTTGACGTGGAATTTTGTCATTCCATCTACAGGAGAAGGTTTTCCCTTGTTTCTAGCATTTTAGAGCTATTAGTCTGTGTGTTTTTATGTATGATTATATATACGTTGCACTGTGGGATTGGGGATTTGGGGTACAGCCTCGGTGTAAGCCCCTTTCCTTTTCCATACAGTGGTGACAATGGTGCCTTGGAGGCCCCATGGAAGCCCTGCAGAAGATGAGCCACAGAGCTCAGATTTTGCCCTTTATTGCCCCTTGGTGATCCTAGATTAATTAAAGTTGGAAAAGACCTCTGTGATCCATACGAACCCTGTTATTTTTGGAGGTGAGAAGTGCAAAAGCCTGCCAGTAGGAGGTCATGTCCAGCCCAGGACAAACCACTGCCGTGGAATTGGCTGTGGAGTGTGGTCTGCTCTGAACAGGAGGGAATCTGGGGGGAATTCAGTACTGATAGAACTTCAGGATTTGTATGTCAGGAAAACGGTTAGATTGGGTCAAAACCAAGCTGAGCAGAGCAGCTGCTCTGCATCTTTGCAGTCACCCTGTGGAATAACACAGTGCTTCCTGAATTGCAGCATCGGTTCTTCTGCTCCAGACACACACAGTTCCCCTTCTCCCGTGGTTTATAACAACAAATGTATTTCTGTCTTTTCTCAGCCTTCCACAACTTGTATCAGTGCCACGTGCCTCCGTCAGACAGAGGAAAGGAAGAGGCTTAGCACAGTAGGTGGAAGAATTAGATCAGAAGCTGGTGGGAGAAAAGATCAAATGTTTATTTGTTAATGAACGTTGGCAGCTGAAAGCTCTGGCACTTGGAATCAATTAGTTGGCACAGCAAATGGGGCTCCTTCCACCCCAGGCCTTCCTCATTAGCAGCACTGGCTGTGCTCAGCAGGTGAGGCACGTGCGTGGATGTGCTTCTCTTGGTACAGTGAGTTGCTGGGGACGTGGTGATGGGCAGACTGGTAGGTCCAGTGCCAACAGAATGGGCGTTATGTTGTTAAATGTAGCATCTCTTGCCTTATTCATTATTATCTTTTGTTTGTAATCAGGCAGCCTATCTCTTGCAGTCGTGTCAGAGCGGGTTTAAATAGTGCATGACAGCCCTCCTGCATTCCTGATGCTCCAGGACTGGAACATATGCAAAGTTATTGAATAAATAAATAGGAGGAATAGGGAGCAGGTTGGTCTGATGAAGATTTTGGGTTTGTTTTTTTTTCCCCTTTTTGGAGAAGGGCGGCGTTACCTTTTCTTTTAGTTCATTAGTCATTCACGTGCATTTAACTTCTGTTTTAAGTGTATTGTTGGCTAAGTAACAGTGCTGCCTACAGCACTATCAGGTTTTCTCCCTCTGCTCACCCTTTGTGATTACGGTACCCATCCACCTGTACCTGCAGCAGCTGCTGATGGAGAAGGAAGGCTGGAAGATGCCCTGTGTCTACTTACAAGCTGTGGTCTTTATTCTGAAAAAGTAATTCCTGTTTTTTTGTTTAATTAGTTCCTCCTCTGAGCCTTTGTGCGTTCAGATTCAGATGATTTTCTTAGGCTCCTTTCTTTCTTAGCCTGTCCTCCAGCAGGGACTGTGATAGTTTTGCAGTTCTCCATTTGTGTAGCACAGAGAAGGCAGGCAGTGCTTCACTGCTGTTCTGATTCCTTCTCCCCCTGCACGTGGAGTTAATGAAGGTAGCTTGGATATTTGGATATGGCCATCTGTGCCAGACTGTACCTAACTGCCTTCATTCTGTAGTAACACTAAATCTACAAATAACAAATCAACTACATCCTGTATCAGGCTATTTAAAAAACAAATACCAGAGAAATTCTATGCTGTGATTTTTATTTCACACTTCCATGCAGTGCAGACACTCTGGTTCTGCCTACTGACTTCAGCATCCAATGGATCTGAACCACAAGCTTATGTTTATTTGTACTTTTTAAATTTGCTTTGTCAGTTCTGAGCACTTTTTTTTTCCTTTTTGAAATGCTTGACCTAAGCGTGCGTTACTCACCATGGAGCAATGGCTGTCAGTGTCAGTGTGGCACTTATAAAACTGCTTTGGAGGAGGTGCTGGTAGTTTCGGAGGTTAATATTAGTGGCCTTAATGCTGGTCTTAGATAATCAGCCTTCATTTTTCTCCCAAAAAGGATAAGATGGAGATTAAGTAATGCCCAATGCTAGCAAGGCTTCAGAAGAGAAGCAAAGAAAAGAAATAGTGCAGAACTTTGACATCCCTTTAAAATTCTTTTTGAAAGTCTCTGCCAATTTGCAACCATTGCAGACATCGAAATATGGGAGGACAACAAAATGTAATGGCATGCTCTTGTTTTCTTTAACTACATCCACTTTGAGAGCACGTTTTATTGCAAAATTAATTCTTTGTTTCTTAGTTAAGCATATAAGCAACAACTGAGCTTTGTGTTCCATTAGAAGAACCACTTTATTTTTTCTCCCAGCACTATCATTTTTATGTTACCACACAATTGACTTTCTGTTGAATGAGAAATCGTACAACTTGGTTACAGGTCGTTACGTTCTGAGTGAGAACGGTGCTGGTCAGGAGCATCCGTGTCTTGCAGCTGTTGTAGAAATGAGCACAGGTTTAGCATTGGGACGACTTTGGGCATCTTATGGGGAATGTCACAGAATCACAGAATGGCCTGGGTTGCAAAGGACGGCAGTGATCACCCAGTTTCAACCCCCTGCTGTGTGCAGGTCGCCAACCAGCAGCCCAGGCTGCCCAGAGCCACATCCAGCCTGGCCCTGAATGCCTGCAGGGATGGGGCACCCACAGCCTCCTTGTCTTTTGCCACCACTGCAGAAGTTGTGAACGTGGTGCTTTTTCTGGGGTAAGTATAAACAGGAGGGGGGACAGCTGTTTACAGGAGTGGATTGTGGTAGGACGGGGGGGATGGTTTTAAACTGAGGCTGGGGAGGTTTGGGTTAGATATTAGGAGGAAGTTTTTCAATCAGAGGGTGGTGAGACACTGGAGCAGGTTGCCCAAGGAGGGCACAGGAGGTTTTGTGCCTTTTGCATCCTCGTCCCTCCTGGGAAGAGGTTCTGCAGCACAGCACCGGGTGTTTTGTTCACCTTTTGCAAGACAACGATAGGAGGAGGGCTGTGTTGTGACTGTGGGACGGCACACGAAAGGAAGGAGAGTGCAGGATGGGTTTCTGTGCAGGCTGCAGCGCACGCAGGCCGTGCAGCAGCTTGCTTTTCTGAGCTGAAATAAACACGAGTATGTGTTGGGATTTTTTTTGACACAACTGTGTCAAGAAACCAAGAGATAGCAGCTTATGAATGACAATGCTGCTTTGGACTTAATACCAGGATCAGCTGCCTGGTTTAGAGTGAGCTCGTGATCTTGGTGTCTGATCTTATAAATGGATTAAAGTCACACAGCCGCCGTGCCTGTTTATGAGCCCTCCAGCACAAGAGCAGATAGGTCTGATCCATACATTAACGTGCATTGCAGTGACCTTGCAAGGACCGTACAGCACAAACCAAGGCTGCAAGCCCCTCAAAAACCAAAGTCGTTTATGTGAGCAGTCCTGTGGCAGAGCTGAGGCAAAGCCTGTGTGTGTCCCCTTGCTTCAGACCTGTTTTGACCAGGTTTGATTCTTCCTTCATTGACGCAGCAGGTGGTGAAAGCAGCTCTGTGTTACCGCTGCTATTAAATGCTTGCTAGTGGCTGCAAGCTCTGAGAGTTCATTTCAATCTGTGCCTGTGCTGATGAGGTTCCTGGAGGTGAGGCTGGGCTTCTGGTAATTGTTTTAGTTCAGCCTTGCAAAATATTGCTTGCCTGAGGTGAGTAATATTTTTTGATGGGTAAGTAAAAGATCATCAGTCACCGCCATAGCCCAGGACAGGCAACCAATCTTTATCTGAAATGGTAAGTTTTCAAAGCTGTTCCAGAAGCAGGATTAGCTGTGCCTTGTGAGAACTCATTACGTTTTTTTTCCTCCTGTTTAAATTGCGCTTCAGCACTCCACTAATGTCATAAGAATGAATGACAGGTAGAATATAGTGGCTGTTACCTAACCATGCTGAATTTTACAGGAAAAGAGATGCTCAGAGCTCTGAATCCTGGCTTGTTGGAGTGCATATATATTACACTGAATGAAATGCCCAGCTTTGCTAGGTTTCCCCTTCTGTTTCAGGGAGGAAGGGTGATTTGTAAGTTGGTTATTCCCAGAACAGCACAATATCAAATACTTTCCCCGATGCCAGCTGCTTCTTGAATGGAATTTCACCTCCTACTGTATGGAGGCTCAGGGCTGTGAACCCGAGATTGTTTTTTACTTGATTTACAGCCTTTGGGTTTATTGCATCGCTGTGTTTCTCACATTTTACCCTCATATAAAGACACCAAAATCCTCGTGTCATTGGCAGTCAAGCTGGAAAGCATGTGAAATGGAGTTTTTGTTGAAATATCTCTCTTCCCATTAGATCCGATGGTGCATAGGGAAATAGAATGAAGCCCAATTGACTCATTCAGCCTCAGTGCTTTTATTTGTTTGTATGAACTTGTGCCTTTTTTCCTGTATTCTATTTTTTTTCCCCTCCCAACGAAGGCAGGATGGATGTTAAAAGCTACAGCTGCTTTTCTGCAGTAACGACGAAGCCGTTTCCCAAGGCTGCACTGAGCTTCAGTGACAGAAACAAGATCAAAACCTGAGTATTTCGGGCTTCCTCTTCCTGCAGATTCCAAATCTGAAGATAAAGCGCGGAGGTCTGGGTGGTAGCATATTAATTATGAGCCGTTTTCTCTGCCAGTCGTTTATCATCTCATACATCTGAATCTCCAGCTTGGATCTGGATGACTCATCATCGCTTTGCTAGATCTTCTAATAAAATTTCTGAGGCTTATCACGTTAAAAATGAAAAGCAGTCGCAAATAGGGACAAATCAGAAACGGTTGTGCTTGACTGTGGCTCTTCAGAAATGCTTCAAGTTAGTTTCTGCCGCCTTTCTAATTGCACAGTTTGCTTCCTTTTATTGGGCTATCTTGGTTTTATTGTAGATTGTACTGGTAGGGAGTCCTATAAGAACGGTAATTTCTTCATTGCCTTTTTCTAGGGCTTTTAATAGATTTATAAAGCACAGGAGATGGAAGAGGCCCATTATCGTATTGGGTCCTCTCCAGATAGCCCAAGATTGTTTCGTGTATTATTACTTCTTGACAGCAGTTTAATTACTTCTGCGGTTTAATTACTTTTGCCCAAGCTCTGTCCGAGCGCTTTCCAAACCCCCCTTCCCCAAAGGGAGCCCTGCACACAGCCTTGGTGTTGCAGCTTCTTTGTTTTTAGAGCCCGAGCACAAATAATAACAAAAAGTGATGGTTTTGTCCTTGCTGTGGACCACAAACAAGTGTTTCTAGGCGGACGAGGACGCGTGAGAGATGAATGCCTGGGCTGCCTTGGGCTGCAGTCTTTGGCTGGCACCCAGCCTGAGCTTTGGGCTGGGTGCAGCAGTTGGGTTCTGTTTGCATCACCAAGGACACCAGGTAGCACCTGTGGTTCCATTGAAGCCGATGGCAGTTGGGCTGGATGCTGCAGCTCAGCCTTGCTTTGTTGGCTCCCGTTTGCACTGGTGTGGCTCAGGCTGAGCAGAACGTGTGCTGCTCTGCTGCATGGACAGGGTTGTAAGTAGTTGGGTACGTGCATTTGGGGGGAAAAAGTAAAGCAAATACACCAGGGATTAAACTGTGCTATGCAGAGATATCTAGAAATGCAATCTACATACATCTGTCCTGATTTCGACCTCAATAAGATCATCATACCGAGCTGTCATGCTTGAATTAGAGCTGCAGGAATGCTCAGGCATCATCAATTACCCGTGTCAGGTCTGTGGTTTTGCCTTTGGCTGCAGTCAGTTCACACTTAGCCTACAGATGGATGGTTTAGCATGTGGAAGACATCACATCAGAGTGAAGTTCACCTGCCCCAATGTAAGCACCCAGCTGTTAAACCGTGCTCCAGCCTTGTCGCTGCACTCCAGTGCTTGAGAAGCAGTCTGCCAAAGGCAGATCAAGCAAATTGTTCTTGGATGATGCCTGACCTCATTACTCATCTAAGAGCTGAGAGCAGACCTGTCCAGCTCAGATGTGGGAATCCAGAAGTCGGAGCAAAGAGCCCCATCCATGCGTGGCTTTGACCCGCTTCCATAGGAGTGCAGCTCAGCTCGTGCCTTCAGCTTTGTGCTTAACATCAGTGGCTTTGCTCACGCTGGACAAGTTAGCAGTACTGCCAGCTCAAGGGAAGGCTGTGAGTCTTTGTCGTTTGTTTTTAGGCAAGCAGTTATGTTTGCAGATTGAAAATATTCAGGGGACGTTTAAAGGGCAGCAGCATACAGTTAAAGTATGGTCAGTGTTTGTTCAGTGCCTGCTGCAGTAATATTGGAGTAATTGGGAAGTGGGGGCTCCTACAGCTGTGGCTTTCAGTCACTTCTGATGGAGCCCATTAGATCATTTGCTGGGACACGAAGGCAGTGCGTGGGCAAAACCATTTTAAGAGCATAGTAGAATTTCTGGCATAGAACCTAAGCATTGTTGCAATACAAAGAAACGTAGCAACCAGTGCTGCTGCTTCACAGGCTGTACTGACTTGTCGCAGTGGATACAGTGTATGAGTTTATGCGTGCTCCTGTGTATTTATGATTCTGCAGTTTTAAAGCCTGGTACTGCTGATACCCAGAGCGTAGCTCCTACTGAATCCAGAGAATGCAGGATTTAGTCTTTGATTATTATCATTCTTCTTTTTTCCAAATCCTAGTTTTCTTTCTTAAAATTCAATAAAGAGCCCAAAGACTAAGCAGAAAGATGGAACAGAATGGCCTGGAGAGCACCATCAGCATCCCGACAGCAGACCACGATTTGCTGAGTGCCTTAGACTGGAAAGACGGCATTGGTACCTTACCCTGTAGCAGCATACAAGTAAGAATCCAAAGAAACAATAAACCAGCAGCCACTGTGCCTTAGGCACTGCAACAGTGTTTACCTGATGTTCCCTAGCTTGCAAGTAGAAGTTGTGCAGAGCAAACAGTTTGTTTCAGACAGCTGAGTAAGCTCTGCAAGCAAGTGGTGGCCTTTTAGTGATGCTTCTGCAAGCCTGATGATATTCCCTTTCCCCTTCTCATTTTGTTGCTCGATTAATTTCTGAAGGTAGGAAGTATTTTAAATAATTGTTTCTGCTGATGGAAATTCTGGGGTCTGATCTTCCTAATTCTCTGTCATGTCCAGGCAACTCATTTTGGCCATAAGTCCCCTTAATTCAGCCCAAAATGGGAAAACCTTTTTTTTATGAGTGAATATTTATGGGGCTGGGCCTTGAGTTTCTTTTCACACCAGTGGTTATTTTTGACAGCTTTTTACAGCTGCCTCTGTCTGATATACTCACGATGGTGACTCCAGTACAGCTCTCCTATAAATCACAACCAAGATCTGATGGCCACAAACATGATGTACTGTCGCAGAGGGGGGAAGGAGGTGACTCGACTGTTTCCCAAATTACCTTTAGCTGTTATTTCAGTTTGATTGCACTTCTGGTGGCTGGAAGTGAATACATAAAATTGTCCTTAAGGCATCAAGATCTGAATCTGGGGGAAAAGAAAAAAAAAATAAATCAATTTCTAGAGATAAATTGGAATTGAAGGAACTTGAGAGCTCTGGATAACCTTGTATTGTTGGTCATCAGGCATTCAGAATCAGGTCCACCACCTCCTGATGATGCTGGCATTTCTCCCTTCCTTCCCATATCCAGTAGTGCAGAGAAGTCCCTCCATGGGCTGCCAGTAGAGACCCCGCAAAGCACCACGCTGCTTACCTGGATTAAAGAAAACAAGTAATGCAGCATTATTTTATGTTAGATGATGGAGGGTACGAGCACTGAACACCAGTGAGTGCAGGAGAAGTGTTTAGCTGGAACATAACTGGCTGCACAGGAAGCTGCTTCATTCTTAAGATGCCAAACACTCTTTTTTTTTCCTGCAAAAATGTGAAGCGCTTTATTTTCCTGCTGTATTCCAGTTCTGCCATACACAATGAGATGCATTTTCCCTGAATTCCCTCTTTAAAAGTTCTCAGGAAGGACGGATTATTTCTGAAGGGTTCATGTCAGTTTCAAACTAACAAACGTGCTGTGCTGAGCCCCTTTTAATGTGCAGTGGAGGATGCAGTCCTGATAGAAGCACAGCTGTCTATTTCCAGAACTGAAGGGTGAGCAGTATTGCCTTGAAGATTTGGGATCAAAGTGGAGGTTGGCTCCGTGGGACAGCCTGTCCTCTGCAGCAGAGCAGGGACTGTTAATAATATGGCAGTGGTTTTTTGTAAGTCTTTTGCTTCTGGAGGCTTGGAGTGGGATCCATCAGTTCATAAGGCTGCAGGTACACTATGGCATTCTTAAAGGAAGGGATGGCAGCCCCCTGTCCTCCCTGGCTTGGGCTGAATCAGAGCTGTTGATTTGTATGCAGGAATATCTACCCCAGAGACTGATCTGCTAATACAGAGCGATGCTGGCGTCCTTCCCCACCTCCACTTGGGAGCTGTGCTGCTTAATGGCATGGGGAGATCTGGGGATGCTCCTTCTGCCCACCTTCTGCTCATTGAGACGTGCTGTGCTGTCCTCATCAGCGATGGCACCGGGCTGCTGTGATGCTGTGCTGTGCTGGCAGTGGGCACAGGTGATAGGTTTCTTCTCTTAAGCTGGCCGGTCTGCAGGAAATGTAGAGTTCTTAGCTTAGAATGATTATTTCTTTGTAATGGGCCATTTCTTGCTGAAATAAAAACGGTCTCTGGGAGAATGCAGAGGAAAAGGTGCACTTTGTAGAAGCAAGTCCAGCATCTTTGAAGCCCTAAGAAACAGAGGTTTTGGATCAGAAGGAGGCAGGGGGAGGAAGAATATTTGGGATGAGGCTTTGATAGGGTGCTGGGGGTGGGATCAGAGACCAGGAAGCGTGCAGTGGTGGAGGCAGAATGGTGCTCCTTGATGAGGAGCCCTGCTTCAGAGGTGACACAATGTTTTTAGACTGAGTTTGCCAGCTTTAAGTGAAGAACGGATGGCTGTGAAAAGATTTTGGACTAATAAAGGGCTGCGAGAAGAAGCTTTTGAGCAGAGCTTGCAAATGGAACCCACCTTTGACTTGCCTCTTTCATTCTTGGGCTCAGTAGCTCTGTGCTGCAAGCAGTGAAGAAGGTCAAGGAGTGGCTGAAGGTATTTGCTCATCAGAAAGGAGGTTTTATATATACATAAATATATATATATATCTTTTTTTAATTATTATTATTTTTAATATATATATTTTACAATGTGCCTGGCAGGGTTTTTGTGCTTTTCACCCCTGTTTGCTCCTGGCCTGTTGTAGGTTGGGCACATCCTGGTCCTCTGGGATACACGCAAGGAGGAGAGCTGCTCGTTATCTCTCCATGCCTTCTGTTGTCCAGCAGCACAGCCTTTGCATATCCCCACGTCCCTCTGCTCTTGTGGGAAGCTCAGGTTGCCCAGTTGTGCCCCCAGCCCCTGCAGCTCATCGTGTTGCTCCAAGGTCTGCGTTCCCCATTGCAATGGGACTTTTAACAGCTGGGTGATTCCTGCCTGCGTGGAGATGTGGGGGAATTTGCTCTAAACGTGACTGTGCTTTGCTAGGTTTGAACCATCAGAACAGAGGTCTGCATTAAATTGGTTTTCTGCAGGTATTTATTCTGGTGCTTTTGTCTAAGTCTGGCTTTTAAAAGGGGGAACGCATCCAAGGCAAGTAGAACTAACATGGCTTCCTTTGGCAATGAAATGCACTGTTGGGATTTTTGGGAGCCCGTTGCTGGCGTTTTGAGGAAGTTTTTTGGTCTTCCTCATTTTTATCCTGAGTTGTTTTCACTGCTTTTGTACGTTACAAACAGCCATTTCTTTTTGTCTCATACCTCATTGCTTCTCAGGGATTCCTATTCCTTCCTCTTCCCTTCCCTAACTTATTTTCTACTGCTCATTCGCCTGCTTTCTTCTGTTACCTGCAGTACTTTTTAAATGAGTTTGGAATGCTAGAAATCATTACTGAAGTAGAAGCAGAAAAAGCAGAAGCCTTAGAAACTCTTTCAGCCTCAGCAATAAATGCCAGTCCAGCCAGCTTTGCTCCTGCTGCTATCAACGCTCCTGCTGCCTTTAGCACTGCTTTGGAAGGTGAGCTTTTGGCTGTGAGATACAATATAGAGGTTCTGAAAAAGCTTCTAGAAACAGAAGTGAAATGTGTGTTTCAGCAGCGCTGTGCTCCCTGACACAGCGTGTGCAGTGAGTCACTGTCTATTTTGAATATGTTAGAAGTATTTAAAGTGAATGTAATTGCTGCACAGTCATAACAGTACCTGGCTCCTGCATTGTGCTCTGTGTGGAAGGTAAGAAATGATGTGGGCTGGGTTTGTCAGCTTGGTCAAACATCCCACAGCCACTGAGTTTAAGCTTAAACCCTCGGGTGATGCTGAGAATGTGGAGCCCCTTCTTTCCAGGGCAGCAGATCATCAGTGGCATTGACGTTTGTCCTTAATGTGGGTGATGTCCTGATCATGACAGCTCTTAGTTAGGTCTGCATTTGTGTTAAACTGAACTGTTTGATGCACTGAACTGCTTGGTGCCTTCATTGACCACCCCTGGGGGCAGTGGGAGCTTCCAGTGTTATTCCTCCACCTGCATGTGGAGTGTGAGTGGGTGACATAGTGCTGTGCTAACTGGGATTCGTGTCCCTTGATTACTCAAGCCCTACTGTGTTGGCTTTGCTAGAGCTCCTAGAGAGTCGGGTCTGACCTGACTCCTGCTATAGACACTGTTAGCTGCTACAGTTTCAACATTTCCAAGGCTGCTGCAATCTAAATTAGGGGAAACAGAGTTCTAGCAGGACAGTGTAAGCATGTTATTAGGCATGCATCAACGTCATGGTCAACACATTTCTCAGGTTGGTCTTTGCAGAACTCTTCTTGTTTTTCTAGAAACCAGCAGCACAAAATTGAACATTTCTATGCCAACCTCTCAGCTTTTTCATTCCAGACCTCTCAGTTAAGCTGGGCAGTCTCCCTCACCTCAAACCCTTGTTCCCTATGACCAAATTACTCATTGTTTTGGCAGGGCTACCTTGTGAATGTGCCAAAGCAATCCAGTGCTGGATCACTGATCAAGGCAGGGCTGCATCCCTGATATCATGCACACCCACGGAGGGAATTTCTTCTGTAGGAAGAGATCTCCTCTTGTTGCTTGGCTGGTCAAGTTTCTACCAGTTGGCTTTCCCCACTATTGTCATGGGACTATTTCTTTTCTTTGGTAGGAAGGCTTTCTACCCATTTTCTCTGCTGTTTCTCTCATCTCAGGACTCACCGTGAGCTCTGTAGGTTCCCTTAAGGCATTCTGTTGTGCTCCTGCTGTCTGGCTGTAGTCTTCCTCCCCTGCCAGTGCTGAGGCAGCAGCAATCCATCAGGCAAAGAAGCAGCTCATCTGTGGTCACCTCAGCACCAAGAATTCTTCACATCCTTTTAATCTACCAGTGTGACTCTTTGGGCAGAGCTCTTCAAGCTCTGTTGGCCTTGCACATTTCAAGTTAGAGGGTTACTGGGAATAAAGAAATGTCCTGATTATAACCTTGAGATTATATTCTTACTTAATACTTCAACATAGGGTACAGCTTCTCCAAAATTAAAATATTGCACATAAAAGTAGTTTGTCTGTAATGAGGTGGTACACTCTCTTTGTACACTGATAATAATTCCCTCCCAATGCATCCTGAGGTTCACTTAATGAGAGTTTGGAGTGGACTTTGACGCTTTCCTTGCATGAAAGTGTTTCAAATGCATGGTTTTAACAATTTCCTTTAATAGTTTTGTTTTTCTCTGCTCCTGTAGTGCTCAAAGACGACGTGCCCTGTTCTGATTTCCTGACTTGCAAGCAAATGGATTGCTTTGAGAATGGGAAGTGTGGTGCTCAAACAGGCTCACAGCATCACAAGGACAGGTAAACGAACCTCTTTCTGCCAAAGAGGCACAGAGGCAGTGGGGATACCATAAGAATACTGCCGGGCTTTTAATGCGATTTTGTTTTCAATTTTGAACATTTAGTGATACCAAAGAAATTCCAGATGGTTGCAGAAACAGGGGAAATGGTAGAAATCTTAATGCCAGCATTGGCTGTCAGGTAAATGAGGCTGACAGACCTGTGAAACGGCTCAGAAGAAAGAGAAGATTGCTTTTGGAGTCTGAGGATGATGAGGAAAATGCGTATGAGGATGAGGTAAATGAGGCTGCCTGTCTTTTCTTTTAGGAGAAGTGTAAAGAGCATGTACAGTGCTGTGGCTTTTACATCTCACTGCATGGTGACAGCTGAACCAAGGGAAGTTGTTTTGTAGCCCTGAGGACGGGCTGGGTCACTGCTCAGCTCTGAAGTGAGAGGAATCACTGTTGGTGAACAGCTCGTGTGAAGTCCAGATTTCACACTGTAACTGAACACAGTTCTGCTTACAGCCCTGAGCACATTTCACAGTAATTAAAAGGCATGCCCCCAAAATATTATGCCTAATTACAGTCAAGGAATGCTATGTGATGCTGAGGACTGGTGTCCAGATTTCTATTTATTATGTCCTTGTGTGCACATCCACTAAAGCACTAGAAGCAGGTATTAATGGCATCTGAACAGTACTTCAGTTGTGGTGTGATTTTAACTTTCATTAAGCATTGTACTCCTTTTAGGGGCCTTTCTTTGTGCAAGTCTGCTCTTTGCTACCATGCATGTAATTTCAGGCCTGAACCATTACATCTGTACTTGTGTATTGCACTTGTTTTTCTAATGCAGAGCCACTGGAGTAGGTGCTTGTTGGTAATGCAAACTGCAATTTCTGATCTCATGAACAGAGATTATTTAACTCATCTTCTTGCTTAGCTTTCTCTTTGTGCCTAAGAGATTTCTAAGTACACACACTGCAGAAGTACTTGACTTCTGTCTCTTCCTTTTCTCCTCTCCATCATTTGGAATGGTCCCTCTGGTACGTCTGGGGCGTGTGTTGGGAGGCAGCTTTGCATTTCACGTGTTGCCCTTTGGGGTTCACTCTGAGGGATAACAACCCTGGGTGAATTCACGTGGGTCTGAAAACTTCATCCAGCTATGAATGGCAGTTGGGCTCCAAGCGTGACACAAGGAAACCTGTTTTGGGGCGTTCATCTATGATGGTAATTACTTGAAGCTTCTGCTTCTGAATTTCAGGGCTTTATAAGTGCTTTCTTGGTTTTTCCCCAGTCCATTCCCTGGCATAGATGGACATAAGAACATCAGAAAGCAAAAGGAAAATGGAGCTTTGCAGTAAGGTTGCTTACGTGAGCAGTAAATCCTGCGTTGCAGAAAGCAAATCCTTAATTTCCAAATGGAGACTGTGGGCCTCTGCTGCTCTTCAGTGGCCATATTTAAATGAACTTTAGTACCACATGGAATAACTTGTAAAGCATTTTGGGATGCTGCAGGATCAAAGTGATGTGTGTAACAGACCCTACTAACGTTCTTGCAGGGTGATTCAAAGGGAAATGATGCTAGCTGATATTCCTGTTAGATCCATGTAACATCCTTATTGTACGTGCGTTGTGAGATGATCAAAGAGGGAGGAAACAACAATATCGCTAAACTTTCTTTTAACATATCTGTGTCTAGGAGAAGAATAAATCAAATAATATGAAAAGCCGCAGAAACAGTAAACCAATAAAACAAGGTGAGCTAAGCTCATAGTCTCTTTTCTTTAATGTTTATAGATTATTATTTTTTTTTACTAGCTATTATAAAATGAATAGTAGAAAACAGAAGAGGAGAGGACAGTAGAGCTCATTCCACATTCAGAGTAGCTTATGAGGCACATAACCCTCTTACCACAGTCAGTCTCTGAAATGTGTTAGCAGGAATATACGAGGTTTGCCTGCATGGTGGGCACAGCACAGAGGATCTGGAAGGAGACAGCCCGGATGCAAAGCTTGCTGAAGCCATTTCTCCATCTTTTCTCCATTGACTTTAGAGAGCTTCAGAGCCACACACAGCAAATGCCCAACAGCAGATGAGTTGTAAACAACGTGGGATTGATTATAGACCTTGGGATAAATGTATTACCTACCTTAGAGGAGCTAGCTTGTGTAAACTGGGGGGAGACTTTTAATATGCACCCAAAGCACAATTTTGGGTGGACAACCTACTAGAATGAATCCAAGCACATGCCAAGTTGTCTTCATCATCTGTGTACTGACAACTGCCTCTCCAGTAGATGCACTGTGCTGTTAGCAGCCTATAAACATATATATTCATGTACCTATATATTAAAAAAATCGAGTGAACACGAATTCACTTGCCTTTTCATTTGTTTTGCTTGAGGTTTGCATTAGATACAGTTACACGTTCCCATTTGTGCTCTCTTTTAATTCCTACCCAATCCCTTATTTCTCTGTAAAATATCAGGAGAAGGAATTGTTTTCCACAATTTTCCACTGTAATATCTTAGTCCAGATATTACCATGACAGCTCTCCACGGGCAGCTTGCCAGCAATCCTGGGGCCACAACTTCTTTGACCGTTGATGCCATCGATTTTGGTTAATGAGAAACGAGCGCGGTTTGTCCTGCTGCTGGAAGTTTTTAGGTTTCCTCGAAAAGTTGGGTCACACTGCCTCCTCAGGGGCACAGCAAGGCACAGCACTGCTGTGTGTGTGGCTGGGCTGAACTCGGAGCTGCCTCCTCTAAGAGTAATTCAGCACTGGAGCAGTCAGGAGATGCTCCAGGTGCTCTAAAACATCACTTGCACGAATGGGAGGAGAAAGAGAAGAGAGGGCAGAACGGGAAGCACCTGAGAGAAACATTCATTTCTGTTTCTGTTTTTGATTGCTCAGTTGTTCCTGCAAAGAAGAAGGTGTGGAACTGGATTTCCTACTTAGAAGAGGAACGGATGCCAGCTGCTCCCCTCAAGCTGTTCAGAGAGGTTGGTAGCTTTTTTCACATCTTGCTGTGTTTTTCTCATGCAGTCTCCCAGGATCACTAACCCTGTGGAAGCAGAACTGCAGACTGTCCTCCAACCAGCAGTTAGGCTTATTAGCTGTTTTGGTGCAAACAGGCAGTAAAACCCAGTTGTTATTTCCAGCCCTGAGGTGCTGTGGAAACTGACATCCACCCTGAGAGCCTCATCCAAAAGCAGCACTTTAAAAAATAGGGATTGAATCCCACTCACAAATAAACAATGACTGTTGCAGTCTGCTTTGGGTAGCTCCGAATAGGTCAGTTGTTAGGCAACCTCTAAGTAATGCTGGAGAGGAACAGTTTAATGTCTTCCATATGTCCTGTGTTTCATCCGTGGCTGTACAGCAGCCTTCCTGTGTAGAATTGGAAGTCAAGTTGTGAATGTTAGAGATAAAATACAAGGGAGGGTGGAAGTTGTGGAAGATGCACTAAAACTGGGCATTAATTTAGGAATAGTGAAGCTGCTTCTGCATTCCAGAGTACCAGCCTGAGTTAGAAGTTCAACTCTGAGTGAATCCTTTAAAGTCAAGGGCTGTTGGCAGCCTGCAGGGTGAGGTGAGAAGGGAAGTCTGGTACTCCATTGGATCCAGTAAGCTATTTGCAGTTCTGGTTAAAATTCTTCAGCCTGTACTGCACTCCAAATGTTTAATTTGGATTAAGTTTGCAAATAGATGGAAACCAGAAACGTTTTCTGGAATGGCCTCCAGATTCAACATGCTTTATCCCTCCTGCTGTTTGAAGATGAGAGGTTACCTTTTGGGAAAATCCATCCTGCTGACCTCGTGCTGACACAGGCAGAATGATTTGAGCTTTCCTCTCTATTTGTTTCTGCCAGCCCTCCTACACTGGGCTATGAAGGGAGATTTTTGTGTTTGAATAGAGCTCATTTCTGTGTCTGCTGAAAGATTTGTTCCCAGTTAAATGCAACAGACCCGTGGTTCAGTGTTTTTCAGAGGTGAATTAGGATAACAAGTGAACCTGAAATACGGTGGACGTGCCATTACTGATCTCTGTACCTGTGCCTGTCTGTTAAAGCAGCTATCATTTAGGGATAGAATTTGCCACTCGGAGCTGTAAATTCAAAACCCTGAGGTGTATCTGATGACTGCTGTGCTATAGCTTTTTCTCTTCAGGAATTAAAAAGTTTCTCCTTTCCTTCCTCCCTCTCACAGTCTCAGTCATTCCCACAAGGCCGGAATGGATTTAAGGTTGGAATGAAATTAGAAGGGCTGGATCCTGAGCACCCCTCTCGGTTCTGTGTTCTTACAGTGGCAGAGGTAGGTGATATTCCTATCTTTGATCCCAGAAGTCCTATTTACATTTATGGTATTTCTGTTAAAATAAAAAGTGGAAAGATAAGAATATAATTTTAGTTCATTAATGATTAGGAGGATTTCAGGTACTGAAGGAATAACCTTAAGTGATGAAGAATCTGTATATGAAATCCTACTGTCAGATTTGTGCAGCTGTAACTCATAATGGTCACACACCTATTCGTTCCATAAAGTGAATGAATGTGGAAAAAAAGCAATGCATTTAAGCCCTAAGCCTTACTAAATGTAAGCAAGCTGAAGTGCTTTTATGGTTCTTCAACGCATTTCATGGAATTGAACTGGGATGGATGTAAGTGTTCTGCTGCTGCATTTGCATTCAGGATGTTCCAGCACAGGATAAACGTTGTGTGGAACATGGGGGCACTGCAGTTGCACTGGCCAGTTCTATCATCAACAGCTTGAAGCGACGAAGGAGGAGCGTGGAAAGTGGGAGATGCAGATGAGGGAAAATAAAACCAGATCTTAGATACAAATCCAAGTATGGAAGGAGCATTTAATGAGTGTTTTTCTTTAAGTTCCGTGTGGCCATGTGTGATAATCAGAACTCCCCTGCTCACAGGTACAAGGATACAGAATGCGGTTACATTTTGATGGCTATCCGGAGTGCTATGACTTCTGGGTTAATGCTGATTCCTCAGACATCCATCCTGTTGGCTGGTGTGAAAAAACAAGTCATAAGCTGCTCCCTCCTAAAGGTATGAGTATAACATAGCAGTGTACAAGAAGGCATAGATTGTATTGGGAGCTCTTTGTCCTGGCTGTGTGTGTTTTGATGTTCCCAAAGATTGACGTTGTTAGTTGCATTAGAAGCTCTGGATGAGCGTGTAAAGCAAGGAGCTTCTTTAGGGCTCAGAGCTTTCTTTCCTACATTCCATTTCCTGGAATCATTTGAAGGTTGAGATCAATGATTGGACATTGCTCTGAAAGAGAGAGGGATGTTTAGCTGAAATGCATAACCCCTGAAGATTGTAAAAGAGCAGTTACCATGCAAAGTTCATATCCTTCCTAGGTAATTTCCATTTCTGAAAAAAAAAACCAATCTGAATGTAACAGGGCTGTGTAAAACAATCTTTTTATCTCTCTTTCTAGGTTTCAAGGAGGGAGAATTTAATTGGACTTCCTATCTGAAGAACTGCAAGGCTCAAGCAGCTCCAAAAAGCCTTTTTAAGACCCTCAGCACTGTAAGTGGTTGTATTGAATACAAGGTGTTTTCAAACAAGTCTGATGCTAAGCAAATTTTGACCAGAATATTTACGTGTTTTTAATATGCTCATGTCAGAGGCCACAGTGCAGTCAGATCCAAGCTATTTCCTGCTGTGATTTATTTGTAAGATGGGAAGCTAGTACAGTTTTTCTTCCTTCCCATAGTCACTGGCTGTCCAGACAGAGAATTTGTATTTCCCTTCTTCCTTAGTACTGGAGGAAAAGATTTACTCCACCATTTGTTAAATATATTGCAATGGACTGTTTTGCTGTGTCCCTACAGCCAAGATATTTGTGTCACTTTCTTCTAATTTAATCATTTCTAAAATAATTTCTGGTTTCCAGCAGCATGCTCATGTGCACCTTGGGATTCATTATGAGGCAATGGATCTTGAGTATTTTTCATCCTTCACCCACTGTTGTTTTCTTTCTGGTTGTTAGCCTCAGTTTCTGTATAACACAGTTTCCCATTTTGTGGTACTCTAATGACACAAAGTCCCCAATCCTGTAGATTCAGTGCTCCTGATGGACAGAGCTCTGACTGCAGAGGGATCCAGACTTAACCATACAGCTCTGCTTGTGAAGACTCTCTATTTTTTCTACCAATAGCAGAGGACTTGCAGTGCTCATGCTAAGCCTTAGCCAGGACTCAGCAGCACAAGATTGTGCATCATAGCCTTTCAGTTTGCATTGTTGTGTACCTGCAGATTCTGCTATTCAGGCTGCACAGCCCTTTTTTAGAAGGGCTGCCAAATTACTGCCAAAACCTGTGGAAGTCTAATCTGTAGACCTCTGGCTAATGGCCTGAGTTTTGGTCTGTGGGGTTTGGGGTTATAACCTGCAACTAACAACTTTACAGCAGTGGTTTAAATGGCCTAACCTAGGCTATGACTGATTTCTCTTTCCTGCTGTCCTGTTCCTTAGCCTGTCACTCCATCTGGTTTTCGTCTGGGAATGAAACTAGAGGCAGTGGACAAGAAGCATCCATCACTGATGTGTGTTGCAACCATCAGTGACATGGTGGATAACCGCCTGCTAATTCATTTTGATAACTGGGATGAGACTTACGACTACTGGTACAGAGAATCTTTTTCTATTATATGTCTGCAAGCATTACTGCACTTTATTTCACTCTTTCACTGAGGGTGATATCTAATATTTTAAACATAATCACTGAAGTCAGGATCTTTAATCAGTTTTCAGATGTCTGAATAATGTGGGGGGCTATTACAAAGTGGCATTGTAGTTTCTCTTTCTGTTTGATGACTTTAATTGGTCCAGTGCAGAATCAGTGGGACTGGCTTGACCTGCCAGGGCAGTGTTCAGGGTAATGCAGCTGTTGACTTGGAATGAAGCTCATGTTATCTTTGGTAGAGCTAAAGAAAGAATAAGCTGCTCCACTGGTGACAAACCCTTCTGATTAGTGACATGCTCTAGAACTAGTAATGGATGTTGGCAAACTTAGAAACTCTATGCAAACTTACATTAGACAGCAGTGCTGAAATCAGTAAAAATCTTCCCAATTGCTTCAGCAGAGTTTAGTTGAGGCACTTTGAAAATAGAAGCTATTGCCAGCATTTAAGCTTTTAACTCCTGACCTGCACTGCGGTTCTTCTGCATCTGGGAATCTCAATCCCTGCCCTGCATGCTGGGGCCAGGTAAAATATTAATCTAGGAAACCTACTCTCTCTTTGGCCCGTGATTTCCAGCCCATATGAATGGAGCAACTTTCTTTGAATTTGCCTGTGAAAGCAACACAAGGCATGTGCTTATCTACGTAGCACTGACTTGATGGGTGCTCTGTATTTTCTCCCCCACCTCCTTTTATTTGTTTCTGTTTTGTTCTTCAGAATAGGTGCCAAGTTGGTTTTTTCTTTCTTTGCCAAAAAGATATCATCCAGAACCTTGTAGCACTGCTGTTTCTATTTGCAGAACCTTAGATCTAGTTCTTTTACCATTTTAGTCTGTGAAGCTTTGTTTCCATGTCTTGTTTTGTTTGGAATTTGAACACTTTAATAGGAAACACAAGCAAACAAAGCTTCAAAGTAGCATTTGACTGAAAACACAGTTTCCCATCCCCTCCTTCAGGACCTCAGAGTGTCTATATTTGCAATAAAATTGGGAACCAGGCAAACCACCAGTAGGTTTTGGTTGGAAATAATGGCTCATGTGCAGTTCTTGTTAGGACATTTGAAGTCATTCCCCCTTCTGGCACAGTAATTGGGTCTCAGTTAGGGACAAGTGTTTGATTTTTCTTCTGCTTGCTTCCTTTGTATTTTAACTTGGATGATTTATGTCCGGACTGAACTGTGGTTTGTGTGGTCTGTGTGGGGGTTGGAGCTATTTTATGATTGTTGCTGTATTTTAAAGCAGCAGACATTTTCTGGAGCAGCTTGAACACCTTGATAACTTAGGTGTGTAATTTCTAATGAGGCAATGCTTGTCTTTTACACCATGATCACACCCACTGGAAGCATCTGCTCCCCTAGCAAAGGCGTATCAGAGAGCGTTTGAAATTCTGCTTTTCTTTCTGCTTTAAAATTGACTTGTGCCAACTTCTCCTCTTTGATTCAGGTGTGAATCTAGCAGCCCATATATTCGTCCTGTTGGCTACTGCCAAGAAACTGGAACCCCGCTGACAACACCACCTGGTATGTTGAAAGTGAGACATTTCCTCCTTCAGCCAAAAAACCTGCAGGCTTTATCTTCCACGTAATTATATGTTTGCAAGTTACAGATTGACTCTTTTCTTTGCTGATTGAACAGTGTTATTGTTCATACTTTTTGCCACTGTAGTTTGTTTTACAGCTCTTTCAAGCAAAGGAATGAGGTTTGGTAATTTGCAATTGAATTTTATTTCAGAGGGAAAGAAACTGGAGCTATTTTCAGAATTTCCTTTAAAGTGAGCAGGAAAAAAAGAGGAATCGGTGTCATGATTTTATAGATGATGAGAGAATTTCTGGAAATGAAGGAGCAACTGAAGCCACATCTCTTTCTGCTTCATTGGAATTCAGTCAATGTGGAGGATGTAGGCAAATGAAAAAGGACAGAGCCTGCAGGAAAATCAGTGCTGTTTTCAGGGCTATGGAAGTTCTCATTTGTCTTAAAAATAATAGTAATTAAAAAATCATGTCTGCTGTTAGCTAGACTGACAGCCTTGGAGCAAGAAATTCTGTAATTACTTACAGCATATCAAGTTTAGTGAAGTGGGTACCACTACAAGCTGCCTTTGCAGTAGAAGAATTAGCCTTTGTGCCTTTTACTGCAGATGTTAAAGGGGTTATAGACTCTTCAGCAGCACCACATCTGTTCCTGCTTCTGGAATGTGCACTGAGGCTGTGGTATACAGCTCCACTCCTCACATCACAATTGTCTGTGCCCCTGAGAGAATCTGCAGTCAATTCTCATTTCTCTGCTAAAAGATTTATGTGCAGCAATTTGCAGTCTGTCCTATGCAATTAGTGATTGGACCCTCCTGCCTAAAGGGAACAATATTGAGGCTAAAAAATACTGAAAAAAAGGTAGAGCACTTTCTTAAATGTCATTTGGGAGTTGCTGGTGAAGAGAGAAGCACAGCTATGTAGGTACCTGGGAAGGTAGGTAATGGTGATGGAGCTTTCACATCCAGACTGCTAATTTTACTCAGCTATGAATGAATAGGTGGGAAGAGACGAGAAGTTTCTACAAACAGCCAAGCACTCACACATAGCATAGTTAATAAAATAGCACATGGATTTGGTGATGTCATTGCACATCACAGAATGCTCTGACTAGCTGCTCTTAATTGCCAGCTTTTGCAACAGAATAAGAATTAAGCTGTACAGGAAAAAAAAAAAACAACTCTTCAGGTTTTTCAGATTGGGGTTAAAATTCTGTGCAGAAGCTTAGGAAACTTGCAGTGCTATTGTGTGTGCTATACGTAGTGTGTATGAATAAACAGATCACTTTCCAATGCCATGCATTTTTAAGTGCTCCATTAACATTACAGCCATATGTTACATAGCAGTTTTTCTGTTGCTTGTAAGAATAATTGTGGGATTCTCTTACTTAAATGTTAATTCTCCATGTTTTTCAGGATACAAGGATCCTAAAGCCTTCTCATGGGAGAAATACTTGGTAGAGACCAACTCGCAGGCAGCCCCAGCAAGAGCATTCAAGCTGGTTGGTGAATCTCTTTGATCTTCCTAGCTCAGGAGAGAAAGGGAAACATATTATCTTCCCTTTCTTTCTAGATGCTTTATTTTGTGACAGTTCCAAGATGTGCCAAGAGGATGAAAGTGTGTTTTCTTCTTTGAGTCTGAGATTAAAATTGTCTGTGCTGCTAAAACAAAACAAAATCTCGGTACTTCTAGGAAGGAGCCATCTGTGCCCTCTGCAGGAATAAGCATACCACCAGGTGACAGAGCATCTCTGCCAAACTCCTAGGTGGAATGAGACCATCCTGCAGGCTAAATCTGAAGATAGAGCTCAACCATAGGGACATGAGCATCATTTTCTTACAGTGCGTTTATTTGGGAGCTCACTGTGAGCAGAAACAAAACAAAAGGTTTTAGAATAACAACTTAAATGAATTCCAAAGTTTTGGTGTTGGTGTCTTTTTTTTTTTTTCCCTTAGCAGCATCTTCCATGCTGATTCATCTTCTTAAATCTTGCAGTGTGTTTAAGAAGTTTTTCTGTGCCATTGTGACATTTCCCTTGATTCCTTTTGATAAAGTTAGACTTGCAGGTTAATACCTCCTTCCCTCCCTTATATTGTGTTGGCAAGCTCTTTGAGACTGAAGAAGGTAAAGTAATCAAGGTGGCTCCAGGTAAGGGAGGTAAAAATCCAGCCAAAGAAAGTTGATAATGGGCAGATTTCAGCAGGCATTCATTTGAAGATGCTGTAGGCTGCAAGGTGGGTGTCATGTAAAGAGGCTGTTTTGCCTCTTTAGAGAACTATAGGGCCGCAGCATGAGTTACCTGCAGTGTAGTTGATCTCCATAACATCCCTTGGATTTAGATTTTCCGCAGTTGGAGAGGCTGCATCTCAGTCATGGAGCGCAGCACATGAATCATAAAGTCACAACAGTGCTGGAAAACAGGAGTCTGCAGAATACAAGAGAGAAAGAATGAGGCAGCCAATCTTCTGCTTAATAGAGGAACAACAGAAATAGTGTTGTAGAGACAAATGTTTTGGAAAGATAATAAAACTCTTTGTGACAGTGGAAACAGTGAAGTGCAACCTACTTAGAAGTGCCAGTCTGAAGTCCTCAGTAATCTGTCATTCCAGCTCTGCTTCCTCAGATTTCCAGAATCCAAAGAGTGTTGAGAAATGTCACCTGAAGATCACAGGGCTTTTGCACAGTACATGGGGCCTTTTTCATGTGGATACTTCTGCTGGACTCTTCTGAAATGAAGCATCTTCCCAAGGGGGAATGCAGCCACCTTGTCTGACTCCTCCTGTTTTATATCAGTTTCTGAAGCTATTGCTTTGTTCCTTCAGATGCCTGGCTGAGAGAGAATAGTAGACCGACTCTCATGAAACTCAGGAGTATAAATTAGCATCCAAGTCTGTTTTTTGAAATAGAAACAGAAAAAAAAAGTGAAAGAGGACACTTGATATAGCAGCCATGAATAGAACTCTTCCAAGATTGCGTCTTGTTATTTTTCTGGCTTGATTGGTCTGAAGTGCAGATACATGGCAGAGTTATTGATTTTATTATTATTATTATTATTACTATTTTTCCAGCTAGCAGTTGCAGGAAATCAGTATATAAAAATATGAGTTGAGAGACAGAACTGGTGTTTCTTACTGAATTAGTTTTTAACAGCTTTCATGAGCTAATATGCGTACTGTGGAGACACTGGTCATTAGCACATGCAGCAGATCTTGTGTCTGGGCTTCTGCCTTCTTGTCTACCCAAAGACACAACAGGAGACAGCCCTTGTCAGCATCACTATTTCAACTTCTTGTCTTGGTCTGTCAGTTTATAAACATTCAAAAGCCATTGCAAAAAAGTAGCAGCCCTTCAGCAAGGCTCAATTAGTCTCACTCATCTCCTGGGCAGCATTTTGTTCTAGCACTCTTTCCTCAAGAAACTGAGACAGTGTTGGCTGTCTCAGTAAAAATCTCTTAAAACTAAAAGCAGTGTAGGCTGTCTGCCTTCTGGTCTACCAGCTGGCTGAAAGACTTGCATCCAGTTCAAAAGACCAAAGAGAAACTTGAAGTTTGGAGTGGGAAGAAAGAGGGATGCCCCAAAATGCCAGGTTACAGGCAGGACAAAGTCACGGTGTCAGAGGAAAGAAGTTTGCACTGCACTGAAGTGAAACCAAGTGTGTTTCCCAGCACATGCAGCAAATGAAGGTAATTAATATCCAGAGGCTGAGGCAGTGGTGGCTGCATGCGATGCTGGGAAGGATGTCACGTTGTGCAGCAGATGGAGATGTCCCACAGCAGTGTGCTCCAGGTGTTTGACAGCAGCAAGCTGGCTGGTGTCCTTGTCAGGTGAGGGGTGATCTCTGCTGTGCTGAGCAGTTTTCTTGTCAAACTGTTCAGTCTGTTTGTCAGGGGAGTTTGTGGTCGTATTTGGGCTGCTTTATTCTGTCAGAGAAGAGCTCCCACTCTGAGATGCTGCTCTGCTCTGGGAAGCTCAGGCTTTCTCCTCGAGTATTTTTGGGCTGCTGACAAATAGACAACTTATTTTCTTAGAAAACTCTGGTTTTAACCTCTGAAATAGTCTGCCTGGTGAGATGGGGGCAAAACTGCAAAAGCACTTGAATGGTAGATAAAGAACTAAGTACATTTTATTCAGAGAAGGTGACTGGTTGCAACTGCCTTCACTTCTCAGTATTCTGCTTACAATCTTACCTTACAGCGTCCTGCTCACGGATTTCAAGTTAATATGAAGTTGGAGGCTGTAGACAAAAGAAATCCCATCTTGATAAGAGTGGCAACCATAACTGACAGAGATGACCATCGTATTAAGGTACGACCTTGCTTTGCAGGGCAGAGCCCTTGTGCTAAGGAATGCAGTGATTGGCAGTACGGAAAAAAATACCCAGTTGATGTGAGGAGCAGCAAGCAAATGCTGTGCAGGCCATCTAGCCCACAGGAGTGCTCAGCTGGAAAGGATTTCTGTTGTTTTGTCCCATTGAAATCTAACGGAATTGCCTGGTATTGTTAGCTACTGTTTTACTGTAACTGTTTTGAAATAAGATTTGACTGAACGGTTTCCCATCTGTGAAGTGCACGAATGAAGGTAGCAGTAATGTTCTGCTGGTGGGAAGCTACCTGAATTTATTTATTTATTTATTTTTCCTAACACACTTAAGGGAAATCCAAAAGCAAGTTAAATCCTGGCCCGTTTAGGAGGCGGCTTTATGCACCAGTGTGAATTTGTTGCATAGGTGCAGTGTAACTGGTTGTTTTCGTATTAATATGCTGCCAGGAGAGTCTCTTGTGCTTTTGTTTGAGAAATATCAGTTGGCTGAGGTCTCAGCTGCACTGATGGGGGCTTCTTGGCTACAGGAGTCCTTCCTAAAGGATGCTTCCATGGGCAGGAGGGGCATTTGCTTTCCCTTGCTCGTTTGATTCTCAGTCTCATCCCTGTGGTTGTAAGCAAAAGTCGAGTTCTGCCAGAGTCTAGAGGCAAGATGTTCAGTTCATACCTTTGTTTGAAACTTTGCCTTATTAACAGCCCAGCAGCCTTTAAATAGCAGTGATTCCGTCTCTGTTTGCCTAACCTGGATCCAAACCAGCTATTACTCATCCCTTCATCCAGCAGAAAATTCTAGTTTCTTCACTGCAAAACGTGCCGGGTTTGTGATGTTCTGGGATTTGCAGCAAATAAGGCAATTAAAAAGCCAGTTATGTTTGCATAAATCTAGACTTGTGCCCTGGAGCACCCTATGGTCTGTGCTTTCTGCAGACCCTGTGATTTGACTGTGTCACCAGAACGTGGTGCTTCTGTAAAAGGCAAACAGAGGGGACGGGAAAGCAAATTGAATGCCAAGGATGGTTGTGCTTGACTGAAAGATTGAGTGAATCAGCTCCAAGCTGAGCCAGGTGAAACAAAAGGGGAAGTTAAAATAACAGCTGAGTCATATCCTTAACTGTATCTCTCACTGAGACTATGCTTCTTTTAGATACATTTTGATGGCTGGGACTGTAACTATGATTTCTGGGTCGATGCAGACAGCCCTGATGTTCATCCAGTAGGCTGGTGTGCAAAAACTGGACACGCTTTGCAAGTCCCTCTAGGTAATATAGATGATAGCATATCATTGTCCATGAATAATTTTCCCCAAATGCAGCCTTCTCTTTGGAGGTAAGAAGCTTTTCACAAATCTCTTTACCTTTTATTCTCCAGGTGCTGTTGATCCTGTGGGAACAGTGGGACAAACGTGTCCCACTCCAGGTTGTCATGGTATTGGTCATGTCAGGGGGCCACGATATGGAACACATTATACGTACGTATCTGAGATCTTATGAGGGTTCTGTCTGGGAGCATCTGAGTGTTGTCTGTAATAATAATGCAGCAACAAGCACCTGCACTGCACTGAAATTATCACAGGGTGTTCTGGAGACAGCTATTAGTGTAATTGCAGCTCCCTCTTGTGTCTAAATGAGCTGTACCACCATAAATTTAGTTTATAGCTGTGTGTTTGTTCCAACTGCAATACAACATAGCATAGATTAATTTGCTCCAATTTCTAGATTCCAGCATCACTGAAGGAATTACTTATGTAAAATAATGTGCCCAAGAATATTGCAAGGCAATAGCTAAAGAGGAAGAGAATGCTGGTATATTACTGGAGCATAAGAGTGAGGAGAGAGCTCATGTTTTGTGGTTTCTAACACTGCATTGGAGTCAGAGGCTTTTCTTTCTGGCTTTTGGATGACAGGTTTGCCTTTAGTTTCTTATGTGTTCTTGGAAAAGGAAAGTTTTTCTTGATAAAACCGCTTTACAGAGCAAGAAAACAATCTCAGATGGAAGGTCTGGGGATCCAGTCGTACTTAATGTGATAAAGAGCTTTGAACAGCTACTGTTTCATGAAACGTTGTTCAGACAAGCAGGCAGCACAGGAATCTCCTGTTATTCTCTGGGATGATTCTTCAAAACATAAATTCAGTTTCCAGATCTACCATTTGGTTTCTGCTTTCCCGTACCTAAAACTGGGTAATAACGTCTCCATCTGGATGAGTTTTAGGCCTGACTTTTCCTGGGTTTGCTAATGGTTGTATTTGCTAAGACTGTGACTTAGGAACAAGTGCTGCATCATAACCTCTCTCTCTCTCTTTTTGTCTTGACACAGGTTAGTTGGCTGCCCGTATTCTGACGTGAACCTCAACAAAGAAAACGTGTTACAGGACCGCCTAGGTGGGGAGAGGCCTTTCCCCAGCAGCAGCCTGCAGAAAGCCAAGAGGCTGGAGACCCCTGCCCAAGTGGTGCTCAGAGCAGAAGAGTCTTCTCAGGAGGACTCTCCACAATCCAGGTGAGCTGAGCCCATTTCCCGGACCGTTTTACAAGGCTGAAAAACACAGGAATTGGCAGAGAATCAGCATTGCATTCAGTTCATCTTTCTGTAATATTGGCCCATGCTTCAGACACTCTAAACACGGAGCAGTGTGCTTTTATACCCTCATGTGCCTTAATAGGTTTTTTGATTCCTTAATCCTGCTGCTCTGGTCACATTCCAACAGAGGAAATTGCATTCTGTCTCCATAATTATTTTTTTTTCTTGCTGTTTCAATTTAATATATATTTTCTTTTTCTTCATTTCCTGTCCTAAAACTGTCAGGCAAGATTATTTTGCACTATTAAATCCTAACTGCAATCCACCTCAGCTCGGGTTGCGTTACAGTGGTAGGTGTAATGACTCTATATGTATCACTTGGCAAATAAACGGAGCCCCTTCAGATATTTTATTTTCTTACAATAATTTTGGAATTGAGTATCGCTGAGACAAACCATGTTTTGACTTCTGGACTGCAGGAGGCAGTTAGTCTGTCATGGGAGAAATCTGGACACAAAGGCTTTTATTATTGTCACTTTGAGGCTCTAGGAATCAGGTCTCACCAGGGCAATCTCCAGTGCTACTTTTGGCCTTTTTTTGTGTATTAAGGCTTATATACATTTTAGGGTTTCTTTGCTTTGCTTAAATTTATAACATTTTCAGTATATATTCGGTATATTTGTTCAGACAAAAGGAATGCTTCTCAGTCCCAAGGTGCATGTGGTCAAATTTTGCTTCCTCTCGTACCAGTACCATGCAGGGGTCTCCTTCTGTTACTCTTGATAGCAAAACTGATTGCATTTCAGTGGCACCATTGCCTTAACGTTCCCTCAGGAGTTTTCAGATTCTCCCAGAACCAATACCATTCTAAAATTGTATTATTTTTACATTCTTCTGAGTAGTTAATTTCCTGATAGTGGGAGGTTTGAATTCGTTATGCAGGTATTACAGCTTCCTGCTGTTTATCCTTCTTTGGGCAACTGTGTAGCAACAAACTCAGTCATGTAAGTTGTCTTAAATGTTACCCAGGGTTCATAAATCCCAAATCGGTTTCAGTGGGCTTCCTGTAGCTGCTGGGATTGCAGCCTTTGTCTACAGGGGCTGATGATTTCATATAATGTCTCTCAATCTCTCCTAAAGAGTAAAAAAGAGCTCTGGGCTGCAGCAGTAAGGATGGTAGGGGAGAGGAGAGCTTTCACCACTAGGTGGTACTTGTTACTCTCATTTGCCAGTTTTGCTCTCTTCTGGGAAAAGGGAACTGAGAATGTCAGCTTAGCTCCTATCATTTGTCTGTCTCTCCAGGAAATCTGCACAAGAGAGTGGAAAGTCATGTCAAAGCAGCATTCAGAGTCCGTCAGAGCAGTCTGAAAGCAATGAAGCCAAAGACAGGGTAGAAGAGAAACCCTCTGGAAACATCAAAGCCAAACCCAAAAAGTAAATGAGATTTTTGTGATGTGTTTTTGTGGATTCAAAGTTGTGTTTCTTGATGCTGCTGTGATATCTGAAATGCAGGTGTTAATCAGGAGCTTAGAACAGCTCAGTTTGATTGGAGATATACAGCATAGGGTTGTAGAATTACTTGTTAAGTCGTCTTTCCTCACACTAATCTGGGGGCTTTCTTTCCCACAGTGAACTCAATTCTGAGTTGTAGGTATGAATTTAATATCACAGCTCTTAGTTTAGAGAGGAGAGGCCAGGGACAAAGAAACTCTATTGCTGACTGTAAGAGGGAGAATGTTCTGGTTCCTAAGTACCCCATTAGTGGATTTGTATGGAGGAGCAATTGGACCAGTTTGTGTTATCATTTGAGATGTTTTGTAATTGATGTTTCAGGCTTGGATGCTCACATGCCTACATCAAGTTGCAGCTGGTGAAACAGGAAAACAACGGGAAAGGTTGGTTGGTTTTTATTTATCTGTGTGTGTGTGCGTGTGTGCAAAATACCAGACCTATGAGGATCATTTATAACTTAACAGGTTTTTTGTTGTTGTTGATTCCACAATCAAGAGAATGCATGCTTGAAGGCAATGATGGTGGTTGTCCTCCTTCTTCTGAAATGAGGAAGAAGGGTAAAATCACCTACAAGTGTAAGGTTTAATACCTTGTGAAGTTTTCTGTTTATTAATTGAGAAGACAAGCTTTCAGCATCTCCTGTAGCATTGCTTGTTCTCCTGAAGTGGCAGGGGGAGGCTGTTACCCATTCCACGACCGTTCTGCAGACACAACCCAAACCTATCAGGTGGTCGCTGAGTTTCATCAACTTCTTTCTGTAGGTATCCAGAAAAACAGAATCATTTGGGGTGACTTTTTGAAAGGTTCTCTTTAGGATGAAAAAGAAAAGATCCAAATGGAGAAATAATGTCTTTTTTATTCTGGTACTTGACAGGTTAAGTTTGAAGAGAAGATTTCTGATATCAGTTTGGCAAACCATATGCTTAACTTTCAGATTTACTATAAAAAGCCATTTCAGAGAACCAAGCTGACCAGGCTTTTAGGAGGATTTAACGTGGTAATAGACTCCAGTCAAAAATAGCTAAGCAGGCACAAACTGGGACAGGTGCCTGGCTTTTTTTTAATTCGTTTTTACCTAGTGCTGACTTCTGCAGTTGGAGAAGTCTGCCAGCTCTGAGCTGCAGTTGCAGTTGGCAGGGAAAGCTGTCTGCTTTCCTGTCGCATTCACCTTAAGCAGAGTGATGGAAATCAGTGGAGAGAAATTCTGCAGTAATCCACTGACCTGTGATTTCATGATTGCACACAGCTTCCATCCCATTTGAAGAGCAGTTCTTACTTAGGCTTTATATGTGTGTTTTTAACCTCTCCCTCTGGTCTCATTATTAGCAATAGAGACCTATGTTTGATGGCATCCTACATGGCGTAGGGAGGTGGAGATGAAGGAAAGGTGACACAGCTGGAGACAGAAGAGTAACAACTGTGTGCCAGGCCAGCCTCTGCCTCTAATGTGACCGAGCATAATGCTGGTTGTGAACCAGAGGAGTGTGTTCCATGTTATTTCCATCCTCTGCTTCACTTCCTGTTGTATAACTGGGTAAATCCCTGTAGGACCATGACTCTGCACTACTCAAGTGATCTCATCAGGGAGGGGTGATTTCTTCTCTCTCTCCCTCTTATTTTTTTTCTTTTTTTTTCTCCCCTCTTTGATTTTTAAAGCTTTCATCACTGGATGCACAAGGGAACGGATGTCTGGAGGTAACATGCAGCACTCCTGGCTTGGGAGTCTCCTGGGGAGGCAGTGAGCCCAGGCCATCAGCTGCACACATCTCACTCCTCACAGGCTGCCAGCAGCTGGGGCAGTGCCATTAGTTTCCAGCCGAAGATGCTGTTACCAGAACTCCTCCACCTTGTCAATAAAACGCTGCAAGCATCTTCTGTGTTAGCAGCGTGACATCATTTTCCTGGGAAGAAGCTAACGATATTATATCCAGCCTGGCAATCTTACCTTTCTTTTTTGTTTCTCTTTCTCAGGAGGGTGGGGGAGCATGCCCTGAGAACACACTGTGTCATGCAGTAGCAGTGCCTGGCTGTCTGTGTGCTCTGCCTTGCTTTTCCCTCCAAACTGTGACCCTTTCTTCCCCCCCATAATTGCTCCTTCTTGAAAGCTTGCTCTGACTTGTCTCGTTTTCTTTACAGACCTCGATTTCAAACTCCAGCAGGCCCTCCACCAGTCCATCTTCATGCCTGCCCTGGACTCTAACCCCAGCCACCGCCTCCATCTCTGTTGGGAGCAGCACTGCAGGCTCTTGCCGGAGGTCTCGGGCCTCACAGCCAAACATGTGTCTAAGTGGACTGTGGAAGAGGTGAGTTTCCTGCTTCCTCTCTGCTCTGGGCTGTGGGGGGTCCCAGGGCCCCCCTTTTCTGGAGTTCTAATTGGAAAACAGCTTTTTTTCTTCCTAGGTAATGCTTTTTTGTTTGCTTTGCATATATGCCGTAGCTAACTCAGCTAAAAGTTATACCCAAGTCCCTTTATAAAGGAAGGGGAAGGATCTCTGTTAACCCTTTCATGTCCATGCCTTACTTCTGTGAATGCAATTCTTTGTTTATTTTTCCCTTTATCTTTCAGTCCTGAGCCCTGAAGCACCATCCTTACATCAGACCTTGTTTCTCTCTGATCTCCCTCCCCTTCTCCTGTGACCTTTGCTGATTCACTTCTGTACTGCAGATAATCCCAAACTGCACTGTGCATGTCTGCTCCTCCCGCATCTCCCTGCCTGTTTCCCTGGAACAAACTGCCCACAGCCTGACCTCATTTCTGGCAGAGGCAGCTGTGTGGCTGGGGATAAGTCTGCAGTCCCAGCTCTTGAGATGTCTCTTGTAATTAGGTGGCATGTGAAAAAGCTGCTGTCTTTTGTGTGCTGAGTAGTTGGTTGGTTTTTTTTTACTTGGTGCCTTGGGCGTAAATAATATTTGCATCTCCACTTTGGGGAGTGATGACAATTTGGATCCTGGCGCTTAATCACAGGCCATTTAATTCAAGAGAAGTGTGCTGTAACGTTGTGCTGACAAGGTAGGAGATAATCTGCAAAGCAGGAGAAAGGTGCTGTTCTTCCTGATGCATAAAGGATCTTCAGAGACTTTCAGAAAGTGCATCTTCCCTGAGTGCCTCTTTGTCAGAGAAACCAATCCTGACTTTGCTCTCCATGCTGGAGGACTGCTTGGAGTGTGGTGGGTCTGATCACAGGGACAGGAACCACAGCGAACGGGAAGGGGATAGAATAATTAGTAGGGCTGTTTTAAAAAATGGTCCTTTTAATATTCCTTTCTTTCTTTTGTGTTTTAGTGAAAATGAGCTTAAATTAAATTGCTTAGCAAGGAGAAAAAAAATGGGAGAGATTTTCTGTTTGTATCCTTCTTTAGAAAAAGCTCCCATTGTTGTGTGGTTTTTTTTTTCCCCAAAGGTCTTTTAATAAATCAATAAAGACAGAAGCAGCTAATCCCCTGGCATGAAAACAATCAGAATCTCTTTCTTTTGGACAAAACATGGAGGTTGGTTCATGTAAGAACAGAGTCAGGATACAAGCCAATAAAATTTGTCCTTTACAGTTGACCTTTAAAGCAACTGCTGGGTAAATTTAGCTAGGATATTAGTTTGATAACAGATAAGTAGCATCCACAGTGCACTCTGGATGTTGTGATTCAAAACCCAGGATACAGTGAACTGCCTGTAACAGCCGATGGAGTGTTGGCTACCAGTGAGAGTGTGAATGGAGTGTTAAAAAGATCAGCTGCAGCACCACAGTGGACTGGCTGAAGTCATGATGGATTCTGTCTTGCATTTCAGTAAAGTGGATTGGTTTCAGCAAATTGTGCTCTTTGTAGATTCTCATAGGAATCAATTTGGCTTCTCTCTGAGCACTTGGAGGATCACTTTGTGCAGGGCAGCATAGCCACAAGCTCTGGAAGATGAATGCAGTAGGACTTCCTGTGTTCTAGTGAGTCCAAAGTAGATTGGGTCTGTCAGTATTTGGGCTCCTAACATCTTCCTACAGGGCAAACATTTGCCTATGGGTTGTACTTTGAACTCTGCACAAAGGAGCCCATTCTGTTGATCTGAAACAAGAGCAGTGGGAGCGTTGTACTCTCCTTCAGTCTCAGACTGAATAACTGCTTTTATAAAACCCACATTAAGGGAAAAATCTTGCTTTAATTCTTTGTTGGGTTGGGAGCAGCTGAAGGGGCAGAGCAGCAATATTTGGAGGCCCTCAAGCTAAGAAACTCTTGGTAACACTGAGCAGTCAACAGGAGTAGTTACTGCAATGCAGCTTTGTTGGTTATTGAAAGCTTCCTGTCTTTTTTCAAAGCACAGTAAGTGCAGGATTGTGGAAGAACTTTAATATGTGCCAGAGCTGAGTTGTTCATTAGTTAATCCTGAGTCAGAGGGTATTATTTTGTAGGGGGTCTGTACTTGTGCTAATGGCTTGTGGGTTACTGCATAGCATCAGGGCTGCTATAGCTTAATACCAAGTGGGTGCTGATGAGGCTGCCTTCCAGCCTTACCAGAAGGATACATCAGTACTGTGCCAATTTCAATGTATCTCATGAGTCTGGGATTATCTCAGCATCTCTTTTGCATGGAACTGTTAAAAGTGCTCTCAGAATTACACAGAGCAGTTTCTCTTCCCTCAACTAATGTGCAGTAAGGCACTGCCACCAGAGGGATTTGTGAGATTATCAGTGGAGACTTTTACTAGCAGAAACAAAAGGGAACTGTTGACTTCCTCAAAGGAAAGGCCCTGATCTGTCCCATCTCCCACCATCCTCATACCTCACCCTTTCCCTGGGGAAGTGCTTCCCTGCCATCACTGTTAAGCTGCTTCAAGGTCCAGACAAGTTTGTTCCAACTCCTCAGGCTGCTTTGTTTTGGCTCACACCCTGAGATCCATCTCTCCTGCATGTTTGTCTTGCATCCTCCTCCTTTTGTTATCTCAGTTTCTGGCGAGCCCCGGGGCTCTGTTTGTTTAAAAGACCACTGCTGTGGAGCAGGGTGCTGGCTGTGTACATACAGGTGACTTCTGGGGCAGATCAAAGGCCATCACACCATCCATGACAGTGGCCAGCAGCAAATGTCCAGGGAAGGACAGAAGAGCGAGGCAAACTCAGAGCTTTCCCCTGAGACCTCTGCCAACCCGTGAGTGCCACAGGCCCAGAGGGACATTCACTGCCTTGCTCTCAAGGGTCCAGCTGCCACTGAACGTTCTGGGAGGTAGCAGCCCTGCAGAAAGTATTTCTTATAAGGAGATACAGGGAAAGTATTATTTTATTATTTGTTTGCAGTAGGAGATTGCACTTCTGCTTTGGAATCAGTGCATGACGGAGCTGTGGATTTTAGGGGGTCTCTTTAAGATGGAGCTTTCCCTCCTGGCACGATGTAAAGGCGTAACGTGAGATGAGAGAAGGGTTCTGCTCTCAGATTGCACAACAGAAGCAACAGGAGTCAATGATGCTCACCAAAAAGCAGCTCTGCCAGGGCAGAGCACAGCTGGGGGCAAGCTAAGAGCTTGCTGCTGTGCTTGGAAAGACCCAGGTCAGCAATGGGATCAGCTGGAAATACAGTGATGTGATTTAGGGGGGAGCTTTGACGATTGTGATTTAAAGGGAAGCTCATCTTTGACAGCAGCCCTTCCCTCCCCCCCCAAAACTGCTTGTCTGTTTGTGTTCATGGAAGAAATGTCACATCTGTAATAACTCAAGTGAATATGCTTCATGAAACAGAGCTGTTCCTGCAAGGGAGCATCCAATTAGCATGAAACGTTTGATCTGATTATGCTTCAATATACAAATCTTCTGTGAACCAGTGAAGCTGCAGATGGAGAAGACAATACGTATTAAGTCATCCTCCACTGCATTCGGGATTGCTGCTTGCACTGTGTAGTGTTATATAATATAATCCGAGGCTTGCTTGCATGTCTCAGAGGAGATTATTCCAAATGTTAACAGATTTCCTGCTTAGAAAGGTTTTCCCTAATATGAAATGTAAAATTAACTCGTTTAATCGTGTTGCTTCTGTGGATCCTCTGCATCCACCATGCATTAAATAAAACCACAACTTCTTTCTTTCCTTGCTCTTCTGCTTTCTGTGTGTTAATAAACCAGGAGTACTCATTTGGTTGATTTATGTCATCTCTGAAAAGGATGTCATGATGGGAAATTGTCTAAATCCTTCTCTTTAATTTTATCTTCTGACAAAACCGGAGAGGAAGGAAAGTTGTGGAGGGATTTAAAATAATGTATGGCTGTATACAGTTTTTAAGAAGGGTGATGTTTTATAAGGACCTTTTTAAGCAGTGGAGAAACTGAACTCTTAGAGAAGTGGTCAAATAGCAATATGGAGAGTACTATTTGTGACCAGAATAAGCTTTACAGGCATGCTATAGCAACACCCCATTGTTATTGCTTGTACATAACCTTCATTAACAGGAGAGTTACAAGTATTAAAGTTATAAAAATTCTTGCATACAGAAATAAGATGCTTTGTACTTGATCATCCTTCTAATCATCCTCGTTTCTCTTCTTGTAAATCTGATTGTAGGTGGTAAACTTTATCCAGCGTTTACCTGGTTGCAAAGAACAAGCAGCTGTGTTCAGGGAAGAGGTAAGTCAGGTCTGCCCCAATCCTGTGCTGTGAGCTGGGTGGTTTTGTACCCCTGCTGCTCTGCAGTTACAGTGCTGACTGCACAGACATGCTCAGCCTTGTCATTAGCCTGTAGCATTTAGGAGACAGCTTCAGCATTGAGCTGAATCCCAGTGTGGTTAATTGCATTCTGCTGCTTTAAATTCCCCCTCCCATTCCAATCTCTAAGCTTATGCTTAACATCCTGTCTTGGACTATTGTCTGGTGTTTTTGGCATCACTATAAAGATGTCCTGTTGGAATGGCGCAGCAAAGATCTCATCTGCTCCCTCTAACAAGAACATATGCCTGCTTCTCTTGGGCAGGCTGGCAGTCAGAGGGCTTCTTAGGAATCCCTGCCTTCTCCTGTGGACCACAGTGGGAGCAGAAGGGGCACCTATCCTTGAACAAGCGATTGCTGGGGAGTCAGAGCGTCTCGTGCCTGCAACACATCCTGTCACTGCCCTGTGCTGGGCTCTGTTCCCTGTCTATGGTGCATTCCCCATGGCTTCTCAGAAATCCCAGCAGTGCAGGATGTGGCTGCCCCGTTCCTTTTCACTGATCCTATGACGCTTAGGCTCTGTTGAGAGCTTTGGCCTCCAGTTACGTGGCAGGGATGGTTTGGAGGTTCTTTATAAGCCCGTGATTAATTTGCACAGACATGCCTCCCCTTCTGCTGCTCTGATTGTAAGAGCTTGAGGGAAGGGGCTGGACCTTCCCTGCATTCTGCGAGGCACTTCGTGCACCCTGTGTGCTGAGGAGAGGCACTGCGTAGTGGAGTGGCTGCAAAGGACAGGTTTGTAATAGATGACTGCTCCCCAGAGCTGGCTTTCTTTCAGGATGAATCAGGCTGGAGTGCATTTTATGGGATTTATGTCCCCGTCTTTTGCTTTCCCTTATTTTAAAACATACAAAATAAAAAACAAAATAAGTTGATGCTTGTTCACAGTGTAGCAGTGTAGTGGAGTACGATTTAATTGAATGCAGTGGGAATGATGACATTTCTCCCAATAAAGCAGTCCTTCAGCATAGCTGGGTGTAAAAGATACGTCCTGATTTCGAGCAAAGATGAGTTCAGAGGTGAGGGCTTGGGGAGGTGTAAGTCTCCTAATGGATCCAACCATTTTACAGTTTGTTTTGTTTCTTCTAGTAATAATTGAAATGAGTCCTGAACACAGTGGCTGTTTTCTAGTTCAGAGAGCAGCACAGCCATGTTCTATTTTAATACCTTCTGCAGTCTCAAAGCGTGGTTCTCTGTGCCAAACAAGAGAGGCTGGATTGTTTTTCAGGTTTGTGCTGGAACTAAACTGTCAGTGTAAATTTAAAACCCTTTTAGCAGCTTGGCTCTGGCCAAAATTCAGGTGTGAGCAACAGCACTGCTGGGCTTCACCAGGGTTGTCCATTACGGTAATCAGGCCTTTGAGTGCTCTCTGTTCAGGAGAAATAAATCCCTTTCAGACTCCTGTTGGCAGGAGGGAGGAGGATGAGTTCCTGCTTACGTTACAAATGAAGAGAACAAATTGTGCACAGAATTTGAAAAACCATCCAAATAAGATGGAACAAAAACCACAGGCAGTGATACTGCACTCATTTCTAGGACCAGCTCAGGGAAAGTCTGTTTAAAGCAAACATCGTTGAGGCGATGCAGTGAAAGTGAAATGTAATGGTAATATTGGACTCAAAAGCATTTTAAAACGCTACATTGTTTTTCAGCAGTTCTCTCCTTCTCTTGACTCTTTTTATTTAGTTTAAGCAGGAGTCCATTTATTTCAAGCTATTTTTACCATGGGCCTTGCAGCACTGTTGACTCCAGGCAGCCTGCAGGTAGGATTCAGTGAAATGTGGCTGGCTGTGCTGGAAGCCTTGCTGTCATTTCCAGTGTGCAGACTGGGAAGTAAAAGAACTTTTCCTGCTCAGCAGTCTCCTTGAGGTTAGAGAGGGGCAGCCCAAATCCCTGTCTCCCAGCTCTTTGCCTCATTGCTATGTTTGTCCAAGTTTATTAAGTGTATCTTTTTCTTCCAGTTGTTGACATTGAGAAGAATTCCAGTTAGGAAAAGTGCAGGGACAGAAGGATTGTTGTTCTGGTTAGGCCCAGTGTCTGGCATTGTCTGCTGTGCTGGTGAGCATCAAGTGAGAGGAGGAGATGCTGTCAGTCTCTGTAAATGCACTTTAATGGAATAACTTAGACATGTACTGTTTGTCTGTGTCCATTAATCTTTGGCTTCTTCTCTGCAGCATTTGGGGTTTATATTAATTATATCCGTTGTCTCTGTGGTTGCTTTTGTGAACCAAAATACATTTTTAACCTCTTCCTAAAATCATACTTTGTTACTCTCTGGTACCTAGAGCTCCACTTATTTTCACAAGGTAATACAGTTTTAGATTGCTTGCTTTGAACCTGATTGGATGTCTCCTTGCTGATGGATTAGGAGAGTACGTGTGTAAATCCAGAGAGATTCCATGGCTTTATTGTGCCCTGTTTTATATAACACACCATCTCCTTTACCTTGTTCTGAACAAGCCCATTTAGTGCCATCGAAAGCTATTTCATAATAGCCTCCTGCTACTCCTTTAAATGGAGACCAAGTGTCTGTGGGCAGAGTGCTAGTTCTGAGAGCAGCCAGATGCTCACGTCTGTCCAGTTCTTCTCATCTGCAAAGTTTCTAGCAGAGCTGACCAAAGAAGCAGAAAGGCTTCACACTTCACCTTGAGCTGCTGAACAGGAGTCTGAGAAGCTGTGCAATGACAGTATGTAATGAGAGTGCTAGGAAATGGTAATTTGGTGCTTCTAATTGCTGTAGATGAGTGTAATGTATTAATTCTTGGATAGCTGCCTCCTGAAGGCTTGCATTTCCTGATTTAATTTTTTGCCACAGATTGGGACTAGGCTGCGGGATTTTTGACAGTTGTTGGCTTTTAGGTAAGTATCCGTATAGTGAATAGAAAGTCAAATGGAAGAGCCTCATCCTCATTATTTCCCAGTGAGTTTTGTCCACATTCTGACTTTTCAGGCTTCAGGGAAAGGCCTGAGACCCCTGGGGAGGGCAGCATGCTTGGGAATCGCAGGCTGGTGTGGGTGCCAAAACTAGAGGGGAGAATAAGGTTTCCATCCTCAGGGCTGTGTCTGTATTTTCATTCCTCACTACGTTGTTTAACTGAACAGCCAGAAGTAAGAATCCTGCTTATTTCTTGATTGTAATTTTTATCTTCTGTTGTGTTTTTACACCTCTAGCAGATAGATGGTGAGGCCTTCCTGCTCCTGAACCAGAATGACTTGGTTAAAATACTCAATATCAAACTGGGTCCTGCCTTGAAGGTCTACAATGCCATTCTCATGCTCAAGTCTGCAGAAGAAGAGTGAGAAGAGCCCTTCCCTCGAGCCCAGGAGGAACTGGCAGGGAGCAGATCTTCACTGAGAGCATTACAGCATGCCCACGAGGCAGGCTGCGACTCAGATATATTTTAAGTAGAACTTATTAAAAAAATATTTTTAGGACATAAAAATCCTGCCAGAGTCTGGAATATGGGGCAGCTTCACTTCCAAGAAGAGGTTATTATATTTTGTAATTGAATTTGGTTTTGATATATCAATCTCTTTTTGAGATCTAGAAGAAACCTCCAGTTATAAGGGGAATCCAGGGTAACAGTGGTGGAGCTGCAATAGCAAGAGGACAGATATGAGTACAAAGTCTGCTGTGTCCCGTGAGAGTGCCTGAAAGAGACTGAGTTATCACCAGCATGTTTAACAGATGTATGTATGAAAGCCCTGAAGAGGAGAGAGTAAGAAAATGGGTGAGCTTCAGAGCAGCTCATCTGCATCCTTCAGTGCTGTGATTCAGGAGCTGACCTTTCCACAAGTGATTTTTAAGTTCCAGTTTCTCGTGCTGATATTGGCTGTTCTAAACCCCTTGTTGGCCACTGGGCTGCTTCCACCACAGCTGAAGTGCACTATGGGCAAAGTTTCCACCAGTGAGGTGGCTGTGATAACAAGCAAACCGTTGTCATTTGTGCTGCCAGGCAGTTGGAGGAAGGCCCTGTTTGGGTAGATTTTGGGTAGCAAAGATCTCTCGTGTAGTTATCTCCCACAGGACACAAATATTCTAGCTGTATTTCTCCCATCAGTGCTTTTAGGCAACTGCTGTCCGGACTATGATCATCTTCTGGCAAAATAACACAGTCAGGAGCACTTGGTGATGCGATGGGTTTATCCAAGCCGCCTTCACAGCCAACCAAATGCTAGGAATGGGAGCTGAAAACCCCACAGCGAACAGCATATGCATACAGGTGCACACAGAGTTCCTAGAAACAATTGCCTTTTCTTTTCAAACCGGTTCAAAACCTGTGAACACTTCATTGCTTCAGCATATTTAGCCTCCAGGTGGACATCGGTCCTCAGCATCTCTGGCAGTGAGATGGGAAGAGCACATGGGCAGGTTTGCCTGGAGGGGGATCAGTCTGAACAGCCAGCAAAGCAAGCTGAGAACTGCTTCTCAAAAGAGATTTGCTGGTCTGTGTCTGGGAGAAAGCAGAGCTTGTGGCTCTGTTCCTGCATGTGCAGGTGGCAACCTGTGCTTACATGGCAGAGGGGTGTGCTGGTATTTCTGCTGTGCTGGAATTCTGAGTGTGCTTCTATGAACGTGTAGCAGTCCCTGATCTCTCCATGTCCTTCCCAGCTTCTGACAAGGTCCTCATAACATTCTTAAGGTAGTAAGTTCCTTAAAACTGTAAATAGAGCAGAATCCACACTGCTGAATGCGTTTGGTCCTGGATTAGTCGTATATAGAGCAATTTATCTCCATACTTTCTATTTTTGTATAAAGCATAAAGGATTTTTAGCCTTCCACTGCGAAGACATAGGAGTGGTGGGGTATTTAGTAGCTGAAACATTAAGTGTCAGCCCTGCAGCTGCAGGAGTCTTGTATTTTAACACAGCGACGGGGATGAGACAACACCAGTTTCTTTAAATGAATTTATGGTGTGATAAACAGGATGTTCAGCATAGAGTCCCATTCCTTTGTCCCACTCCATGCATCCCAGATGTCTGTGAAGCCTTGAGTGGCACATGCTGGGATCTGACAGCTCACCTTCCAGGCAAAGCAGAGCTGCTTTGTGACAGCTGGAGCAGAGGATTGTTAGCTGGCCTGTTCTGTTCCTGGCTAAATAACCTCAGCCTTTCTGTGCTCTGTTTTCCTCCTCTGTAACAGCCAGCCAGCTGGAACGTGTGCAATTCTACCTTGTTCTTGTTTGCAGTCAGCACATCCTGCTGAATCTTCTGTTTCACCTCCTTCCTTTGGGGAACTGCGTTGAGGGACAGCAGGTTGCTCCCAGCAATAAAACTAAATGCAATATTATTTCATCTCCTTTACTATATATAGACAGAGGATGAAGAGAATTGGTGAAGCAAGCAATGAGATTCTAGTCACTGAAATTACTCAAACAGAAGAGAGATCTTAAATCCTAGAGGCTTCCAAGCCAGCTGGATCAAGGATGAAAATGTGTACTTGGAGTTTGTTCAGTGACAGCAGTAGTAGTGCTCTGAGCGAGGAGGAAGGAGGAAACCTTTTAGGGATAGAAGGAGGAGGAATGTGTGCTTCTTGTGCCTTTTTTTGTAATCCAGTAATTGTCTTTGCAGAGCAAGCAAGAATGTGCACTCATCTGTTGCTGGGTCTCTTTCCAAATATAGCTAGATTCTCATAAAATCAGACAACTTCACAGCACTGCAGCGACAGAAAGATTCCCAGTGTCTTCATGGGCACACTTGATTCTTACAAGACTGAGAACAACCAAAACAAGTCCTCTTTGAGCCCCAGCTTTGCTGCTTGCCTTAGGAACTCAGTGACTGCTGCTGGCATCTCGTTTGCATCGGGGAGCTCCGCTTTCATGTGTGGCCCAGCAGCTCGGTTCTGGAGCCAGGCCCTGCCTTTTCTCAGCCCTGATCACGCTCTGTGCCTAGGCAAGGGGTCTGCAGATGCCTTTGATTGCATAACGCCTTGTTGTCTGATTTGAAACGTGCACTTTGAAGCAGCAAGCCAAAAGTTGTAGCCCTGCGTTGCACGAAGCTGAAAGCTGGTTGGTGCCAACCTGGGTGAGGAGGCTCTCAGTCTGCAGAGCACAAGCCTGCTGCTGGCCCAGCTGAACCCAGCAGTCGCTTGGAAGTGCATTACTTAAAGCCACCCAGGGCTGTGACAGCTCCCCAAGGTCCAGCAGTGCAGTCGAGAGCTCTGCTGTCTCAGTGGAAACACATCTGATTTCCCGAGTGCGTTTCGCACATCCAGAACGCCCAAACGGTTCTCCTTTCTTCTGCTGTTAACTGCACTGTTAAAGTCTTCTCCTGTACCATCCTCAGTGATCCCCCGTGTAATCCAGGAGGAGCAGATTTCAGCTCTGGGTAACGCATTAAAGTCAGACAGAAATGCTCAGCGCCGCTCATCACAAAGTTCTCCGACCAAAGGAAAGATTCTCAACCCAGGGGATAAGCGAGTTCAGCTGTGGAAGATTTCCTGCCTGCTACTTTCATGCCCTGCGTGGGGATTTATGCCACAGAAAGCTTTAAAGTTTCTGACATTCTCTCCGTCATGTGATAAGAGCTTATTTTGGAGATTCCTATTACTTGAACTGGAAATGTGCACAGGGAAGGGAGCGCACAGCCGTCGTCTCCATTCAGCCTCAGAAATGGTTGCCTGCATTACAGCAAACAAATACTTGAGCTTTCTGCCACTGGCTGTGATGCTGCACTCCACCACTGCTTTCTCCTGGAAATGAGAATAAAATTAATATAAGTTCAGACCTGACTTGTTCTTCCTGAGCTCCGGGCTGGGTTCTGCTGCTGCCCCTTCTCCTCCTCCTCCTCCTCCTCCTCCTCCCAAAACGCAGAGGTTTCCATCTCTCATCTCTTTAACCAGGCAGAGCAAAGCACTGTGTCTGTGCTCTCCTTGCTTTGCTCACAGCCTTGGCCAGCATCGCAGCTGAGGCTGTGCCTAATCCCCAAATTCCTTCCTGTCCTGTGCTGACAATATTTTAATCCCTCACGGTTTTCTCTTGCAAACCATCCCAGGACCTCGCAATCCTAAAGCTGCTCCCGACCCCGAGTGCTCAACTAAAATTAGCAAGTTGTTATCAGTGTGAATCAATGCTAAACCTTCGGGGGCTTTGTGCCTCTTCCACCTTCCTGCTGTCCCATAGCCGTGCTGCTTAACTCGCCTGCTTGTTGATTTCTGCTTGAATTGCAATGAGCTGATTTGTTACAAATCGCTGCGCTGCTGGCTGGTTTCCTGCCCCCAAAATCAGGTGGTGGAAGCCCTTGCCCTGATGGTCAGGCAGCTGTGTGCAGTGCAGCCCTGATGCAGTGATGGTTCCTGGTGCCCCCCTGAGCCAACAGCAGAAGGGGGGGGTGAGGATACGGACCCACAGCCTGAGATTAGCAGACCTTTCCAAACTAAAAATATTGGAGAGCTGGCATCCAGCCATAATTTCTAAACTATCTTTCATCAGGGTAAACATTTGCTCTCACTGGTTTTCCTTTCCAAGTTTTTTTCTTTTTTTTTTTTTTTGCTTCTATTTAAACCCAGCTTGTTTGCTTTTGTTACCGTGTTCGGGTTCCCAGTCTGCTTAGCTTGGATGTTTGTTGTGTGCTCAGTAACACTGAGTTTTGCTTCTCCAAACTCTGTTAGTCACCCTTGGGTTCTGCTGGAATGCGTGCTTGTCTGTCTCACTGCTTTTGATACCTGAATTCCTCCATGGAAGCTGAAGGGTTGTGGTTTCTTTCTTTTTAAACCAAGATTTTGATAGGGAAACAGTGCAGTGTGCATTAACCACCCCAGTGGCTCATTACGTTTGCAGGTTGTTCTGCTCGGTCAGACGTGGGCTTTTATGTTCTGAGCCACGTTTCTCGTTGGGCAGCCAAACCTGTTTGTTGTCTGGATGCTGGAGTTGTCCTGCAGGCAGCCCCTGCCCTCGTGGGATCTGAGCATCCGTGGGAAGGTTTCCAAGTGTCTCCTGGCTATAAATTGAAGACAGCTGCCCTGAAAGGGGTGTGCTGCCCTTCTCTCATCAGCGCCATGCAGCCCTTTGAGCCCACCACCCCTCCTAGCTGCCCTGAGTCAGCTGTGACTGAGTGTATTTTCACACTGTCTGCATATGCTGGTGGGCAGCTCAGCCTGCCTCTGCCCTCCTGGCACAGCTCTGCCTTGGGAGGAGCTCTGTGATGCCCAGCTCTGCAGCAAGGTAAGTCCTGGAACCTTCGCTTGTCGTTTCTCTGCTGGAAGTGCACTGTTTTCCCATAGGGGAAGGTGTGACCTGCAGTCTGTGCTGCGTTGGTGAGTTGTTGGGAGTTCCCCTTTGAGCTGCTCCTTTCTTGTTATGCCGGTGTTACCATTTGCAAAGGGGCAAACCTGGTTGATCTGGGTTGAGCCAGCAGTGGGGGAAAAAGAGCATCTTACTGACCTGAGCTCTGCACAGCTCCTGCACACCGTGTGTGAGTCCTGCTCCTTTGCCTCCCTTACAGGGTTTGTGTTCTGAGCAGGCATCCTGACCGATGTAGCATGCAGCCTTTGGGATGCTAGGTTGGCTTCCTCCCACGTAGGTGGCTTTAACCTGTTGTGCAGCAGGTGCCAGGGCTGTTTGCTCCGTATTGAACCGTGAGCATCAGTGCCCACTGGGCTGGGTTCTGCTCCTGTCCATGGTGGGATGAGGCAAAGCAGAACAGCAGCAGATCGGTGGTGTAAGGGGTGAGTGATGTGAGCTGCTTACTTCTGGCATTGATTGCATCGAATAGACTCTTAACTCTTGTTGGAGTTGCCTGCATTTCTTCTTTGAGAGCACCAGCTCCTTCCTTCCCACGCACGCCCGTAGAGCTGGGTGGATTCAGCAGCTCTCTGCTGTGCATTCCTGCACTCCTTCCTCATTTGGCCACTGGTCCTTCCCCACATATTTGCTGGCTCCGTTGTTTATTGGCTTTGCGTGTCACTTCCCCTAATATTTTCTCACATCCTTGCTGCCATGCACATCTTTAGCTTACTAATTGTCCCCTCATTCTTTCTTCTCTGCACATCGTTGATCATCTAGACACTGTTAATGTAAGCAAGATATTATTTTCCTGTTTGGAGATGCCCACATTTGCTGTTGGAGCATTTCCAGCCATTCCTTGGGCGATGTACTGAGAACTTCTGCACAGGGGGTTTCAATGCAGCACCAGGAGCTTCACCTCCCCTTCAGACCTGAGCAGCTCCTGTTCGGGCTGTGTGTCTCCAAACCCATTTTCGTGCTGTTGCTGGGCTCAGACTGATGTTTTTTGGTGCTCTGAGTGCCCTTTTGCAGCATCGCTGATGACAGAGGTTACCCCATGTGCAAAGTGCCAGCTGCTCCTGCAGCCCCGAGCAGCGTTTCCACCTCTCCATGGGCACACAGGGATGTGCTCTGCGTTGTGTTATCTCTGACAGGAGCACAGCAAGCTGTGCTATGTCTCCGTGTTACCAAGCAGGACCACACAACTATTCAATGATTCTCCCTGGATGGTTTTCACACTGCCTCAAACTCCTCTCTCTTATGGGTGGGATTGAAAAAGACCAGAGGAGAGGCTCTGATGTAACCCCCCTCTTTGAGGCACATCTCTGCTGGCTGGGAGAAGGCCTTGCTCTGTGTTCAATGCAGAATGCCCCAAGCATCTTCATTTAAGAGGCAGCACAAAATTAGAAGCTTTTTTTTTCTTCTCCTTTCTCCCTCCATGAAACAGATTTATTTTTCCTTTGGCTTGCACTGTGCACCACGTGCAGAAGGAATGCACCTAATGAGTGGCTGGAGCTCAGCAGCAGAGGAGGGGGTCTGGGGGGGAGCCAGAGGTTCCTGCCTCCCCTTGCACAGCTGGAGGGGCAGATCTGCTCCTGTTGGAGCAACACACTACAGTCTCAGGTGATGATGGGTGCCAATGGATGCCCAAGGATGTGGCACTCAACTCCTCCTTTATATAACTTGGCCATTGTTGGAGCTTTCTACACCATTCTTGGGGCTCCACAGTGATCTGGGTGATGGGAAAAGGACCAATGACACCTTCAATTATGGAGCACATTGGCTTTGGGTCAGAGCTCTGTTCTATGTTATCGGTTTTGGTGCGAGGCGTGTTTTATTATCCAGGCAGTTTCTCTTATAAAACGTGCATGAGGATTTTATGTAAGCAGGGCAGGGAGCAAGCTCTGTGTTTTAATCTTGTGCAATTATCTCCACACCAGAGCAGCCGATGCTTTCCTCCTGCCCTGAAGCCAGTGCTTGTTCACATCTAGTTACAATCAGACGACATGAAGCACCCGGAGTGATGCGCCCTGCGTGATGCTGCTGCATCCAGAACACGTGGAAAATCTTCATGAAGTTGGATGTGGAGCTTCTGGTGATGGAGCCGTTTTCTTTGAGGTGAGGGGGACAGTAGGGAGCTTCTGGCTGCACAGAAGGTGATAAAAGCAGCCCTGGTTGTATGCAAAGAGTTGTAGTGGTAACCAGGAGGAGTGTAATGTACCAATGGGCTAAAAAATCTACCAAATAAGAGCCGAGTCTCCAGCAGGCTGGAGGCTCTCAGTGCAGCAGGAGCCACTCCTCAGCATTTCCTCTCATCCAGAGGTGGTGGTTCCCAGTGCCCATGGGCACAGCTGGAGCTGGGTGGGTGCTACCCCACCTCCCATCAGCTCTGCACCCATGGGTGGGGCTGTGGGATCTCTGCTGAAGCAACCAGAGGAGCTGGGGGGGGGGCTGTGGTGGCATCCTTAGGGCTGGCAGAATATTGGGGTGGTGGTAAATTAGCAGTGGGGTGATGCTGGGTGTGCTCAGGGTGCCTTGAGACCCAGCAGAGCTCCGCCAGGGCAGTAGCATCTGCATCCCTTTAAGCAGCCACGTCTGGTTAAGATCATCTGCTGCTTCCGCCCAGAGAGATTTAGAATAGGAGACCTCCCCTTCAAAGAGGTGGCTTTGTTTAGCAGTAAAATTGATGAATTGCTGGAAGGGATAAAGAAAACAAAGCCTCGTTGATCCTGCGGGGTCAGCCCTGTAGAGGCAGAGAAGCGGCATCTTCACCTCCTGCTGCCTCCCGGCAGCATCCTCCCAGGGCACAGCCAAATCCTTTTGGGCCATAAGGGCTCCTGCCCCATCCCGTGGGGCTCCTGCCCAGTTTCAGGAGATGGAGAAATGGTGGCAATAGAAAACATCCTGCAAGGGGCTTTGGGGGACTTGGGAGCATTCCATTCTGAGCCTTTCTTGGGGGACAGTGCTCTATGGGGATGGTCAGTGCCATTTGAATGGGTGCAGGCATAGAGCTGTCTGCTGCATGGAGCACCAGCTGCTGATAAGGATAGAAGCTGTGTCCTGAGCCTGCTCCCACCAAAAGCCATTGCTTTCTGCTTCCATACCCAACCCCCTCACCCAAATGGGAGCTCAGCTTCAGCAGGGCTCACGGAACCTCTGCTTGAGCCCTGGGCAGAATGTTAATTATTTCCATGCCTATTAGAGCTGCATGTGTAATTGCTCTGATGTCCATTAGCAAGTTTCTCTCCTGCGTGGCCCCCCTCATTCCCCAAATTGTTATCCAGGCCCTGCTGCTCCAAGCACTGATCCAAGTTTTCTGCTTAATGTGGTGTTGAACCTCTTTGCTCATCAGATCGTCCACTCCTGGGCCACTCAGGGATGGTAGGAAACTCATTTTGCAGCAGTTAATGCCAGAAGAGCTTACACTGCTGCCATGGAAGAAACCCAGTCTTCTTGAGCCTGTTGATTTATTTCTTCAGCAGAAAATCATCCCAAATTTCCTATCACTTCTGTAAGACAAACAGCTCAGAGCTGGAGATCCCTCTCATTATTGGAGTATTTCTTCCCAGGAGTCACTGCTCTCATTGCATGGATTCCCCACCTCCCCTTTGGATCTGCATATCTCCTCCCCATTTCTTGACTTTTTACCCTCTTTTCAGTCCCCCATCGTTGCTTCCATCTTCTCATGGTTGAGATCTCCTGGATGGAGGACATGGAGAAGCATTGCTCTGGATGTGTTCCATCACATCCATCCACATCCATCACGGTGACAATGCTGCTTTTCCTTCACTACTGCTCCCAGAGATGCTTCTACCACCCAGATTGACTCCTTGACACCTTTCAGCTAATGATCACACTCAAGTGTGCCTGCAAATATAATCAGTGGTAAATGCACACATAGAGAGTCGTGCTGGGGAGGAGAAGAGGTGCTGCTTAGCAGCTCCTGCAAAGCATCAGCGTTCTTCAGACTATCAACCCTTGGGGAATGGCAGCACATGCAATATTCAGTGGGACATGGGGATCAACACGGGCAGAACCATAAATATCTCCAGGAGAAGTCACTGATGGGGATGGCAAAGCTGGAAGCGATCTGCCCCTGGGAGCTGTGGCTGGAGAGCCGTGCTTAATTCCCTCCAGCCCTCAGTTCACCATGGGGGGAGGTCCCCATGTGTGCTCACGCTGTGAGGAGCTCTGGGGAAGGTTCCCAAGCCCCAAAATGCTGCTTAGGGCTGAGGAGGGGATGGGTGAGCTGTGCTCGTGGCCGTGCTGCAGAGAGCAGCCCAGTGCGTACCTAATCTCATTACAGTATTTTCCATCACACCACAATGCCAACATAATTATTACAGGATTTTCCATTTGCCAGGCCCTAACTGAAAACTTACTTGGGGGGGGGGGGGGGGGAAACAGTGTCAGGTTGCACACATGAAAGTTATCCTTTTTGTTTTGTTTTTTTCCAGGACCCCCAAGTTCATCCTCATTTCCACCAGCCTGCTCAGCCCATCAGCTCTGCGCTGCTGCCCCTCCTCTGCTCAGCCTTCAGGTGACCACAGAACATCTCCATTCCCCAAACCAGCGTGGTGTAATCGTCTCCAAAGGGATTAGTGATGGTGCTTCTCACGGCTGTCATTGCCTTTATGCAGCCTGTCACCATCCTGGGACTCTCAGTGCAGTGCTTTGGCTCTCATACCTGGCTGAGCTGTGGCTGCCAGCTCTGTTCATCTGAGCTGTGTGAAGTGGCAGGCAGATTGCATTATTCTCTAAGCGTGTGCAGTTCTTCCCAAATCCATCTCTCTGCTCAGTGTTCAAGCTGGCAGTGCTGATGTCCCACAGCAGCCCAGGGACCTTCACCAGGCACTGCCCATGCAGCTCCTGTGTTGCTTTTCTGGATAAGCATGGCTCAAGTTGAGGCTTGATAGGAAGGAAAAGCATTGATTGCAGCTTCTGGCTTTGTGCTTTGACTGTTGTCCCATCGGCTGTGGATCTGCCTGGTTTCATCTAGAAAATGGTGTATCGCATCTGTGGCAGGGGAGTGCAATTAAGAGTTCTTCATTCAGCCCATAAGAATTCCCCGTGTGCATTTATCAGCCAGGGCAGCTCTGTTTGAGTGTGGCACTGGGAGGATGCAGGGCTGACCAGCGAGGTGGTTCAGAGGTGAGATATCTGCATTCTGCGTGGAGAAGGAGCATCCAGAGACACCAACAGGGAGAGGGAAGAGGGGTTTTGCATCCTGGGATGGGGCCCGTGTGGCTGGGACAGGCTCACAGTCCCCAGCAAAGATTCCCCCAGCAGCACAAGGCACCAAAGTAGCCTCCAGCCCTGCTCTTCCCATGTCCTGCCTCGGCTGCTCTCCCTCTGCTTGCATCATGGAAACAAATCTCTCCTCCACCCGTTCTTTGGCACAGCCCCACGCAGCCGCTTGCTGGCTCTGCTCCTCCCCTGCCCTGTTCCTTCTCTTGATGCTGCATCCCTGCAAGGAGGAGAGCAGTGATGGAGCTTCCACCTCTTCCTCCTTCCCTGCCATCCGCCAGTGAGAACCGAATAAAGCAGCCGAAGCTCAGCCCTTCCCCGCTTCCCTTTTAATTTCAGCCCCCTGGCAAGAAGGGACATGATAAAATGTGAGATTAAATCCCTAATACCAAGGATTTGGGATTACTGAGGCTGGGGTGGGTGCTTCGAGGAAGAGACGTCTCAGTTACAGGGCGGTTTCTGCTGGCTGCTCCTTCCCATGCCTCCTCTTCTTGCTCTGCTCCCGAGGGCTGTATGGTTGATGGATGTGCCGTGGAAAGGATGGGCTCCCACATTCCTGCCCCAGAGCTGCCCCAGAGTGCACAGGGATGAGGTTTCTGGGTTTGTAGGTAGCGGCATCAAACGTTCCCTACCTCAACCCAAGAATAAATCACCCTGAAATCCCACTGCTCCATATTCGGTCCCAGAGGATTTCAGGCTCTGATGGCTGCGAAGTTGCTGCTGATTTATTAATGGCCACTTCCCACACATTAGCTCTAACAGCTCCATCCTCGTGCAGCAGCACGCCCCGCTCCCTGCCCGTCTGCTGCCAAGGTCAGGCACAGGGAGATGCCAGAGCCCAACTGTTTCCTGGAAATAGGTTTCTAGATTTCCATCCCCATAAGTGGCCCTTTGGAACAGCAGGACACCAGGAGCTGTTTGTGCCTTTTCTGTGCGCTTTTGCCCAATTCCTGCCCAGCCCTCGGGCCACAACTCCCTGCCTGTGCCCTGGAATGTTGCTTAGGGACATCGGAGAGATGCTGAGATGTGGCCTGTGGGTCGAGGAGGGGATAAAGGCAGGGTCAGCACTGAGACACAGCTCGGCATCCTCTGACCTCACCGCAACAACAATGCAGAGCACAGAAGGAGGCGGCGGTGCAGCTTTGGGATCCCCTGCAGTGCAGGGCAGCTCTCTGCATCCTCCCTGCTGTGCTGTGCCCGTCCCAGCTGCCAACACATGAGAGCCGAGGCTGACCCTGAGGCGTCTGAGGGAGGAGGAGACGAATGGAAATGACAATTGTCTTCCCACAATGGCTGCGTGGAGCTGGAGCAGTTATGGCTCGTTTCTAAATGAAGCGGCAATCTCCGAATATTGCCTTTCTGTGAAATATTCCATCCCAGCTTCAGCTGAAGCGCTTTGCTTCGGCTTTTATTTTTGTTACCTCGACATTAGCGAGCGCTAATGCTTGGTAATTTCGAACACAGCCTAAATGCCAAACCAAAACGTTCTGATGAGTTTGCTGAGAAGTTCGGCGCTTCTCCGAAACCTCCGTCTGCCCCGATGTGCACTTCGGGATGGAGGGGGCCTGGGGATGATTTTCTCTGCCTTGTTCCCTCCTACACCGGGAGCTGTGCCCACATCCCATGTGAGCCAGCAGCCAAAGCAACGCACAGCCCCAGCACTGGGACGGCAGGAATGTAAATGCAACCACTGTGTTCTCCCTCATAAATATTTCCTGCGCAGCACGTGCACCTGGGTGAGCGTTTTGTGAACCTTCAGCTGCGTGCAGAACCGCGCTGTGCCTGAAAGTTGTTCGGGTGTTTGGAAGGAAGGAACCATTCCCAGGGCTGTGCACGGGATGGAGCGCTGCAATGGGCAGCGTTGCTTCACATGGCAGTGGAGCAGGGAGCCCATCAGTCAGCACTGTGTGGGGGAACTGAATTGCCTTTGATCGTTTTGTAAATTTGGTGGACCTTTTTAACCTTCCAAGATGTACCAATTTTCTTATACGTGAAACAATGGCATTTCCAGGGCTCAGAGCTTTGGATTTTTCCAAGTTCTCACTGTAAAATTGGAGATAATTTGTTGTCCAGAGACACAGAGATAACGAGGCTGTATTTGCAGAGCACAGGGTAGGGGTTTGTGTGCCTGTTTGCATTTCCAGCCACCAGAATGGCTGGAATCCCCAAATAAATGGAGCCACCTCCGTAGCTGATGGTGCAGTTCTTATCCCCGTGCACTGGGAATCCAGCACTCTGTCTGCAGGTGTGCACCACAAAATACATCTGGAAGGGCCTTGGAAAGGCACAGGTTCCGAAATTCCCCGCCTCCCCCCAAAATGTGGCATGCAGATCCACAGCCAGGGCTGCAGCAGTGATTACTGCCCATCACCAGCCATGTTCTGCTCTTTGCAGCCCACCAGCAGGGAGTGCATCTCTCTGTGCCTCTGCTTCCCCATTGCTCAGTGTGTCCACATTGTGCTCAATGCATCCTTGTGGCTCCAAGCCTGGGCTTGGCCATGGGATGGGTGCTGCTGTGCTGTGCAGAGGTGCTGTCCCCATCCCATCCCATCCCATCCCACCATTGAGTCAGAGAGCAGTGAACATCCCCAGCTCCTCTCTCCCCTCTCTGCTCACAGGGAGGGCTCTGCAGCCTCAGCGCTCAGTGCCAGATCCCTCTCCAACAGCTGTATGTTCTCCAGCATGAGTCATCCCACCCTAAGCTCTCAGCCTCTCCATAACAACATTCCTTCTCTCTGATCTAAGATCCTGGCTGTGATCAGTCTCTGTCTCCTTCTCCTTCCTCTGGCCATTTGGTTTCTGTGCCCAACCGAGGCAGCACACAGCCAGGATGCTGTGCCAGGACCACCAGCCCCCAGCACCTGAAAAAAGGCAGGCTGCAGTTCCCTTCCCTCTCCTATATCAAGAGCGAGGTGCCCGATTACCACGAGATCTATGTTTTATTTCCCCTCTCAGACAGTAACATTGATTTACTTTTCTTATTGTCTTTTTGCTGTTTCTCCCCGTTTCTGTAGCAGTGCTCCGAGCTCTGGTCCTGCTCATCTCCCACCCCACAGTGAACTCCTCTCCAAGGTCCTCCTTCTCTATTCCTGGTGCCCCTTTGCCCCCTCTGCATTACTTCCTCATCTCCACTCCTCCGGGTGTTATCTCACTTTCTGTGAGAAGGAGGAGGTGTTGGGACAGCAGAAACACCCACCTCCCAATGTCCTCTGTGCCTGCTTCCCCCATCCTCGGTCATGTTCATGGTGTTAATGACACTTGGGGTGTCAGGGGGTGATCTGGATTTGGAATATTGCAATGGAGCAGGCTCCAGTGCTCCAGCTGGGAGGGATGGAGCACAGTGCCTCTCTGCCAGCTCGTGCTCCTGGAGCTGAGCTCTCATTGCTTCCAGCTCCGATTCCTTGGCTGGCTCCACATGGCACAGGTACAGCCTGGGGATGGAAGTCAAATTTTGCTCAAAAGCATTCATTTCTCCTGGATCAAGGAGAGCCCAGATATTTTCCTGTGATAGGAAAGGGAGAACAGGTTGTAATCCTCCCTGGGATGCTACAGTAGTGGGGTGCAGGATGAGCTCCCCAGCTCAGTGGGACAGCTGTGAACTTGCAGCTGCAGCCCCACCCCAGCCCTCCATGCTCCAATTTCTCCACTGCTGCTTCACCTGAGCATCACAGCAGGGCTGGGAAGGACATCACCAGCCGTGCAGCATAGCTCAGAGTGGGGGTTCTTTTTCTCTTGTCGTTGGGTCCCTGGCTGATGTTCCCCTGCAGGGGATGGGCGCGCATCCTGAGAGCTCTAAAACCCTTTGCTGGGCAATGCAATCAAACCAAGTGGATGGAGTTTGCATTTGTTTGCAGGCCATAGGATGCTGCTGGTGGCTCAAAGTCACACAGGGAACTGTGGAGCCGTATTTTGTGGAGTAAGCAGGGATCTCATTCGATGTTCTTAGGTTTATCCCAACCACGGTGAAGAAGGGGGGTGCGAGTTGGGATGTTTGCATTAAACCCTGACCAATGCAAATGGCACCAGAGCAGAAGGGAGCTGAATCTCTGTGGCACTGGTGTGGTGTGTGGTGTTGGTGTGAGTGTGTGGGCGACACCGGGTGCCTGGCTTGAAGCAGTGCCTGCAGGGGGATGGCTGGAAAGTGAACTTTCGAGCGGTGCTTTTATTCCAACAGATGCGCTCCGCAGCTGCACGGTTGGAAGGGAGAAAGGGAAGCGTGAAGCACGGCGTATAGACCCAATTCCCAGCGCAGGCAGACCCGACAGGGCCGGGACTTTGTGCATCTCGTGGGATGCGAGCAGGACGAGGGGCTCCATCCCGAGGCTCGCTCTTTGGCTCCCTGGGGTCCGCGCTGCTGGACGGGGGTCGCGAAATCTCCCCGGTGCCGCAGCGGCGCTGCGCGAAGCGGCCGCAACTTTTCGGTCGGTCGGGTCGGGGCACGGCTTCTTCTCGCCCTTCCCTCCGCCCTCCTCCTCTTCCTCCTCCTCCTCCCTGGCGATGCTCCGGGCCCCGCGCTCCGCCTCCCCGCGGGGCCGCGGGCGGAGGGCGGGGAGGGGAACCGGCGCCGGGCGGGACGCGCTGCCGCCCCGAGCCGAAGCGAAGGGAGCCGCGGCGCTCCGCAGCCCCTCCATGGCCCCGACCCCCAGAGCTCGGCGGCCCGGGGGAAGCGGCCCCGGCGGGAGGCGGCCGCCGGTGAGTGCGGGGCTGGGAGCGGGACGGGAACGGATCCGGAGATGGGAGGGAGTGCGGGGTCGGGGCAGCGCTGGCAGCTCGGACTTAGGGACGGACATCAGCCCCGGGCTCAGGCTGGACCGCTGTGCGCCCACGGGGGGCTCCCACGGCCACGCGTTTGCGTGCACACGTACGCGTGTGTGCACGAAGGTCGGAGCCGGGCGCTTGGGGCAGAAGCAAATGCACACACGCACACACGCGCAGACCCACATGCACGCATCTGCATGCGCGTATTCACGTGCACGCCGCTCACGCTTGCACATCCACACGTGTGCACACATCCACAGGCACACACTCCCGTGCACAGCCAAGACCCTCCCCAAGACCAGGGGAGGATCGGTGCTGCTGTAGCCAAACTGCAGTACTTTTTTGCAGCTTCTCATCTCCTTGCTGAGGGTTGACCTGAGGGGTGGTCACAGAGCAAATACTCGCATAGGATTTGATTTAGGCACTTCGGAGAGGAGCGATGGGTGGAAATGAGCCCTGGAGCTCCTGGTGGTGGGGATCTGGAGGGCCTTTCTGCAGCCCAGCACAGTGGGGACCCACACCTCTGCTCACAAGTAGGTTTGAGTTCCTGCTCCTGAGCAGAAGCTTTGCATTCGTGGCCGCAGGGCAGAGCAAAGTAAAGCAGGGCACAGAGCGGAGAAGATGTGAGCGTTCAGATGCCGGAGGGAAGAGTGATCCCAGCTGGGAATACATTGGGAACGCCGAACGCCAGCGCTGCTCTGCATGTCAGGGATCCCTGGGTCAAGGAGGGATGTGCACTGCCAGACCCCTCACGCTGTGTCTGAGAGCACTGAGCTCCTGGCAGCCCCCGCATCCCTCCCCACCTCCAATTTGGCAGGGATTGTTGGAGGAACAAAAGGAAAGGAGCCAAATTCAGAGTTTGATCCCAATTCCGTGCAAGATGCAGACCTGGGGGATTCCCTTCCTTTTCTCTGGGCTGATGTGCAAGGCGCCTGGCTGCAGTCCCTTCTCCTGCACCCTGCTACCCTGCACTGCTTCACAGAGGCAGGAATTCTCCCAGGAAATCCCTGAGCTCCCCACGCCTCCTCCCTCTCCAAGGTAGTGAAAAGCTGACATTAGAAATCGGTTCCCCGTTTAAATTTAGACGCCTGCGTGATCTCGAATTTGGATTTACTAATTATTTGCATCTGGTTCCTATCAAAAAGTTGAGCAATGCAGATGTCCTGATTTCAGCATCAGCTCAGAGGGCTTGCACGGAATTCGCCCTTCGTTGTCTCATTACACAACGGGTCTGAGTCCCTTCCCAGGCCTGCCCTGATCACAGCGCCCATCCGCCCCACAGCATCGCCTCGCTCTGGCTGGCTGCCGCTCATTTCCCTGCTGTGGAGATTAGTCTAATTAGCAGAGTAAATCTGGGTAAGGCGAGCTCTGGTAATTAGTAATCAGTGGGATGTTTCCACGCACTTTCTTCGCCTTAAGGGTAAGGAGGACTGGAGCAGATGGTCCCGTTTTGGGGGGAGGGAAGTGGAGGTGAAGGGGCTGGGATGGGTAAGGGAACAGAGCTGTGTGTCCGCTCACTGCTGTCCCATGTCCTGTTTCCACGTGACATTGGTGACCAAAGTGCCTCCAGAGACCTTGGGAACTGATGAACTGTCACCTCTGGGCCACATCTGGGGGCTGTGAGTTCTGACAGCACCTCAGGAGCTTGGCTAAAGGTGGGACCCCAGCCCAGGCTGGAGCTGGGACCTTCGCTCCAAGCTTGATTATCACAGAAAGCTTCCACGGGGGAGCTTAATTAATGATGATTGATTAATGGGTGGCCCCAGCAACAGCTGGAGGTGGGGAGCTGGATTTTGTCTCCATGCTGGGAACGTGTGGGCAGGGAGATTTACTCACAGGGACTGAGCCCAGAGGGGGCTTTGTGCTGGTGGGATGGCGAGTGGGGCTGGGGGTTGAGGAGGGATTTCTTCTGCTCAGAGAGCCCCAGAAAAATGCGGGGCTGCTTCTGATCTTTTTGCTGCTGTCTGGACACCTGTGTAGCTAAGGGGAGAGATTTGCAGGAAGAAGAATAGGGAAGTGGGAGGGATGTGACTGTGGGGTGTAGCCAGGCTGGGAGTGAGTTCATCAAACCGGGACTGCTGGAGCAAAAAAGAGGCAGTGTGCAATTGGGAGCAGAAGAGCTGGGGTGCTTTGCTGGAGAGCAGCTCTGCCTCGGGACAGCTGGAGGTGAGGAACCAGCAGAGGTTGGGACCCTGCAGTGCTCCCGGCACCTGCAGGTGCTGCTCAGGAACAGCAGCCACGACGAGGGCTGTGCACGGGAGCTGGGAGGGAGGTGAGGATGGGAGGAGGGCTGGCAGCAGGCACTGCTCTGCAGAGCCCTGTGCTGGGGTAGAGCTGGAGGTTATGCTGATGTGTGTTGTTTTTAACCATCGTTTCTCAGAGCAGATTGCTCTCTCCTCACTTGCACTGTTGGGTGGGAAGCCCCTGGGGTGTGATTGTGCATTCCTGCACCCGTGGGTCTGTGCTGCCCGGCTGCCCCTTTGCTGCACAGAGGGCCTTTGAGGGGGAGCTCAGCCTCGTCAGGCATTGGGACCACAGGAGCTGAGAAGTGATCTGAGCTGTTTTTATTGCGGCACGTGGGCAGCAGTGCGGTGCAGGCTCTGGGAGGATGGCCCTGCTGTGCCCACAGAGGACACTCAGGGTCCTGGGGAGGCTCAGAGCGGTGGCACGCGCTCCCTGCAGTTGGTGGGGTGTGTTGGAGATCTCATCCATCCCAGCAGCCTTTAAATGGGCTTTGCTGGGTGATGGGCTGATGGGTTTCAACATCGGCTCCTGCAAATCAGGAAAGCAGCATTAAAGTCGCAGAAATCAGGAGAGCAACATTTGGAAGTGCCACAATATTTCTAAAAAAGAAAGGGGAAAATGATGCGATTTCAGTCTGTTGGTGATTTCCTGAGCTTCTGCTCCCACCTGGGTCCCTTCCGTCCCCCTCCATGCCCATGGGGGACACCTGGGTTGTGCCAGTCTACAGGAAGGACCACAGAGAAAGGACAGATGAGATGCTTGGCAGATCCTGACGTCTCCCACCTGCAAAAGGCAGCAGCATCTCTCCTCCCCACGATGGCACAGGTTGTACCTTCCCCATCTGCTGAGGGTCCGTGGTGCATTCCCAGGAGCTGGGGGTGATGCTGATTCTACGCACACTGCCATCCCCTTTTGCAAACCCTTTGTCCAGAGGGAGGTTTGAGGACTAAATATGATTTCTGATAGACTGTGGCATGCTGCAAATTCACATGGACAGCGTTGTCTCAGTGCAGAGCATCCCGAGGCACCCAGGTCCTCCAGGGACCATCCCTTATTGTCGCTGTGCCCGCGGGCAGCACCGCTGCCATCGGATGCACTGCAGTTGGGTGCCCAATTTTCAAAGCATCTCCACGCAAAGGAGGGAGCAGAGGATCGGGGTGGGAGGATGGAGCCGGCGACGTGCCTTCGTGGTGAGGTGGATTAGAAAAATATTGGCGTTTATTTTCACAACAGCCTTATCGCCGGGGTTGGAAGCTTTGCTTCGTACCTGGCGGCGCTCTGTGACAACACTAAAGGCATTTACATTTCTATACCTCTCCCCGAAGGAACGGGAGCCCTCAGCACCGGGCAGGTTTGGCCAAGAGGAGGGATGCGGTGGCAGGCTGTGCTCCCCCAGCTGTGCCACCACGACCCCCATTGCTGCACCCAAACTTTGCCTGGCTCAGCTGCCTCCGCTGCATCAACGCAACCGCGGGCGCGTCGGTGTCTGCCAGCTCCTGAATTTGATGGCAACGCTGAATTTTTATGTTCTCCCCCCCCCCCCCCCCCCACACACACACTCCCCCTTCTTTGAGCTTATGTAACCTTAGGGATTCTATTAATAAAAGTAATGGTTTTGAACTCTGGGAACAACCATCTCCAGCGATGCCGCCACTTCTGGACGCGGGCAGCTGTTGGATGGCATGGAGATAAGGGGCAGCGGTACCTCCGGCTCTGGGAGAGGGAGGTAGAGGGATAAACAGGGGCTTCCAATGAGGAGCCCACCCCCGGGGGCTGGGCAGCACCCGGAGCACGCCGTGTTTTTGCCTTGCTGTGTGCCAGGCATCTGTCAGCCCGCGCTTCGGCTGTGAGCCATTTCCGATGGGAAATCGTGGGAAGAGCATCCCGGCCCCATGGTGGTACCTGAAGGGACGCGAGGGGGGGTGGGGGGTGTTGGGGGGGGGGATGGAGGGTAAGGGAGATAGTGGAGGAATTCGGAGTAAAGGGCTTGGTGCCAAAAATAGGAGCTGGCTGCACGGCTGTGGCAGGAGCTGGGCAGGGACATGCAGCTTCTGCATGGCTCTGGGTTAAGGGTTTTTTTTGCTATTGTTTAATCTCTAAGATGCCAGCAAGGTGTTCAGAGGGTTTAATGTAACATTGGAGAGGTCAAATTTAGGACCGTAACCAACAAAACTCAGGAGGGAACCTAAGAGTGCTCAGAGCTGCAAGAAACACGGGTCACTTCTCCTTTTGGGTGACCGTTGCATTTGGTCTCCCCCATAGCAGCGTCTGTTTTGCTTTCCGCCTCGTGATGTGGGATTACCAGCTGGTTCCAAAGAAACACTGAGATCTCACTCAGCTGTCAGCTGCAGGTTGGGTTTGTTTTTTGTTGTTCTTTTTTGTTTGGGGCTTTTTTTTTTCCTTTCGATCTCTCTCATTGAAATGGTCACAGCCTGACAGCCTCGTGCTGGGAACACGCTGTCATCCCGAAACTCATATCTTTAATTCCTTCCTTGGGATGCTAATGACACCTTAAGATGATTAAGGCTGGAAAAAGCCCTCGTGTTTTATTTTTCTCCTCCCGTTGGTGATGCTGTTTGCTGGCTCTTGCCACTTCATTCATCTCAAGGAGTAAATGAGACTGCCCATCTCCCCTCCCTGCCCGGTGCCATTGTGTTCCCAATCTGTTTTACTTTTGGCTTCTCCTCACGGTGCTGTCGGGCTGCTTGTGTGATGCACAGCTTCCCTCTGCTGCCGTGTCACCTTTGGAGCACATTTGCATGTGGAGTTCTGACAGCTTTTTGAAAGCCATTCTACGGCTGCCCGCCTCCGTGCCTCAGTTTCCCCCTGAATAAAGAGCCCCTTCCTCTCAGTGCCACCAAGCAGAGCTGCCTGCTGCCACCTGGTTGCAGGAGACACAGGTGGCTCATTTTCTCTCATCTGTGTGCTGGTGCAGCACGAGGTGCAGCAGGATCGTGGCTGCCCTGCACAGCTTGGGTTCTGTAGGGCTTTGGTGGGTTGAAGGAGCCCTCAGCTTTTCTATCACCACCAAGATCCTGAGCAGGGAGGGAGAAATAAACGGAGGAAAGTGGACAGTGAGATAGGAGTTCAAAACTGCTGGACTCTGGCATGGCACAGCCTGTGGGCTGAGTGTCCCTGTGGTCCCCATCCTCCTGGTGTCCCCGTGCTCCTAATGCTGTTTTTCTTCTCATGTTCCCAACAGCCCTGTTGTCTCTGATCCCCAAGTTCTCAGTATCTCCATGCTGCCAGTGTCCTTTTGGTCCCCATGTCCTTATGATCCTCATGTTCTCACCATCCCCGTGCTCCCAGCGTGGCCCAATGTCCTCACACCCCCTCCATCCCATACACCCAGACCCTCAGATCACCACATGAAGCTCAAAATACCTTTCTCCCTGCAGGAAGAGCAGCCAAGGCATCGACGATGACTGCCGAGAGCACCGAACCCAATGGCCCCATGCGGGAGCCAACGCTGGGGGGCACAAAGCCGTCAGCCCCCCCTGCCCCACCGCGGCGCCGAGGCCGAAGGCTACGTCGCAAATCACTGCCGGAGGTGGCGGTGAAGGGGCAGCTTCGCATGCGCTCACCATCGGGAGCCTTCGTCATGGTTGGCATCTCGGTGGTCTTGGTAGGCATGACCATTGCCGTGGTGGGCTACTGGCCCCACCGGGGGCATGGAGGCGCTGGGGCTGGAGCAGGGAACGCCAGCACGGCGGGGGACATGAGGAGGGAGGTGGTTGCTGGGCGTCCCACGCCACACAATGAGAAGCTGAAGCTGATCGGCCCTGTCATCATGGGCATCGGGCTCTTCATCTTCATCTGTGCCAACACCATGCTCTACGAGAACAGGGACATGGAGACCCGCATGCTGATGCAGAAAGGCCTCTACTGCCTGGCCACGGATCTCTCCAAGGAGACCAGCCCCAAGGATGAGGACGCCCAACCGGCACCCAAAGCCAGCCCTGAGTGCTTGGAGGGCTGCTATGAAGTGGACCTGTCCTTGGGCGGCAAGTGGGCTGATGGCTTTGGCCCCAACAGGCTGCAGACCACAGCTGAGCTCATGCAGTGCCCAGGGGCATCGCCAGCAGCCTCCCTCCTCAGCCTCCACTCGGAGGCAAACCTTGGGCTCTCCGCCACCGTCGGGGCCTTGGCGTTGCCCATCATCAAGCTCAACAACCGCTTGCTGGATGCCGCCTCACGGGGGGCCAATGGGATGACAGAGGGACCTCACCTCCCCGCTGAAGGCCCGGTGCCCTCCTGTGCCCTGCTGTCCCCCAGCGGCAGCAGCATCGCACCTCGGGGCCTGGAGAACCACAGCGGCCATGTCGTCATCAACATGGAGGACGGTGGCCCCACGGTGGATGTAGGCCCCGATGCTCAGCCCCACAACCCGGGACACTCCAAGTCCCTGGACCTGGGCAGGCCGGGGGTGCTGCTGGTGGCTCCCATCAAGGACCGTAAAAACCGGAGTTGGCCCCGGCTCGATCACGTCAACGCGGTGGCTTATGCCAAACTGGAGAACTGGGGAGAGTCCTTGGACCGGCTACTGGAGACCGGCGGGACACCACACCATGCTGAGCCCCGGCCCAGCTCCTGGGTGGTGGGCACGGAGGGGGGCTCGCGGGTCTGACTGCCCTGGGGTTGAGGGTTTGAAGCAGACTTGATGACGAGAGCTCCCTGAGCCTGGGGAGGGCTCCTGGGTTGGGACCTCTGCTCCTCCTCGCCTGCCTCCACTTCCTCACCACCTTCCCTGGGGATGCTCTCAGCCTTACAAAGCCCTTCTGCTGGCAGCCTTCCTGGAGGAGCCCTCACTTGTAGACCCACCGTGGACCATGGCATGGGGTTGGGGTGAGCAAAGCACAGATGGGTCCCCTTGCCCAACCCAAAGGGAAATTCGCTTGAGCAGAGCCTGACAGGGCCATTAAATGTTACCTTGATGCCACGCAGTGCTCCCTGGTCTCATACTCAGGGTGGGAGTGTGACATCCCCACCACTCTGGGCTCTGGGCAGTGTGGGAATGTGTGTGAGGAAGGTGGACAGGGAGAGCTTTTCCTGGGAAAACATCACCACTTCACTGGAGCCGATCACCAGCCCTTGCAAACCTCTGTTTTCCCTGAAATTGCCTCCAACCTGGCTGCAGACCCATCTCATCCCTTGTTCCTGGAGCCTCTGTGCTCAGAGGACTTAGTTTCCCATAGGGAATGCCAAAGGGGTCAGTGGGGATGCTGCTGTCCTGAAAGCAGAGATGTGTATTGCTCTGGTCCTGTGGGCTTTGTGCCGTATGGGGTCCAACTGCACTGGGGCTCAGCTCCTTCAGGGCCTCTCGATGCAGGTGTGGCAGCTGGACTGCTGTGTGCCCTGCTGCTGTGTAGTGCAGAGAGGTGGTGAGCTCAGGGTGATGCAAAAGGAGCCCAGGGAGCTGCAGATGTTGGTGCCCAGGCAGCTGCAGAACTCAAGGAACAAAGTGGAAAAGTTCCTGCAGTGTGATTGTTTCCGAAGCTGACTTTGGGGTGGAGACGATAGTTTTGTTTGGATGCAAGCAACAAGAGGATGCAGTGGGGGAGAGGAAGGGGCTGGCCTCGGTTTTATGGTGCTGCTTGTTGTTCTTGTGTTACTTGGTGCCATTTGGCTGCAGGATGGGAGCCGCGAGGGGCACCACGTTGCTTCCATGAGGACAAACCAGAGACGGTGGCTCTGCGGCACTGCAGTCCATGCCTGATCCTGCTGCTGCTCCAGTGCTCAGCAGGGCCCTCCCCCCCCCCAATTCTTTCCAGCAGCAGCAGCTGGGGACACGTCCTCAAACCTCCCAGCTCCTCTGCAGGCTGCAGTGGATCCCCCACCCAGAGCTGCTGTTTTGCCAGTGACCTGGGAGGCACAACAGCATTGCTGCACGAGCTGGATCCCTGCCTCTCCTATCCCAAGAGCAAAGTTGCGGTGTGGGGCTGAGTGTCAGCTGCTGAAATACGTCTTTGCTGCATGAAATGTTTTTGTTTTCTCTTTTGTTCCCATCTCCATGAAACAAGCGCAGAGGTTTGGACCTTGGAAGCTGCAGGACAATGTCTTTCTTCAGCCCAAACCATCTCTGCAGAACATTTTGACTTGGCAGCCGTGTGCTCTGGCACAAACACACCTCACTGTCGCTGCCAAAGCCCCTCCTGTCCTCGAGCAGAGCTGTGCTGGTGCTGGGGACAGGGGGAGGGCAGGAGCTGCCGTGGCTCAACACCAGCTTGCATCTCCACCCCGATCAGGGATGGTGACAGCACATGGCACCAAGGCTGGGAACAGGCAGATGAATGCCTACAAGGCTCAAAGCACTGATTTTAAAGCAGTCAGGGTTTGGTGTTTTTTGTTTTGTTTTTTTTCCCCCTTGGGAAATTTGGCATTGTTTGTTTCTTTTCAGTGTCTGCTTCATGCTCTTTTGCCTCCACTTTGCTACAGAGCAGCCCAGCAAGCAGACGGGCTGTGGTTGGCTTCTGCTTAACCTCCAGGTGATGCAGCGCTCAGTGACTGCATAACCCAACCAGCCAAAAAGCCACCAAAGGGCTCTTGGGGCAGGAATGCACCTGGGGGCTATTTGAGATCAAAAGTAACTTTTCCTTTGCATGCACCCACACATCCCCCAGCTTTGCTGCTGCCCTGGGACACAGCATTGGAAGCGCTGTTGCAGCAGTGCTTCCATCCCATCCCAAAGATAAAGCACTCCAAAAGCATCTCAGTGCTGTGCAGCTGTGAAATGCAATGCCTCAATCTGGGGCAAAAAAAATAGATAGATAGATAGATAGATAGATAGATAGATAGATAGATAGATAGATAGATAGACATATATAATAACAATGTATGGATAAGAGATGGAGGGAAAACACTGCTGTTTTGCAGAGGGTTTCCAGCTGCTCAGCCCTGGGCTCACTTGCATTTCCCTCCCTGCACTGAGCAAACTCAGAGCTGTGATGCTGCTGCCTGGTAAGTCTTGTCTGTTTCTCCCAAAGATTTGAAGCCTATGCAAAGGAAAGCACTCTGCTGGTGGCTGTAGTACAGCCAGGGAACCCAAGTGCTGGTACCTTGTTCAGGGAAGGCTCTCCCTGCTATAAATCTGTGGATAGGCAGTGTGTGGAGGAGGGGAAGGTGAGAGGGCTCAGTGCTGCCACTTGCTGAGATCCCAGTGGTTAAGCACAAGGGTCCGTGCAGGGATGGGTTGTGCCCTGCAGCGATGGAGGCTTCTGACCTTTGTGCATGGGATTGAGGGCATTACCTTCGGTTGGCTGTGGCTGGGAGCTCTGAGCTCCCATCTCAGTGCTCAGAACCTGGCCGAGGTTGCTCGTTTTGTTGCAGCCTTTGTAGGTTTGGGAGGGGTCCCGTGGGGTCCCTCGATCAGTGGGTCCCATTGGGAAGCTGAGTTCCGAAGCCTGAATTCACTGCCTGCACCTCAGATTGTAAGGATGGGAACTCGGGGCTCAGGGATCCGTTCCCACTCCAACAAAACACCTGGAGAAGCTCAGTGGGTGCCTGGTGCTCTCCTGTAGAACCCTTTAACTCCTGGGTGATACTCAACCCCAAGGCACCATTAATGGCTCAGCTCCCTCCAAGCAGAGGTTCCAAATACAAAACTTCCAGAATGATGCCACTTAAAAATGTCCCTTTGTGTTCTCCTTTTCTCCTTCTGAGCCCCCCTGGATGTACCCCATAGCACTGAGGTCTCCCTGTCCCCAAGAAAGGGACCAAAAGGTCTGGCTGCTTGGAGGAGGGATGCAGTGGTGATGGAGTGGGCCAAAGCGATGTAATTATGAGCACCATGGTGTCTGAGAAGCACAGAGTGGAGCAGAAACTGGGCTGTACTGGTGTGGTGTGCTCTGGGCTGGGCCTCCTGGAGGTGGTCTGGCATGGGGCTGTGTGCTGTGCGGAGCTGGAGGGATGCTCTGAGCCCTGAATCTTGATGGTGGGAACAGAGACCAGACAATTATGGGGGCACTGGAGCTGCAGCACCCATAGGTGCTGCTGCTATGGTGCACGGAGCCCACAGATCTTGGTGGGGCTGATGCAATAGGGAGGAGTTTCCAGCCCCATCCCCATCCCTGGGATGCAGGGGTTGGGGTGCAGGGCTGCCCCAGTGCCCCTCGTGGCTCCTGGGCAGGGAGAGAGGCTGTGGGTGCTGGGTGTCACAAGTGACAGCGCTGACCTTGCCTACAGCAGCCACGTTCTGGCTCCCAAAATGGCATCAACAGCCTAAAAATATCCCCCTGGGATGCAGATGGGAACGTTCTGCTCCCAGTGGGATCAGGGAAGGGGTGGGAGAGGAGAGCAGTGGCTTTGGCTCCTCTAAATGGATGGGAGCTGTGAGACAGAGCCTGGGTGTGGGGCCCCTCAGGAGGTCTGCTTTGGGATTGGTGGTTTTCCTTTGGGTTCAGTGGTTTTCCTTTTTATTGGAATTCCTTTACATTTCCATGGTGTTTGTTTGCAGGCAGGCTCTGCATGGGGGGGGGACTGAGGCAGGGGTTAAAACCATGCAGGGCCAACTTCTCACCTCACCAGCTGAATGTTGTGCCAAGTTTTGCTCTTTCTGCCCCAAACTGGTGCTTCTGACTCCTCTCCATTTCCCTCCAGGGCACAGAGCTGCTCCTGCAGGGACAGGGTTCTGTCTGGGTCGTGCACTGGGGACTTCAGCAGCCCTCCCCAGCCCCAGGGCAGGGTTATTTAAGGAGCATTTGGGGCTCGCTGGCGCACACGGTGATCCTAATGGGGTTGGACAAACCTCAGAGCCTGGGGCACCGCTGGCTCAGCGACCCGATGTGCTTTTCAGCTTCATCTTTGTGCTGGGTGAGTCACACGGCGCTGAGAAGTGATGGAAGAGGCAGCTCCAGCAGTGGCCGTTTCCCAACTATTTGTGGCTGATTTCTATGGCTCTCTTTTTAAGTTCTGCCTGCAGCGGGTTGCAATTGAAAACACGGAGCAGTTCGAGAGCCAATTGGCCCCCAGCCCCCCTGCAGCACCGCCAAGGGCGCCGTGTCAGCACTCCTGCTGGTATTTCTGCTGCTCTTAAGGACGCTGTGGATGGGATGGGTGCCTCCCCAGCCAAACAAAAAAAGCTAAAAGTGGTGTCAGACAACATCTCCGCTCCGGTTCGGTCACAGCCATCCTGGGTTTGGCAGTGGTTGCTTTGCAGAACTCACCTGTTAAGGGCGACGCTGTGGGGGAAGCTGGGCGCTCAGGCTCCGCTTTGGGGATCCCATCCCAACCTGGGGCTGCAGAGGGCGTGGAGTGAAGTGCAGGGAGCGGTGCTGGGAAGAGACCTGGCAAGGAAACTGCTTGGGAGGCAAGGATGTGGTTTTGTTTGAAAATTTATTGAAAAATGCAATACAAGAAGCAATACCGAACACTTACGTCTGTCTAAATGCTACGGCAACTTTCCCTTTGATTTACTATGAAAGTCCAAAATAACAGCTCCCATCACTATTCAATCTATAAAGATCTGCCAATAAGTTTCTATTTTTATAAAGAAGAGTGTAAACAGCTAGCCTAGACAACTCACCATTGCCTTAAAAACTTTACAAAGCTCCTTCATATCTCTACTAACTTTTTCGTGTGGTTTTTTTTTTACAAGTTTAATCTCTAAGGTCAGGGCACTACCACCTCTTCAGGCAATTGTACAATTAGGAAATCAGCAAACCACAGTTCATTAAACCAGAAATCAGACAGTCCGTGGGTAATACCCCAGAAATTGGGTGACTGGAGCCAGATTTAATGGATGAGCACGGGTCACGAGCTGCGCTCCTTCTATAAAAACATTCATTCATATATAAATAGCTTCCATATAATGCATATTATACAATCAAGACAGTCTCTGGGTGAATTTGTGGAGTGGGAAGAGCTGGGAACATTCATAAAAATAGACCTTAGTCGCTTTGTCCCAAACACAGTGAGCTTTAACAACCTGGTGCAGGAAGGGGTGCGGGCTGCACACCAGGGCTGCCAGCTGCAGCAGTGCTGCACAGAGCAGTGCTGCACAGAGCAGTGATGCACAGAGCAGTGATGCACAGAGCAGTGCTGCACAGAGCAGTGCTGCCTGCTGCTGCCTTCAGCTCCACAGGCAGGAGCTGCCTGGCACCCAGCAGCACTTTGCTGCCCAAAGCCAGCCCAGCAAGAGCCCTCACCATGAGGAGGAGCTCTGTCTTGTTTGAAGCGCTCGAGGAAAGCGAGAGGTGAAAAGAGGGAAGTGTGAGGATGAGCAGCTTGAAAAGAACCACCTAAAATGCAGGAAGAAAAATAGAAAGAAAAGAAAAAATAGGAAAAAAAGATAGGGAAAAAAGAATAGCTATTCTATTCTGCGACCTCTTAAAAAGGGGCATTTGCAGCTGTGTTAGTGCACACTCGTGCAGCCTCTTGGGTAATGCCTCTCAATGACTGCAGGTCACCCACTGGCCAAGCACCAGCCTTGCACAGTGCTCCCCTCAACTCCTGTAACTGCTGAGTGTCTCTAAGTGCTTAATTCACCACTGTAGAGCTCTGAAATTCTCTTAACGTGCACCCAGTTCCTGGCCAACAAGACGCAGAGGGCTGGGAAGGCAGGAGCAAAGAACTCAGCTCCTGGAAAAGGGACAGGGAGCAGAGATACTGCGTTATGGAAGGGCTGTGCTGCAAGGAAAGCAAAGGAGGGGCTGCTCAGGTGGACACAGGAAGGTGTGAGCTAACGCTCCAGGATGGCACCGAGCCCTGGAGCAGCTGGAGGGGAGGCTGCAGCTCAGCCATCCATGAGGCTCACAGCACACATCCAGCAGCCCCAGTGTTCTCAGCGTGGGCTCCGATCAATACTGACAGCTTAACAACACGTGCACCTGAATCTGAGAAGTGACACGGAGCCACAATGCAGTCTGAGGGCTGTTTGCTGTCCCTGCAGCCTCAGCCAACTCCAGTGACTTCAGAAACAAATCATTCAAGTTTAAAAGAGCAGAGAGCAGGGTTTTTTTTTTATTGCCATTTTCCTCCATCCTTGACTGGGGAGCGGCAGCAGAGCACTCCACGCCTTCAGCTACCTATGTGCCACACTACACTAAATAAAAAGTAATTAAAAACTGCATCTTCCAAACCTTACTGCTCACAAGCATTAGGCAGACTATCCACAGCTTTATCTTTTCGTGTTTAAATGCTGGAAGGAGAAACCAGGGCATGGTGACAGCACTCCCATGGAGCTCAGCACAGGGAGCCGTGGAGGGGCCAGCAATGAGACCTGGGTCACATCCACTGAGTGGGGATGGCCAAGGGTTTGGGAATGGGAGTGAGGGGTGGCTGGGGCTTCCACAAACAAACAAACTTCATATTATGTGCTTTCCTTTCTTTCTTTCTTTCTTTCTTTCATATATATTTTTAAGATATTTTGGACGTGGTCTGTAAGCTCAGCCCAAAGATGCAGCTAAGAGCCCTGCTGTTTCGTTCCAGCAAGGCAGCCACAAAGGACAGATCCTTCCCCCAGCATGCAGGAGGGGAGGCAGCACTCCCAAAGTGCTGCACTGCTTTCCACAACTGGTTTTATTGCAACCAGCAATGCGACACCTCCTAAGGTTCCCTCTCCCAATGCAGCCTGTGGGCCTGGGGAAGGACTGGCTATAGGATTTTAAATTCAATGAAAGCAGGATGCAACACCTTGCCCTGCTATGTGGGTAATGTGTTCAGCTTTAAATAGCACCAGGAGGGGGAGGGGGGAACAAAAACAACCCATAACAGGGGGAAAAAAAAAACTCATTTAAAAGTTAAGAACACCAAGTGAAAAACTATGACACTGAAAAAAAAAAAAGAGTTACTGTGAATGCTGCATAAGACTATCTTAATAGCATCCAGAGTCCAAATATCCTAAACTCACACTTCTAAGGGTTTTTTTTTTAATTTAATGACATCTAGAAAACACAACCAGGCAGGGAGCACTCAGCAGGGATGCATGGGAGGAGGGGAGGTAACTACCACAGTCCTCTTAAAGCTCTAGAATTCACAGTATTAAGGTTCTCTATGCAACTTCCCGTATTCCTTAAGCTAGCCAACTACGAGGACGTGTGCATGTGTTACACCACACAACCCTACTGCATTCAGACACTGGGGGTCCAACACCCAAAAGTGAGGAAAGTCCAAAGGATGAGGGTTGGGTGGGCATGGGGGGGTTGGGATGGTGATCTGAGATTCCCAACCTTAATGGTTCTATGAAGCTCATGGTGAAGGTAGAAGCCCTGCTCTGTGCCTGGGTGTTCTGCAGGAGTCTCACACTGCCTACAGCTACAAATGGAGGTAATTAATTGGAAATGCTGCACAAACTCAAGTCTGACCTTTTTGAGTGGCTCTTCTGGCAGAAGGACCCATTGCTTTCTGAACGTGTGTACAAATCCTGCAGTCAGGATATGCTCTGATGTGGCTGTACCTCCATGATGCCTAACCAGGCTGAGGGAATAAGACTTAAAAAAACAACAACAACAACAAAAACAACCAAGAAAAACCCACCAAGCAACCCTAAGAGCCCTGCGGGTTGTGTCTGAGCCTGCATCTGAAGAAGCAGTGAGAGGGAATGCAAAATTGAAAACCTGTAAAAATATTTAGTACAGTTAGAAATATGGCATACTGTTTGTCACTATATATATATATGTGTGTGTATATATATATATATATTAAAAAAACAACCAACAAACTATATCCAATAGGATCCAGTGCATTCTGGACAATCCCAAGTAAAATGTTGAAGCATAAATCCTGCTAAGTGATATGAATGTTCAGTCTCTGAGGATAAAGTCGTGTAGCTCTGAGGTCTCTGTGCTCCAGGTAGTTGTTTTGTAGTTTTGCTCTGTTTTATTTCCTGGTATCATCTGGAAAGAACACTTCCTAGAAAGAGAAACAGGGTAAGCTATGACTATTCACAGTCATCTCTCAGTAAAAAGGAATGTGCTTCCCTGAAGTCACTGGAGAGATGAGATGAGCTGCTGGCAGAGCTATGGGTGAGCCTGGGCTCTGCACTGCTGGGCATCTGTCACAGCAATGCCCTGTGCCCGTCCCCAAAGCACCAATTCTAAGAGCCACCAAAGAAGTGATGCTCCAGGCAGGTCAGGAGCAGCAGGAGCCCACTGCCCAGAAATGATACAGGCAGGGATCTGTGCAACCTGCAGTTCAGGATGCTCTCGAGGAGCTGGAGATGAGAGCTATGACAGAGCAGCCCCATCACCCATCTCGCTTCTTTTACACCTTTTTTTGGGGGCTCACTTCCACTTCAGGATTAATCTGTGTTTGTGACTGCTACACCAGCCTTAAAGATTCAATAGGAACAATGTGAGCAGGACTGTTTGGTGAACAACAGTCATTTTCCTTAAATTCTGACCGTGTTGAACCAAACATCCCTTGCACTGAGATCAGCTGCCTGCCCTGAAGAGGAAGCAGCACTGTCCTTTATGGCACGTGATCTCCCTACTTACTCAGCCCTGCTACTCCTCTGCGATCTCAGTCTCCTGGTGCACAACCACTTTGGTCACCGACATGTCCGGGTGCTGCTCCTTCGCTGCCTTTATGGCCTGAGCTAGGACCTGCAAGAGAGCACATCTCAGACAAGGGCCAGGGGGAGCTTGAGGTAACAAAAGCCTATTTCTAACTCTGGGCAGAAAGAAAGGAAAGCGAAGCCGCCTGGCTGCAGTTTGGAAGGAAGCATGGTTTAAAGGCAAGGCAGGAATCAATGGTGCACATTACACCAAGCAGAGAATTCTCATGTCCTGAAGGCTCCTGATCCCAGTGGGAGCACAAGGTGACGAGGTGCTGGAATCGTTAGGCCTATTTGGATCTGCACACACTACTTGGCCACGAGCTCCGTGCAGAGGAAACGTGCACGTTTCTGGGAGCTGGGCAGAGCACAGCTTTCAGTGGCACTGGGCTATTTGTTAAAGGCAAGATGGTTTTTTAAGAGCACACCACATCTCTCAGCTGCCCCTGGTAGAAGACGGATAGGAGCAATTAAGCAAACTCTGTTTATTCTTCCAGCAAGCATGACCAGCAAGTTGCAGGCGTTCTCAGACATTTGCTGTCAGAATTAACTAACTAGTTCTTGTTACAAGTGTTTTCCAGGCCCATGATAGCTGCAACTAAAATTAAATTTAACGTATGATTCTCTGATGACAAAACCATCACTTCCAACACACACTGCAGGCCAGTGAGGCTGACTCATCAGAAAGGCTCTCATATAAAGCCTGCGAGATTTAATGCAGGCATCTCTTCTCCAGTGGCTGAGTGCTATGGAGCAACTTCTGGCACCACACTGCAGCAATCTCTCTTGTAAGGTTTGAGAAAATTAATGCAGATAATCCAGGTACCGCACAAAACTTATTTCATTTTCTTGCAGATTTTTTCCAAATCGCAATTTTCCAAAGCAATTCTATCAAAACACTGTTGCCAATACCAGTTTCAGAGCAGAATTAAGCACTGCTGTCCCAGTTATGAAAGTGCCTACTGTCAAGAAGGAATTTATTATTGAAATCAGCTTTAGAGCTTTATTTTTACCCCAGAAAACAATCCCTAGGTTATTTTCTGTTTAAATTATCTTCAGAAAGACAGCATGGCCGCAGCCTGTGCCAATGCTGAGAAGCTCTTCTGAACTGCATCCAGACTCCTACCTGGTCATGGTCCACATCTGCATCTCCTGTGATGACAATCCTCTTTTCAATCCGTGTCTCTGAAATGCCACCTTTCACAGTCTGACACGAAAGGAAAACTGCTGTTAGCTGAGAAGTGAAAAGGAATTCGAGTGCACTGGGGCTGCCTGCCTAAAGATGGTATCCAAAAATAGGATTACCAAGTACTGCTGTCATACCAGAGTATCAAAATCACAGAGGAAAACTGTCACTGCTCACAGACAAACACTGTCAAGCATTCAGTGATCTTTTCTTGTAACTGTGCCAATGAAGAGCTTTGACTCACAGTGCATTTCTCCCCTGTTGTCTCACAGGACAGCTACAGCCAACATCCAGACCCGACTCCATGTAATACATCATCTATAGTTTTAATACAGCACAGGCAGTTCTGGGATCCCCAAGCTTTGTTTCAGGTGTTAGCCACATTTTTTTGGGAAAGGAAAAGGAATGTAAGCTTTTTTTTTTTTTTTTTCCTGTTATTCAATTCTGCCAATCTCTTTATCGTGTTGCTGCTTTACTTTGTTGTTTCTGCTGTCACTGCTTCGTCTCATTACCTTGGTGATCTGTGTGGTGGTGGTGCTGCTGGTGGTCTCTGATGTGATGGTCTGAGCAGTGAGCAGGATGCCAGGGTCCAAATCTCCATTGCCACCATCTGTCTGTGGGAGACAAAAACAAACACCATCAATTTCTGTGAGCAGTGATGGAAACAGGGGCTTCACCTCCACAGAGCAGGCTGCAATCTGAGTACAAATCCCACCTCAGAAGCAGACTGCAGGGATTAAGAGACAAAATGATCCCTTCTGCAGCTGGCTGAAGGACTCTCAGCTGCACAACAAGGACCTTGTGGATCCTGGGAGGCTCAGCACAAAGCCCCAGGACTGGAAACACAGATCCACCACCTCAACACCTATTTCAGTATTGAGGACTAAAGGAGAATCTTCAGAAGTTTCCAAAAACGTTTATAGAGTTCTGAAGAGGCAGAAACAGCAAGGAGAACCGGGGGAACCAAGCCAAGCCAGCCCCTGCACAAAAAAAGCCAGCTCTAGCCAAATGTGCACAGCCTGATCTGCATCCCAGAGCCGAAGATAAATTCTGTTTGCATGCACACCTTGAAAAGTAATTGCATATCTTGAGAAGGTGATTATTCTTCAGGGATGCTGAAAATGCTGCTACTCCAAAAATCACCGCATGCCCACAAGTATCGACCATAACCTCTGTGCTGTGGGGCTCAGCTGTTCAGAGGAAGGCAGGCAGCACCAGGTGGTGCTGCAGGATCACCCCAAGGAGCTGCACATTAGGATGGGTTTAATTAAGCTCCTGGCAAATTAATCAGAACACACCTTACCTGTGCAGCTTCGTAGGTGATGGTCTTCGTCTCCGTGTGAACAATGGGAACTTCTTTCGTTGGAATTTCACTTTTGACAGCATTGGACACGTCTGAGATGGTGACTGTCTGTGTCTTCACTAGGGGTGGCTGTGAGACAGGTTTGAAAAGAGCTCAGTCAATGCCCTTCAGCATTTCCACATCACAACTGTGGTCTGCAAATGTTCTGACACTGATCTGATAAAAGCTCTGTGGCAACCAAGGTCAGCCTGGAACCTCCACTGCTAAGCCTCTGCTCCAGCACACTTCTCAACAAAGCTCCATGTAAGGATTTAACAGACAGAAATCCTCCACACCCCCAGATACCATGGCACCAACTCAGCCCAACAAAGGCAGTGAGGCTCCAAGCAGTGTCACCATGCCAGAACGAACATCTCCCCTGATTATGAACTTCCTAATTACTAGAAGCTCCCCGGCCAGCTGCCAATAAGAGATGACCCTCATTTACTGATACAATTAACACAACCCCTGGACAAATGGAGACTTGCTCACAGCTGAGAAGTTTCATCCTGACAACAAGTGGAACATTTCATTAAAAACCCTCATCTCATCTCACCCTAAGCCTTCAACTTTTATTAAATCAATGTCAGACAAAACAGAAATGTGACACCTTGGAAGAGAAATGGGGAGGAAAGAAATCAGCTGTCCACCACCTGATGATAATCATCCCAAAGAAGAGTTAGTTCAGCCCCACAGTGTTTGCCCCAGTCACTCCATGGCTGTTTGCTGTCCCAAATCTGACCGCTGCCACCACAGTTGTTAGAGGGGAAGCAGGCATCTATTGGAATGGAAGCAATTCACGTTCAGGAACACTGAAGCAGGCAAAAATGCCTCTCAAGGTAGGGAGGGGAAAAGGATGTCAATGCCCATGTCTCATGGAAGCACGCTTGACAACGCACCCAATTTGCTGTCCTGCACTGAGGCTCAGCCTTGCAGTACAGGAGATGGCAAAAACCTTAAGCCTAAATGCCCCTCTTTCGGGGGTGTCAGAGGACACTTTCATTGCAGAAAGGCAAACGGCAGCGTGCTGAAGCACAGCTTGTGTTCAGTGCAGAGATCAATTGAGAGGGGCTGGCGCACACCGACTGCAGGACTGCAGGACACGGACCGGGTCCTCAGCGCCAAGACAGCGCCCAAGCCGAGGAAGCACAACTCCTCCTCGTGGGTCTGGAGCACCTGCTTGCTGCAGTGTTTGGGGTTCCACTCCCAAGCCAGTCAGGGAGGTGTGGGGAGAGCAGGGCTACCTGGAAGCAGCGAATGACCACGGGCAGCTCGCTCGCACGGCTCGAGCCATGACATTTGCCATCAAGCTCTCCCACCAATCTGTCTTCGCCGGCCTCCGCCACCTCCGCTCTTCCCTGGGGCTGCAGCAGAGGGGCAGCAGGGACTGCGGTGGGCTCAGGCAGCTCAGAGCCAGCCACCAGCTCTTCCACAGCTGCACGGGGGCCCTGGGCACGGCTCAGCTCCTCCTCGTGGTCCTGGCTGCTGGCGGGGGATGCAGCACGTGGAGGAGGCTCGGAGGTGTGCGGCACTGGGGTCTGGCTAAAAGCTACCGACTGCTTTGGGCCCTCCCATTCAAAGCCAGGGTTAACACTTTTCCACTCTGGCTCTTCAGCCACATCCTCTCTGTAGAGAAAGTCATTCATATTCTACAAAGAAAGGGATACACAAGAAGGCCAGAGAGAGAGAGAGAGAGAGAGAGAGGGTTAGGAAGAACAGGAAGACATGAAGCAAAACATTGGTCTCTTACAGCATCTCCATCAGTGAGTGCAGCAGCAGCGGATTCTGAACATTTAAGAGCTTGAAAACCTTTGAAATGTGATGGATTTACTGACACACGCCTCCTGGTAGGTCAGCAATCCATGCAATGACGGTGTAATGCATTAACATCAAAACAAAGTTCAATGAAGAACCACCATTTCACACTCTTTGCCCAGTTTGGAAACAGGAATAATTTTACTGCAGCAAGTGGAGACCTCTGTACACAGACAAAACCACCAGGGACACTACAGCCATGCATCAATTCTGCTTTTAACTCCTTGAAATGCTGTTAAAATCTGCACGTGGAGTTTAAGAGAATAAACCCAGAAGGATCATGCAGCACCAACGTGCAGAGCCCGTGCTCTGCTGGGCTCCTGGCACCTGGGAATGCCACCTCCCTGCAACCACTTTGCTGCTGGTCTCTGGGATAACAGAAACCTTTGCAACAGCTAAACCTCCTGCAGGTACAGCATCAACGGCATCAGTGACGGCGTGCAGTTGAGAAGACCAGAATAAAGCAATGCAGCCCTCCAAGGAGCAAGCAAGCACATCTATGGCACCTGTGATACTTCAGAAGACTGTCACAAGCCAGGGAAGCTGGCTAAAGCTGGTGCTATTCTGCTTTCCATTCAGCTCATTAGCAAATTCCCAACGAGGTCTTCTCTCCAGGAGCCCTCTAGCCAGCAGGAAAGCAACAGTGACAAAAAGAGAAGAGTTAAAACATGAGCAAAACAGAGCTGTGGCACAAATGGGCTGTCTTTCCAAGTGATTATACACACTTCTGCTTAGGAGAGCATCTTCAGCGCCAGCTGTGAGCGACAGCTGCCACCCAGCCATGCCCCAGAAATGGTGTTTCTCTCGCTGACATGCTAGGATGCCTTTAAGGAAGGGCAGAATAATCTGCAAGTACAATTTTAGACGTGTGCCTCATTGAGCATCAGGCAACAAGGAGGAAAAAACAATGAGATGCCACTGAAGTCAATGCTACTGCTAATTCTTACCCATAACTGACAGCCTCACAGATGACTTCTGGTAAGCTATAAAAACAGGCACATATCTGGATATCCAACAGCAGTGATTACATCTTCATTCAAGTACGGCTCGTCCACACTGTTGTCACCTTTAATTCTCATTTTGGTGATGGCATGAAGATGAACAGAAAGCACTGCATCACCTTCTGTTACAAAGACTCTCTGGGCAACCAACAAACTGTAACTTGCACTTCAAAAGGGACGTCTGAAGGCCGTGGGTTATTTGGTACAACGCACCTGTGATCCATCAGGAGCTTTCAGCCTGACTGACATCTCCTAATGGCACAGCTCAATGGTATTTTAAGAAGCATAACTGCTTTGTGTAGGACAAACAGAAGCTTATTTTAGTAGAACTCCCAGAAAGGACTCTTCTCCCTTTCCTCTCGGGTGTTTTTCAGTGCCCAGCTTCTTTATGGAACAGATAGATTACCTGTAAGATTCTATCCATTCCCATTTCCAGCCTCTTGGGCTTCTGTTAAGTTCTTGGGTTACTGCTTAGGGAAATCCACTTCACAGGAGCAAAGTGATGGTGATCAGTGCTGTGATGAGCAGATCGGGCTGCTGCATAAATGTGGAAGTGCTGTTTCTGATTACAAACCTCTTCTGTTTGTGCTCTTCCAGAAGGTACAGATCACAGAATCACAGAACCATTTGAGCTGAGGGGGACCTTTAAAGGCCCCGTCCTCATGCTGTGTAACAGAAGATATTATACTGCAATGCTTCACAAAACAGAATACAATCTTAGCTGAGCAGATTTGAATGCCAATGACTTAATCTTGCTTTAAAACCTGGATTCATACGCTGACATCTTAATCTTACATTTCAAAGCTTGCAAAATAATCACAGCATCTTGAGATGATGCAGTCTGTCTTCTGGATTTTAATGGGAAGTGCCTCAGAAGCAAGATTCCATCCATACCAGCCAGGGCACCCGTGCAGCCAAAAGGAGGAATGTAATCCACAGTTAAAACAAAGCAGATCAAGCAGCCACACAAACACAGATCCACTGAAGAGACAAACATCTGCATACAATAAAAACAACTCCACAGCTCCCTTTCACATACAGAAAAACCATTTGCATTTTAGAAGCATCTCGCAGAGTGAAAGCACAGGAGGGCAGAAAAGCTGCAATGATCTCCACGGTGTGGCCACACACATCTGCAACAGAGCACAGCGCAGCTACAGACATGCAGACAGAAATCCTGATAAGATCAACTAAACAGAAGCACTTTTATTCTTGCCTTCCTGCGCCGCCATTAAGAAGCCAGGCTAATGAGGAGCTATTTCTTTCTATGCATAATTATCTGTTTATGCACAATTTTTTTCCAGGATGAACCATGTTTGTTTCTGCCTTTAGAAAATGAAGTTTGCACGCAGGCGAGGAAACATTACCTTCATACCAAACCCAACACAGCAACCCACCTCACTCGGAATTTGGCCATCTGTTACACGTTCTGATCTTATCATGATTTTGCTTCACTTCACAAATGCAAAAGCATTCCTACTTTGAGGGCTCGGATCTGCATGTCCTCGTGGAGGCCCAAGGCTGCTCCACCCCACAGGCACAGAACCCACCCCGCTGCACGGAGTGCTTGCAGCCATACACAGCGTAAAGAAAACACAAGGAGGGATGCAGTGCCCCAGAAGAAACAAATCCGACCACACACAGGACGCAACTGAAACGTCACCCTGATGAATACAGACCTCTGCACACCCGATGTTGGCAGAAAGTGAGGACAGAGATGATTCTGAAAGCCGCAGTGTAAGAAGTGACACAGAATAACTCAGACTGGGGATAAATTAATAACAGGCTTTGACACCGGAGGCAGAAAGGATTATTTCTGAAGTGTTCTTGTGCGAAGTGATGCTTGCCTGCGTTCGTCAGAGGACCTGCAGTTCTGGCTCAGGACACAACCATGTATAGCAGCTCCTTGCACAGCCTGGGATCAGCACTCTGTGCTGTCTGCACCTTTCCTCTACTGGAAAAACCTCCTGCATGAAGAAACAATTTAGCAGTGTCTGCTAGCTCCTGGTGACAACCACACTTCATGGCTCTAAATCCCAGTGTTTATTTCCCATCACCTCCCTACTCACCCTGGCACTGCAGCAGTTGCCAGGTGCATGTTATTAGGTTATCCCCAAACAGATGCACGCAGGCCACTGGTGTGGGTGATGGCTACAGAGGCACAAGCAGATAATGGTGCTTTTGCAGAGAACCACTCACCAAAGAACTCCCCGACCAAATGGCGGATGCTCAGTCCCACAGCTGTCAAAGCACTACGAGTAAACAGTATCACAGAGCAGAAAACAAGACATCCTTCTTTTACAACACCTTCTGCATCTTATAGAACTGCTTTGCCTTAAAGACAGAACTTAGAAAGTTTAGAAGCTGTTCACAAAAGCTTGGCATGTGACATGAAAGGGACTGCCATTCCCTATGGATTTCAGTTTTTGGACCACTTTTGTTTTCCATTGCCATGATCACAATGCCCTGGTCAGACAACAGAAAGGGGAAAGAGAATCTGACCCAAGTGAAAGGCAAAGCAAGAAAATACACAGCATGCTTTAAGCTGAAGAAAAAGATCAACTTGCTGTTGTGAAGCAGAATCCCAAGGTATTACCAGATACACAGCAGCCACTCCCAATGCACTGCATCAACCTCACAACATGAAACAAGCCCAACATCAGCACTGTGTTACCAAACTCAGGCTGCTGAGGAAGATGGTTCCAAAAGCATTTCCTCCCCCCTCACTCTGCTCCCTCCCCATCCCCTCCAGGCCCCAGCTCCTCTTCAGCGCTGTGCATTTCTTATTTCGAGTGTCCTCTGCAGCAAAACAAAGAAAGCCACGTGTGGCAATACAGACACTGCATCAGATTCAGTTTAGCAGCAGCAGAAGACAGAATGTGGATACTGTCAGGGTTTACGACCAACACGCACCAGCTCTGTGCTGCTGCACTCTGCCTGCTCCATTTGCTGTGCCCAGGCCCCGTTCTGACACTGGGCTCACTGACAGAGCACAAGCCAAACAACTTCTCCAAAAGGAAATAACCTCACAGAACACAGGAGGTAATGTTAAAATGACTCTGCATAACCTCTGGCCACGGACACAGCTGGAAGCCAAGCGAAGACTTACACTGCCAAGCAGAAAGATGCTGGCTCATTACAAAGGTGGCCGCTTCGCTTACAGAAAAACGTGCTCCTCAAATTAACACAACATCAGGGGAAAGACTCCCAGAGATGCACTGTGCCACGTGCAGCCCAGGGAGTCCACAGCCACAGCAATGCTGCAACACAATCCTCACCTCAGAGCAGAGCAGAGCGGGTGCTGGGAGGGGCAGGGCAGTGACACACGACCTGTGATGCTTCTGCACTCCGGAGGCTTCCAGAAAACGACTGGACCTATCTTTCAGACTCTGAAGTGAGAGGTTAGAGGGACACTGAGTATTTCCAAGAGGGCTGAAGCTTGCGGCTCCTCTGCAAACAAAGTTATTCTGCATCACGCTGGATTTAACCCCAAATAAAATTACTCTGGCCACTCTGAGCATGCACAGCTTGCAGCATCAGCCCTCGTGCCCCCCTGCACAGCAGCATGAAGCTGCACCAGATGTGAGCAGCTGCAACTGGGCACAGCTCATGGACCCACACCTGGATGTCACTGCATGAGCTGCACGTGCTCAGGGGCTGCTGGTGCTTGGCAATACTGAGGGTTACCCCAGGAGTCTCAGCACAGGTCATAGGCCTTTTGGTGTTAATAAGCAGTGGAAAGTAGAATCTGATTTGCAATAACATTTATTAATGATAAATGTACATATTTACAAAGAAAAATCTGAGAAAAAATACAAAGCCAAAAAAGTGTTCCAAAAGAGAGCATTGTAGTTAAAAAGAAAGTAATCTTAGTCCCCACAAACTGATCCAACACTACCAGGTACCACTGCTAGTAGGTCACAGAGGGGCACAAATCACTGCCCCAAGGACAGACAGCTTTGACCAAGAGCCTGCAGCCCTTCCCTCCAGTGTTATAAACCAAGAGATGCCGCCAGGGACACATGAGAAGGCACCACATCAGGGTCTCCCATGTCACCAGCACGAGTAAGCAGAGACCTAACGTTTCCAAACGAGTCAGTAACCCCCCTTCTTTGGGATACATTTTTCTGGAAAGCATCCTACCTCAGCCTGCAGATCACAACAGGCACAATCAACTCACAGCCAGTGGAAAAGAAAACCCAATGAAACAGTGGAATCATCTCAGTGATGAATCACCAACACTTAAGCAAACCGAAAGATGCTTCATCTAGAAACTTCCTGAGGAACCCCAAGGTACAGATAATGGCAAAGGCAGTCTGACTTCATTCCTACAAAGGAGGAATGCTGAGGAAACCAACCTCTCCCCTTTATTCCAGGACTGGAGGCAAATACTGAGCACCTACCCTGTGGGGTCCTTGCCAGCTGCTGTATAAACTGCATGGAAAGGAAACTGCCCCTATCCTTTACTCCAAGTCCCAACGCATCTTCTGACAGAGAATCCTCAGTTCGTTGTCCATTAACCCACTGCTGCAGCACGCAGCAGGAGGTGCAGGCAATACCAGCTGTCCCTTTTAGTAATGGGAAAGAAAACATGGCCACTCAGTGTTAAATCATCAAAGCCCAAGAAACTGTTCTGCCTTTTATCTGGAGATCAGAAAAGCTGCTACCAGGGTAAGAAGACTCAGAAAGTGAGCACAGAGCCAACCACCAGCTCCAGGATGGAACAAGATGAAGGGGCTGAACCTCAGCTGGTCCCTTAGTGCAGCCATTGGGACCCACATGTGAGCACCAATGAGTCCCACTGCAGCAAGGCAAGGCTGCAAAGCACTGGGAAAGTCTATCGAACAGCAATGCTGCTGGCAGTCCCATAGCAGCCATGGTTCTGGTGTGTCGAGAGTCACTGAGATGTCACTTCTGTGCTGATTCTTCAGCATGAGGTGCTGCATTTCCCACGCAAACAGGGATGAAGTTATCTGCAGGTATTTTCAGCTTCCTTTTGGAAGTAAGAATCACATGGGCTGCCAGTACTTTGCAGCACGTTTGTTCCTGAGGAAGAAGTGAGCTCAGTACATGCAAGTTCCTTAATGAAAACCTGAGGCCTCTGCCCTTGCACTAAGCCAGATGGTGCAGAGCCCTGCAGCCCTCCTGCAGTGCCGTGCCTCAAATGGGCATCCAGCAAATGCAGCGAGAGCAGGAATCGCCCAGCACAGCACAGTGCACACCATACACATAACACACGGAAACAAGACCCTCGCAGGCTGCTTCAGGGCACTGCTGTAGCTCCATCTGCCAGACAAGCAAACAGAGAAGAGGAAGAAGTGGCTGGTAGAGAAGGCTGGAGCACAACGGACTGCAGACATTCCCAAAACACACCTCAGCATCAGCCAGGGGGTGCTTCTGCACTTGATAAGCTCCCATCCTTCCCTGCCACAAAAGACCACGTCCACCTGAATGAATACAGACAACTGGCCCCTCCACTGCCCTAGAAATACAAAGCATTGGTTCAGTTTCTTTAAGCTTTTCAGTGATAACCATTCGATAAACTCCAAAAACGTACCTGAGCATTCTCTGAATGTACAGCTTAAGGGGTTGTTTTTTGTACTGATGATATCCAGCCACATCTCAAAGTTCAACAACAGAATGTGACAGAGAGAGAGATCACCTTAATTAAAGAACTGAGCTGCAATGGCCAACGGAGTGCATCTCTCAGCACTATGGAAGAAGATCACCCTGAGCAGTGTTCAAACACTGCACCAGGCAAAGCTTTCAGACTTCAGGTCCTTTGGAAATGGCAGACAAACAGCAACCAAAAGCCACTGCTGTGGCTTCAGAGTATTTATCATCAGTTCAGAAAGACAGAGGGCAATAACCCAAGCAGCACTCAGTGACTGCTACCCCAAGCAATGGCTTTTGGAAGGAAGCAGGAGGCGTGCGGTTAATTCTCCATGAAAAATAGACAGAACACACAGAAGAAGTACAAAACATTCCTTGTCCCTTCGTGCTGTGGAGGACGAATGGTTCCCACATCTCACTATTCATGCTCCAGTTTCAGAGAGCTTTTTGGAAAGCTCCTTCCCTCCATCGTTTTCTGCATCATCCATCATCCTGTACCTCCATCATCCTGCAATGCAGGAGCACCACACGTCCAGGCTCTCCCACCTCTCCTCTCCAAGGCCCACTTATCTCAACACAGCGCCCAGCGCCCCTGGATTTCGGCCACATGTACCCTCAGTTGTCCTCCCTGGGGCTGCTGACAGCTCTCCTTTGGGCTGTGGTACACCTGAACTAATTTCCACCTGCCGTTCCTACTGCTGAAAGAGGAAGACTGTGTATTAAAGGCAGTGTATTGCAACGGGCAGAATACTTTCCAAGGAATTCAGCAGAAAACTTAAGTCCTAAAGGCACAAACTGGTGAACTAATAGGAGCACGTTACAAGAGAGCACACAGATCAGAAGGATTCCAGGAGATCAGATGGAGGGTTTTACTCGTAACCTACATTTCTGAGACAGCATTTAGAGAGCCTCAGCCTCTACACACACGGGGATCCTTAAGGTGAGCCAGCACATGCCAGGTTGTGCACATACCCAGTTTGCCTTGAGCCTTTTTCCTGTAAGCATTTTTGCTAACATCTTAAATAACATTGTTTGCACAGATACAGATCTAGGAAGGGCTATAAATACAGGTATTTTTCTACAGTCACATATTTTGGCCCCTGTGATAGAGTTGTCCCCCTTTCTCTTCTACGCTGCTGGAGCAGCTGCCAACACTGATGGCACTGGAAGCTGTTCTCAGAAGTAACTCTTCCTACACCAACACTATACAGAAAGCAACAGGAAGCACATTGCTGCTGAAGGAGAAGCAGGTGGCTCAGTTCACTCACAGAATTACTATATACACAAAGAAACCCCATGGACACAAAGCCCCATCCTCCCTCCAACTTGCAGACCCGGTTCTGCCCATCCTACACAGCTCGACCACGTTCATCATTGAGTTAGCTTGGATAAATAAGAGCATCGCCCAGACAATTACACGGGTAGGCAATAAACAGCGAGCAGCATGCAACGGGTTTCTTTTCTTGTTGTTAGAGAAGTCAAAACCATAGGTGGCTTTCACACTGGAGCTATGGCCTGAGCACAGTGGTCTTATTACAGTTCAGGTAAATGGAAGAGTTGGAACATCAACATGCTACCAAAGGTGATGCGTGTAACAGTGGGTTATCCTATTCCTGTGACTCCAGCAAACATGCTACAGTTAGTTCAACACAAATTCAAAAGAACACAGCTGGGGCACACCAAGACCACCAGAGAGAGAAAAATAATTGACCTATGCTTACAATAAATATTTCCTTCTAATGCATTTTCTCCTGCAAAACGATGCATTTGCTTTGAAATGAGAATACGGGTGCAAGATGGAAGCTGTGATGCTCTGCCAAGGGCTTCCCTCTGGGAGAATGAGAAGCTGCCTGTCCCTATCTCTAAGTTAACAGCAATAGCAGCACTGATGATCAGTGCTATTTATGTCAATGCCAGACTTAGTTTCCTGGAGAAGGAGTGGTTATGGATTAGATTCGGCAGGTTGCTGAAAAGCCTCTTTGGGTTTCTGGATCACCATCAGACGTCCTGCTTGTGAACACCTTATGTTCAAAACAAGCCTAACAGCAAATCTTCAGCAGAGGCTGCACGGAGGGAGACCTCCTGCCACACAGCCTGCTCTCTTACAGCCAAAGCATCTGCAATTGGGAGCAGGTATTTCTGAGACCGGCAGCCATCCCAACATCCACAGCAATCCATTACCACTCCTGCCACGCAGAGAACAGCGGGGTTAAAGCAAATGTCACAGGGTGGTGTCACCCCCCAGGGGCAACGAGCTGCGCAGGTCAGAGCCCAGGACAAAGAGGATGCAGCTGATGCCACGGCCAAGAGATTCAGGAGCTTTGGTCTTGAGGTTTCTGCGTGACCCCGTTCCCACTCAGAGGAAGAGCAGCCACCAAACAGTCAGTGCTACCACCACAAGAAAAGACATCATAAAGGGGATACGTGGAGACGGAAAAATTCTAGAGTACAGCTGGCACTTTTTGAGTGATTTATGCTCTTCAGGAATCGGAATAGAAACCTTTGGAAGAGTTTCTTCGCTTGCTTGCTGGGGAAATGTTGTCTCAGTAGGGATCTGCTGCTTTTTTAGTTTGTCTTCATCCTGCACTAACAGAGGACGTTCCTGTGTCTGCTTTCGTGGTAGAAGATCAAGAAAGACAGAGAGAGATGAACAAAAATGACAGATGGGAAGTGCCCAAAACGATACTTGGAGGTGTGCAAAGTGTTTGGCCGGTCCAAACGTCAGCATGGAAATGCACTGCTATGAAAGCAGAGCCCCAGGGAGCTCAGCTCACACCCCTGGCTGAGCTACAAAGCACAGCTCTAGCTGACTGAGTTTGTGGGTCTCTGAGTCATGATCCACGTGTGTTCTGTGCCTGCCCTCCAAGAGAAGTGCACGGTCGAAGCCTGTTGCAGTGTGTTTGGAATTGGAACGGTCCAGGATGGGAGTCTGCTTTTGTGGCATTACAAATAGAAACGGTGCAGACAAAGACCACACTTTGTACAATTCCCTATTCTACAGTGCCCTTAAAAATAGCATCTGTTAAATAACGGTGAACATTTACACTTCAGTGCAGATAGAAAACTTTTTGTTGTTTTTTTTTTTTCTTTAAAATTCAGACAACGGTATCAAAATTTCCATCGCTTTGAAAATTCTGCTGGAAGAAGTGAAAAATCTTTACATCTTAGAAATGCTGAGCGTGGAACGGTTCCAAACTCCTTAAACTTTGCTCTGCATTTCAGTACTTTCGCTCCTGGATTGTCAAGAATGTAAAACAGAAGGAGTCAATCGTCACACAGGATCATGCAAGGGCTCTGGTGAGTTCATTGAAGTAAGTAAGAGTGTGGGAATGCTGCTGTGACCCATCCAGGCAGCTCTCCATCCCTTCTGCTCAGCCATGGTGAGGCTACGAAAGGAAGAACTTGGCTCTGAGCTCCCTCAGCTGAGCCAGCCTCCTCTGATCAGTGTGGTATTTAGGGACCGGCTCTTTGCACACCCCTAAGTGATGAGTATCAGGGAGAAAGTAGCTGGGAGACTGGGCAGCAAAAAGAAAAGATAAAATGCAAGAGTAACATGATCGTTAAAAGAAAAACGGAAAGAAAGACAACATGAAAAGAACAGGGTACAGTTAAACTTTCATCATTGCTTTTCTCTCCGAAGACACCATCACATCGTTCATGCAGATTTTTCCAACCAGCCATGCACCAACACAAGCAAACCGAAAGCTGCAAAAGCTGCAGCAGTGCACAAAGTCCTCTCGGTGTTGCGAGTTATGAAACTACTTCAATGTAGCCAAAAGAAAAAATGCTGTTTAGCAGCTGCTGTTGAGTTTTTGCTTGGTGCCATCGCGACAGCAGAATTCTGTTTCAGAAGCACATGGCAGAACAGCAGCTTTACCTCAAGCCCACCAACCAACCTGTCTCTCAGAAGATAGGACAGTGACTTTCTTTACCTGGACACACAAAGCACGTAAGGTTCAGTTGTCTTGCAGCAGTATGGGAAGAGCAAAAAAACAGCCCCTGGCAGAATAACATCCTTTTGCCACCACCACAGGGTTAAGATACCACCACGAACAGCAGAAACGGGACTGCTTTGCATTATGAATTATCTGCATTATTTTCACCGTCCCCAAGCTTTTTACACTGATGTGAAGATCAAGTGAACCACAGACCCAGGAGGTGCCTTCTTTGTACGGGGCAAAGAAACATTTCTGGAAATCCACAGCAGAATGCAAACTAGATGGATTTCCAGAAATGCAAATCAAGAGCTGACACCAACCTTCACATCACTGTGGACCACTGCAGCCTTCAATGGGTAAATCCACACCATCCAGTTGCTGTGCACAGCAGCCCCCCAAGCACCCCACGTGCAGCCACCACAAAATCATTTCTGAATAAGTAAGAATGGCATTTCTGCACTGCAGCTGCTGAGCTGGGGGGCCCCTGCTCTATTCCACCTGCACAAAGCAGCAGGCTGAGCTCTGCAGTGCTCTGCTCTGCAAACTCCTGCAGAATTTACACTAAGAGACAGCAACCCAAGTGTAAAGCTCATCCATGGCTTAAGCAGGGTAATTCCAAGCACGACAACAGATTTGTTTTGGTGGGCTCGTTTTGCCTTTCTAACAGGAAAGAAGCCCTGCACTGGCCTTTGTTCATGCTTTGAGGAGCCCGCAGTGAACTTTTGTCCACTGAAGCCCTGCGCTTCTGCTGATAACCTTCCACCCATTGCAGAATTACTTCTGTTTAAGGAGTACCACCAGCCTTGCACAATGGCATGAAAAGCAACCAGAAGTCTCTCTGCAGAGCAGTGGGCAGGAAAGGCAGAAGCTAAGGTCAAGCCAGGAGTGATTCTGTGGCTGCCTTCAGTGCAGCCGGGATTCAACTTCTTCACTTTAATGGAAAATCTCATTCGTTACTGAAGGGACTGATGACCAGTTTCACTCACAAGCTTCAAATCTGAGCCAGGTAGTGCCAGCATTGATACAAAGGGAGAAGCTGTCCAGTATCAAAGGAGAAACAAGCTGGCAGGCATCGCTGCTCCATCTCGGTTTCTCTAAAAAGTCCCTTTTTTTGAAGGAACGAGCAGGGAGATTCGGAATGCCTGCAGCCCTCAACGTGCAGACACAGCTTCTGCAAGGACAGAGGCTGCCGTCTCAGACAGCCCTGCCCTCACCACAGCACACCTACATGCACTAGCAGAGCCCAGCGTGCCACTAAACCCAGGGACTGGATTAACCGGAGACTGCACTGACATCTGCAATTGATGCCATGCCAGTGTTCGTCCACTGGCTTCCTGCAATATTATCTCCACAGTGCCAATTTCTTTTAATTTAGGGCTGGGTTGTCGGCTAGGTTTTATTTTTTGTTCGTTTAATATTTTGGGGAGATGCATTCCTTGGTCCTTAAGAATAAACCAAACCCCAGAGCAGCCATGCGAAGTGCACTGTCAGCAGGGACAGCACTACGAAAAGCAGTACTGAAACCAGGTGAACAACACCCACATCCAGCTAAATAAAAACCACAGCTTTAGGAGACTAAAACAAAAGCACCGATTCTCTCAGAGCCCATCTACCAGTCACACTGAATGCACCCAACCCAGGGGCAGCTGGGGCTTGACCTCAGGTGGCAGGGCTGTCCCTGGGCACCCTCCTGACCCCAGGTACTCACTCCATCTGCTCCCGACGGAATCTGCCCGTTGACATTGAGCGTTCGGAATGGGGAGTGAGTGGACAAACGTTTGTCCCATTCACTCGGGCGAGGCTCTGGGACAGACTCCATGAAGTTCTTCTTCAGCTCGCTGATGTTGGCGTGATGCTTCTTTATTTCTTCTTGGGTCTTATCTAGATCCTGGTGGAGGAAAGATAGAATAAATGAAGAGACACAGAGACGGGCACCTACAGTTTGCTTATGCTGCCACAAAGCAAAGCTGCGCTCAGCAGAGTTGTTGCCAACTTCCATCAGTGGTGCTCACACTCTAAATGTCTCTCTGCCTCCTTTCTGGTCTTGCATTGAGCAAACCACACTCAGAACCACGCAGTGCCTCCTTCAGGACCCAAACCTGCCATCAGCTCATCTCCAGGTGTGAGAGCTGAGGTGTCACCTCATGGCCTTTCTGCACATGGGGCTTTTCAAATTGCAAGTCAATGTTTGCTTGGGTTCCTTCATGCTTTTGAATTTGCTTTCTTTTCCTCTGCTAGCCTGCATGTTCAAAGATATAAGTGCAGTTAATGTTTAAGAAACTTCTCTCCAATTTCTTTTCTTCTCTTTATACCTATTCTCCATCGTCTTAACACAAGTTATCTTTGGTTCCAGAATATCCCATTACCTTTTTTTTCCTCTCATCTCATTTCCTCCCTCCAGGAGCCACCATAGGAGCTTTAGACTTCAGAGCTGAAGACCTCTAAAACTTAGCTGAGCATTTACTTTATGCTGGATCAAGCAGGAAACTCCTGCTTAGATTACTGATCTGGAAAGGGCCAGATTTCTTCTCTGCACTGCCAGTTTCCAGCATGAAAAGACTTTGAGGCAAGTCAGCTCTGTTCAACTAATATGCTTAAGAAATAGCCTCCCCTTGCAGGCAAACAGTTAGTTTAACACAAAGCTTTTGCATAAAATAGGCTTAAGCCAAACGACTTTTCTGGACAGTGCCAGAGAACAGCAAGCCTCGCTCTATAGAGAAGGAGAAAGTAAGGTCAGGAAAAGCATCACTGGCAAAATTCACTCCTTTTATGCTTTGAGTTGGTAGCCAACCCATAGACCGAAGAAGAGGGGAGAGCAAGAGCTGCCTGAAGCAAACACCTCCCCAGAGGAAGACGTCCCACTCTGGCACCTGCATCCCTGCAGCATACAGACCCCAACGCCCAATGAGTAAATTTGCTCTTTTTGGCACAGTTCTGGGGAAATAAAAGCTCTGCCATCAGTCCCAGGTAAAGCCCAGGGTTTGCTTATGGGAAGTGGCACGGAGAGGTGGGCTGAGGACTCCATGCAAACTGCATCTGGGCACGGGGTCAGGAGCCCTACAGCTGCAACTGGCTTAGAGGAGAGAGAAAAAGCACCCAAATCCCTGCTGCCACTCCCAAGAGCTGATCTGAGCCTGCAGAGAGGCTGCAGCCACAGAGCGACCCAGGAGACCACAGCTGCTCTTGAAAGCATCTTAAGGAACTTGCTATGGCCATCAAGCTTTCCCTCACGTTCTGCCTTTTTCTATGTCTGCAGAGAGCAGCGTATGGAGCACTGAGCATTGAACAGCTCAGTGCAATTAAACAGCAGCTCCTGGAGCATTTCTCTGCCAGCAGTTGTGAGGTCTGCTGGGAACCACCTGCTTTGCCACGCACACGGAGTAAAGAGGAGCAGAGGGGTGAGCCACTGGAGCACCTGCAACAGAACCAGCGGGAGGGTGGGGGGAGCAGAGTCTGGTCCCTCATTGACAGGAAAAAAGCTGTTTGGAAGCAGGGTGTGGGTAAGAGCTCTGCTTGGAGTTGGGGAGGAGGAGCTGCTCAACTGGTCTAAAGGAAGCGACAAGGCACTGTCCTCGCAGCGGTGGCCAAACTTTGCCCGTGGGTGCTCATGTCCAAAAGCTTAAATTGTAGCAGTCATTAAAAATAAAAAAAAAGGAAAAAGAAAATCCCCCAAAGCTGCAAAACTTTTAAAATTCAGATTAGGAGAAGGCAGTTAGTACACTTCGCTTTCAAGAGATACCAAGAGGAAAACCCTACTACCAGCTGCTGGTGCTGCAAATTGGAGTAGAAACACATAACATAGGAACAGAATATCAGAAGCCACAAAGTCTTCTGTAACGTGGTGTAGGGGTAAATATATGATTGGCATGTTCTGTTCTGAGATTGTGCTGGGTGAAGCTGAGGGAAGGGTCCCAAAGCCGAAGGGAATGGATGGATGGATGGATGGATGGATGGGCATCCATTGCCACTGGGTCACCACCAGCCCCGAGGGGATGTACTGCAATGCAGGCTGTCCCAGGGTTTGTTTCCTTGTTTCCACTGGGCTGCCCTTGCCCACCAGAAATAATTTCTTTCCAGCTACCAGAAACTCCTGGAGGAGCCTCCCCCCACAATGTGTGCCATGGTCCAAGAACAGAGCATGGTGAGCACACGGCTCTGCCAATCATATATCCTGGGGAGGATGAGAGAATGAAAGTCAGAAGGGGTAGAAGGAAGAATGGCTGCACACCGTCATGTTTACTGTCAACATGCAAAAGCGTACTTAAAAAAAAAAAGTATTTCATGCAGTAGCATGCAAAAAGAAAGGCAGCAGCAGCAGAGGAAGAAAAAGTTGAGCACGGAACACAGATCTAGGCAAACGCAACTGAAAAAAAGCTTTGAGTTCATACAAACCTCCAACATTAAATTGCTATGCCTGATATAAATGTTTTCACCATCTAGCCTCTTTGATCTCTTCTGTGAAAATGAAAGAAAAGGGGGAACAAAAAAAAGAAAAGCACAAAAAATTAAAAGGTTGTTCTTGCAGGATCGACAAATTGGCAAATTAAAAAGTGAACTCAATGAGTGGAGCGCAGCACTGTGCCGGTGAGGGATGGGCCACAGTCACCACCAGTGAATGGAAGGTCTGGCTCATGGGGATGGGAAAATGTAATGAGTGCAATGAGTCCTTTAAAGAGACAGCTCCCAGGGTTTCATTGGCCTTTTGCTTTGATTGGTGGCGCCTCTCTGACATTCAACGTGGGTCATTTCAGCCACCAGACTTCCAAATCAAGCATGTGACAGCTCTGGCTTAAAAAAAAGAAAAAGAAAAACCCAACCCAAAGCACACGAAGGAATTGGAGCACTGTCTTTTTAAACAGGTCAAGTATGCATGAGTGATACAGCAAATTTGTGTTGTGAAAGCGTAAAACGGCTGACCTTCCTCATTCTTATCAGCTCTTCCTCTTTTTCTGCAGGCTGCTTCTGTTTGGGCCGTGATAAGAAGGGGAAAAAAAAAAACAAAAAACACAAAAATGGTTGGTTCATTTCACTGCATCGAACCTCACCGTACAGCCATAAAAAATAGTGAGTGTCCTGACTGAGATATTGGCACAAACCTGGGGTCGGTCACCAGCCGTGGTGGGTACTGTGACCTCAATGTGCGTTTTCCTCACCTACATTTAAGAAATAAATGGGTAAAAACATTTGTTGTTAGTAGGCTTTTTCTCGAGAGACAATTTAGTTTCCAAACACAGCTGCATCGGGTCGGTTTTGAAATGCTGGTTTTGAAATGCACATGCAAAAACCAAGATGCAGCCTTCCACAAGGAGTTAATGACACCGCAGCTCTCTTGCAGCCTGTTAGTTCATTTCAGGTCATTCTTTCAGCTTGAGAGTGATGTGCATTTGCAATAGTGCTCTCTAGTGCTGCTGTAGGCTGCCTTCCTGCTGGCATTATACTTGTCAGCCCATGTTTTCACTGGATCTTCCCATGAAATCATGACCAAAAGCAACACGTTCACATGAGCACAGATGGGATGCTGTGGTATTGTGTTTGTATAGCCAGTAAGAAGAGACCTACCCATAAAAATGGACCTAATATCACAAATTAGGGTGTTTTCTGAACGTGAGCAGAGAGCCCAGATTGTCTTAACGTTTTAAGGAAAGCACTTCAGGGATGCTGGGATGCTGAATACTCTGAAGGTGAAAGTTATCAGTTGGTGTTAAAAGAAGTGTGAGAAATGGCACATCTGATGTGTTCAAATCCACCATTTCCCCCCACAGCTACGTTTAAAGGGGGAAAAAAAAAAAAAAAAAGGAATATTTAAGCATTTAGGGGAAAAAAAAACCAACAACCAACCAACCAACCAACCAACAAATGTGCAATAAGTGAAACGGAATAAATAAAATGTACTTATCCTCACTTTAAAGCTACTGGGTCTGAGTGGTGTAACAAGAAGAGTGATTCTCAAATACACCCTCCTGAAGATTTCCTTTGGTATTTTCATTTAGAAATTATCAGCCACACAGGTCAAGAAATTTATTACTCAACAGTTCTTTCTGCACCTCCATCCCCCAGGTGTAACTGACAGTCATCTCCCATGAATGTGCCGGATGAGACCCCATGTCTCATGCCTGTTGTGCATACCACACCACATACATCCCACGTCACACCAAAAACTGGCTCCAGGAACAGCTGGGAACAACTCAACATTTGGGCTGACATGGACATGGTAACTCAAGGCGTGCACCAATGCTGCACTGTTGAGAGCTTTCAGTCAATAGGGTCTGCAGAATGTTAAGGACACTCTGCTATGAACAATATTTTTACACATTATTTTGACTTGAAATACCAACACACAAATATCTTTATTATATCAACACCAGCAGAAGCCTCAGACATCTGTGGAGCGTGTGAATATTCTTGAAAAAAACTCCATTTAAATAAGAAATGCCCCCAAGGTCTTAACAGCACCGTTCACTACTACAATTTCAGTTTGGTTTTCAGAAGCATCCAGAAGAAGTATATAAATTAAAGAGCATTTGCATTCAGACACTGGGCTGAGGACCATATCCAGGTCATTAACTGCACCAGAACTGCTCACGCTGTCCTATCAGGAAACAGCAGAGACAGCTTAGCAAAGAATGAGCCCCAAATTCAAGTTAACACAAACTCCAATATCTGTGTGCAATTCTTGCCAACTTAATGTGTCAGCCCGCTGTGTTTAGTTGCACCAGAGCTCCCAGCAGCCCTTCTGCCTTCACCTGGCCACCCCCCTCCTTGCACTGTGGTCAGGGCTGGCATTTCCCTGCTATCCAGGTCCTACTGCTCCCTCCTATTTGCTGCCCAGGAAGGGAAGGTGCCCAGGGCCACAGCTCCAGCCTGGCACCAACCTGTCCCCAGGTGATGTGGACTAACATACCTTAGATGCCTCAGCTTGCTCTGCTTTGGCTCTCTCTGGGAGGACCTCCTCACGCTTCGCCTCAACCTTCAGTGCTTCCTTTTCTACTTTTGATGCAGCGAGGGCTGCCTTGGCATCAGGTTTAGCTGGGGCTGCCTCAGCCACGTGGCTCTGGGCGATGGCAGGAGCAGAGGTGGGCCGGGGGCTCCTCTCAGGTGTTATCACTGCCACAGCTGAAGGGACAGACAGACAGACAGAAGGGTCAGAGCGGGCAGCACTTCTGCAGCTCCACACACAGGGTTTCCAAATTACAGCACTGTAGTTGTAAGGGAGGAGGGAGAAGGAGGCAAAAAGGGAAGAAGAAATCAAGATGTCGAGCAAAGCAGCTTTTGCACTTAGTGTGGGGAAGCTGAGATTATTTTCCTGATGGTTGGAACAAAATAAAAAGAAAACCCCACAAGAGATGGTTTACAGAAAGCAAGCTTGCACTCCGCAGAGAAGCCACACCAGAAAGGCTAATCTATTTTTGATGTTGTGCCATTGATTTCTGGGCCCTTCATACAGAACTCCATCAGAACACAACCTTTAAAATAGCAACACTTAAAGCTGCAGTGAATTCTGGATCTCCTTTGCATATCCTCAATCAGAAACGGGTGGTTTCTGGAAGAGTAACCCAGGTTTTCTCCCAGAGCTCTGATCTCTTCAGCAATGCAAAGAAGAATAAAAAGGAAATGCCCTGACAAGCACTTCACCATAAAGCTTTACAGCAACTTTCAGGTGGCTTCCAAAGCAGACTCACGCAGTGTGCCTGAGATGGATATCTCCTGCTGCAGCACAAGGCAAGGCTGCAAGGAGATATCCAGCATCTCCAAATCCGTGCAAGTGCACAAATGAATAACATGCTTTGTAAAAAAAAATCATCTTTTGAGAGGATGAGTCTGAAATAAAAGCACTACGTGTGAACAAAATCAACTGCCTGCTTCTTCCTTTGAGTTCTGACTTCCCAGACAGCCCCTGAGCTCTGTAAGCCCAAAACTTCCACGAATATTCAAGCTAATGCTGCGCAACAAAGCAAGCCTCAATTAACTCATGGTCTTCATCTACAGGCACAACAAACTATTTAGTTCTCCCAGTGTTGCCTTTGGATTGCTATTTCACTAAAAACATCATGTACATGTGGTCAGGAAGAGTCACATGGCGTGGGTTTCTTCCAAGCCCATCCAGTTAATCAAAGACACCATCATTCTGGAATTCAAGAAGGAATGGTAGTTTTAAGTGGCTCCTCAGTGTGAGCTCACGTCACACCATTCACCAAGGAGCTAACAGCATTTACTCTGTGCCCAAAAAGTGTGTGGAACAGAACATCCATGGGTCAGCAACACAGAAGGCAGATGGGTGAAAAAGCAAGACCTTGATCACTGAAGTGACATCTTTAAGATAAAGTCCTCGACGCAGGTCTTGCTGAAACCCACACTAGAGCCCCCAATCACCACTGCTGTCTGCATTCCCCCTCCCACCCTCCAGCACAGCAGTGAGTCAGGCATGCTGCTGTCCTTCCAGGAATACATCTGCTCCAGGACCTGGGTGGCATTTGTGCCTTAGAAGCGGTGACAGCTGCCCGAGGAGTTGTATGTGGGGTTGTGACATGGCAGGCATGGAGGGAAAAGCTGTCACAGTCGTACCTGGCTCCTTCAGGGCTGGTTTTAGTTCTCCCATCACCACCAATTTTTCTTCCTCCTCCTCCTCTTCTTCTACTGGGCTTATCTCAACAGTGCCAGAGGCATGTGTGGCTAAAAAAGTTATGTGTGTGTTAAATGCCACCTCAAAGATTAAACAGAAAAGGAAGCAGTGCCACCTGTAAAGCTACAAGGCCAGTTCTCCTTAAGGACTGGTGCTCCTCGCACGGTGCCTCAGAGCTCCAGGACACACAGCAAAAATGACACTGAGCTCTTCCTCTGCCCCTCAGTGATGAGGTGTATTCCATGCAGAACTGTGGCACTTCAGGTTTACTCAATTAATGACCCATAACTATTTCGATATACTATTCTAGATTTAAACACAATCAAAAATGCTCCTCCAAAATCCAAGGTTTAAAACATCACCACCTTGGCCAAGAAGACGGTATCTGCTGGGAGCAAAAGTGTCCAGAAAAGGAAGAGGTGACCTCCATGGGCCCAGAGAACACCAGGTCTGAGGCACGGCACACTGCCCATGGAAACCAACCCTACAAAATTAGGCACAGTGGCACAGAAGTGTTAGAAAGCTGTCACACACAGCTGGCATTAGTTCCACCGCAGCAGCACACAGCCAAGCCACATCAAGGCACTCCACTCACACAACAAGGGCTGGCACGCTGGCAAAGCTGGTGGTGATTTCACCAGCAATGAACACCACTGCAAACAAGGCAGCCTGCCCTACAGCACCACTCCAACCCAGCAGTCCCAGCACAGGTGACTGCAGTGGGCACCTGAGGTGCCATGCACAGCCGTGGCGATACCTGACTGCTGCTGCTGCACCAGGTCCGGCAGCTTTGGCTCAGCAACGGGAACCTGAGCCACCTCTACCTTCTCCTCCTCCTCCTCTTCCTCCTCTGCAATGGGTTTCATTTCAAAACTTTCAAGCGCGTGTTTGGCTAGAAAGAGGTTTGCATGCATTAATGGAGCATCTGGGCACCCGCAGGCACACGGCAGCACAGAGACAGGGAGTGGAGGATCCTCGCCAAGGCAGCCTCAGAACAGCAAAGACTTTCTAAACCAACATTGCTCAGCAATAATTTTCCACGCTGCAATTGCCTGTCAGTCCTCCTAGATCTGACAGTCCCAACAGGATACTGGGGAAGAGTTAAAACCAATCAGCTCTTTGGGTTCTTTCCCATTGGAGACACAGCTGAGCTTTGGGGGGGGGACATGAAAACTCATAAGAACATCCATCCAGCCATCCTGCTGTGCTACAGCTAACTCCATCTTCTGCTCTTACAGCAGAGGGCTGTGCTGACTGCAGGAACAGAGGGGAGACAGCTGCAGGGGGGGAAATCTGCCACATCACTTTGTGAAACCTTGAGCTGGGTTTCAGACCTGAAAATGAGTGATGTCAAACGCTCACTGTAGAAATTTGGGGTAGAACAAGGGAAATGGAACAGCACACAGTGCATATGAATTATGCTCAGTCATAATGTATCACAAGCACTGCCTATTTAAGTGAGGAAGAAAGTCAATATCTGACATCACCACTGCTGCCATCATCAGTAGTATTTAAACATACATGAGGATGTTAATATTTATTAGCAATAAAGAGAAATCTAGGCTCCATGTACCAAAATGAAAGGCATTTCTCACACCACCAAAACAGGTTCAAAAAAACTGCAAGCTGTTCCAGGAATGAAGTCTTCCAGAAGCTTTATAAATAGTATTATGACCACAGGAAAAGAACGCTGGGAGTTTTCTGATCCGTATTTAAAAAAAAACACCCACATTTAATAAGGAGGCAGTTCTGAAGTGCCATCCATCCTGCCCGCTTCCCCACCTCCCCAGGTTGCTGCCTAGTGGGGTGCAAAGCAGGAACTGAATGAGAACTGGGGCTCTCCCAGGCTGTCTGTCCTCTGGCTGCAAAACTCTCCTTGAAAAGAAGCAAGAAAGCAAGCCGCCAGGCTCGGTGAAACTTGTCAGAGTTGTCAGGAACAAGCATGTAAAGGCATCTCAGTGGGGAAAGGATAGCAAACGCACTGCAGAGAGTTGTAGCCACCACAGCTATACCTGGCTTCTCTCGGAACTGATCCACGGGTTTTGGTTCGGGAACCTCAACCACCACCACCTCCTCCTGCTTCTCTTCCTCTACGGCTCTGAACTCAACTTTTTGAGTCGCACGTTTAGCTGAAGAAATGGTGCACATGTTAACAACTGCCCACACAGTAGATGGAAAAAGGCAGCAGACCTCAACGGGGACGGAAGCGTTACGTTCACGGGATGCTCTTTCCACTCCATGGGGTTACAGCACCAGCTAGGAGTCCTCATTTTACAAGCACCCCCTGACTCAGATCCAGGGCAGCAAACTCTCACCACTCCCCCTTTCACACTTCACCTCTCGTGCTCTGTCTGCCGCTATCAGGACCTTTTAAAATTGCCAGGAAAGAGCCCATCTGATGGATGTGCCGCAGACTTCAGTGTTACCATCCCCTTAACAGACACTGACCAAGATTCAAGCAGCAGTGGCAAATCTCTCCCCCTCAAGGAAAGCAATGGATCTACATTAAGGATCTACATTAAATAAACTTAGAATCATAGAATGGCCTGGGTTGAAAAGGACCGTAATGATCATCTAGTTTCAATCCCACCCCATAATACATCAACAACATCCTACAATTCTTGATCTCCCAAAAGGAAAATGTCCTGAGGCTGAATGTGGTTACACCACAACTTTGCAAGGAGCCTTCAGCACCAACATCCACAGCTGTTTTTTGACAGTCAGTTCTTGGTGATACTGCTATAGGGTTTATCTTTTACATCCAGGTCTTGCATTGAAGTAAAAAGTCAAATAAGTTGCTTTTCCACAAATAAAGAAGCAAATTCTAGTAGCATTCAGGGAATACTTAGAAATTTTCAAAGGGATCAAAACCCTAAGTTCACCAAATCAAAGCAAAATCAGACACAGCCAACGAGCTGAACTCAGGCAGGATGCTGCAGGGGCACAAAGCAGAGCTGCCCACTAACCTCCATCGAGGCTCCTGGAGGCCCTCTTGCTCGCTGTGCGTTCAAACTGGGGTGCAGGTCTGTCAATCATGGCACTCGCCTGCCTGGTCTGCGCCTGCGTCCGTCCACTGTAACGGAACTTGGAGCCCAGAGCCAGGAATCTGCTCTTGGGGATGGCCTCAGTCGAGGTCAGCCTGGAAAGCAGACATGCAAGTTAAAAGCATGACTCCGGATCTAGGAAGAGACACACATCTGCATGAGAAAGGAAACCTCACACGGAAGCTGCATGGAAATGTATTGCAATATAAGCATTTCATTTCCCTGCAATCGTTTCACTCTGATTTTTGTTGGAACCTAAGGAACGCCGAAGGTGTGCTCATCTTCAGCCACTCATCTTCAGCGTTAATTAGTCAAAGGAAGCCTATCATTTAGGAAACTCACCTGAAAAACGTGTGATGCTCAACACATACTTTCCACAGCTTCTTTGCTGCCCGGTAACTTGGTAGCTTGAATCCAATTGTACTTTCATACTGCTCTTGCTGTTGGAAACATAAGTGATTTAGGTTTGGCAAGGAGCAACTGTTACAGAAGTGCAGCCCCAGCCCATCTACCTGCCCTGCCCATGAGCACTAAGCTCGCTCCATGGATGTGCAGGAGGAGCTCAGGTGTGAGAAAAGTCACGATCTGCCCCATATCTTGCCACATTTCCATAAAAGGAGGAGGCCCTCTAACAATTTCAGCTGTGAATTGCTTTCAGCCTGGATGTGGGAATACCAGACTGTGCCAGGAGGTGGTGCTGGATGACACACTAAAGTTTTCCTGTCTGTCTGAGCACTTCAGCAAGATCACTGAGCTCTGCTTGAAAAGCTGAACTTTGGGTCAAGCCAATATCAGAAGCACAAGAGAGTATAAAATGCCAACTCAGTAGGAAGCTCGCTTCCTTCCCAAAGATATCAGAAGATAATTTAACAAAACACCCCAAAGGAGCCCTAACTTACCTCCCCTGGGCGAATCTTAATAAAGAAGCTGCTGCGTTTGTAGGAAATCTTCAGGACTTTGGGCCAAGGGAAGCGGTTGATTCTCAGCTTATCTTTGTAAACAAGAAGGCCGCTGGAACAGACTCCCAGAGTGATATCCACTCCTTCCAAGTCCTGAGAAAGGACATGTACATTTAAGCAGAGACCAGAGTCAGAGTTACACTGGGTTACAGGGTGTCCTCCAAATTACTCCTTTAGTCTTCCCCTGAAGCTCTCAATTAATCTCCACCCCTCCCACTGATTCTCACCTTGGCGTGGTGAAGGTCAACTCCATACATAGACAGCTTCTTTGCGTTCTCAAGGAATTCCAGGTCTGCTTGGGCTGGAGTCATGGATCTGAGGAAAGAGAGAAAGGGCTTGGCATTTCCATAAATGCTGCTTTTATGAGGAGACACATCAGATCTCACAACGTCATTTACTTGTTACATCTTCTGCTTTGAGCACAAGCAAACCTGTGCCCAGATGATGAACTAAGTTGCTCTGAATGCACAAGTTTGCATTTTGAGACACCCTCATAAAACAGAAGCATCGTTCTTTAGTTGAGTGCTACTGACACCAGACTAGAAAGTAATGGATCTGTGAAAAAAGTGTGGCACAGGGTTCAAAGCTCGAGGTGGAGCACACTCCAGTTCAGCTGAAGGCAAGGAGTGACAGGTACTGTACATGGTAAGCACACGGCCTGAGACCTTCCCAAACCCAGCTATTGTTTGAGGACAGCTGAAAGCACCTTGCAGACATTCCTGCTGGGGCAGACGAGATGAATGAGACATTTTCTGGGAACAGATGGTACCATCTGCAGGAAAGGCAACACAACAGAACTTTGCTTAACAGCAACATCCTGATAATGGAGGCTATTATCAACGTTACTGAAGTGTCCCTGTTAATAAGTTTCAGTTGTGCAAGGTACATTCAGCAGCTCAGCTGGAAGAGTATTCAGTTGCAAACACTCCATTTTGTTCATTTTGTTCACAGCTCTGATGTCTTTCTTGCTGAGCACTCACATCCACGCAGTGTGCAATTAAATGGTAATACCTAGCAGTGTGTAGGACAAAGAGCACTGCAAGGACAGTGTCCTGCACAGGACCTGAGAGCAGTGACTGTTTCCAACACACACCTTTGCTCTGCAAATAAAGCAATGAGAGAAGGAGCCCTTTTCCACTGGAAATCCTCTGACAGTTCACAGAACACGGACCAGAGATGAGATGCACGCGTATTACATGCTTCCTACTGCACACACGAGTGCATTTAAAAAAAAAAAAATCTATGTCCCACACAGTCAAGTAATCTTGTAACAAAGGCATGAATAATTCAGCAATGTGATCTGCTGCTTCTGGCACAGCCGATGGCCTTTGACTCCAAGTCATGAAGCCTGTCAGAGGCCCAGTACTTATTGCTCCCCATTCCTCTTACTGCAAATGGAGGGGAATCAAGATGGAGTATTGATTTGCATGGTTGAGTGAGGCATTATATGTAGCTTTGGTGACAGCCAGGGGTCTATGCCCACCCCCACGGCTGCACTTCGGTTATTGGTTTCCATGTGCTCTGCTCTGACCCAGTGTATCACAGCCAGCAGCTTCCCACAGGTCAGAGGGCTGTAGTGCAACACCTCCACAACACCTTGGTATCTTGGAGCACTTTTATGGGCTTTTTTCCCTTAAAAATACAAAAGTATCACTGGAACTGTGCAGCTGCTTGCTGGCTATGGATGCTCTCCACGTCACCCCTCTGGGAGCACACTGCTCCATGGAGCTTTTGCAGCCAAAGCACTTGAGAGCATCTACAAAAATAAGGTCAAGATGAGATGAGGAGGAGGATCTGCCACTGTGACCCTCAGATCTGACATCAGAGCCCTCCAGCCCCACCAGAACAGCACACATCTGCCCAGGTCACTAATGCATTTGTGTGGACATGATGACAGCATAATGCATTTTTGTCCCTCAAGCATTACCTGGAATAATTTCCACACCATAACACATTACTTGGTATGTATGACAGCAGAAAACTCCAAGCAGGCTGCAGACTACAGCACAAACATAACGACGTGGGATCTGCTCCAACCAGATCACAACCCAAAACTCGTGTAAATCCAAAACCAAACACACGAAAACAGAAACAACAAAGTTAAAGCAAGGAAATCTGCACTTTTGTATGAAATAAAACCCACTCTCACAGCTATATTGTTGAAAAGGAGCAGTCATATGAGGCACCTGTCAAAAAAGAGCAATCTAAAAAGACAGTTCTTAGGTGCCACTGCTCTTTACCTGTATGTTTTATGAAGTTCCACAACCTTCTCTTCAAGCTCTTTGGTCTGGTTTGGAGCCAGTTTGAATTCATTGATGTAATCTGTGCTGTGTAGGTCAGGATCGTAGTCCCCCAGCTCAGACTGCACTGTGTAGGAACCCAGCAGAGCCAAAGTTGCAAAGGAACAAGGCAGCCGCCCTGAGATGATGTCTTGTCGAAGCTGAAGACACAAGTAATACCTTTGGCAGAAAAAAAACCAACAATGCTATTTGCAGAGACCGCAGAGACCTGAGGAAATCTGCTCCCGAGCACTGAACAAAGTCATTATTTTGCACCACTATGAATTAAGCACAGTGTTTTTTCTCGTGTGTATTTTTAATTATGGGATGATCATCACAGTACTCCACAGCTGAAAGACAGGAGGACTTCAGGTCACCTCCACTCCGGAAAAAAACAGAGGACACTTTCTATCACCAGAAAAGTTTCTTTTAAAACAAAAGTGCATTTTCCCATACAAAAACACGACTACAAAGACACTGCTTTCAGCATGTGGATTTTGGTGAAGGGAGAGAGCATCCCCATACACACAACCATTCCATCCAAATAAACAGAACCCCTCCAAACAGTTCTTCAGGATGTCCTGAAGGATGGAGCAATGCTTCGGTATTAAAAACTTCTGTTTCAGAGAATCATGGAATCTTATAATCACAGAATGGCTTGGGTTGGAAAGCATCCTAAGGATCATAAAGTTCCAACCCCTGCCACAGGCAGGGCCACCAACCTCCAGATCTGGTACTAGAGGCTGCCCAGGGCTCCATCCAACCTGGTCTTGAACACCTCCAGGGATGGGGTATCCATCTATCCACTGCTAATCTGATTCCAGCAGCTTCCTGAAGGTGCTCCCAGTGCTGCTCAGCAAGCTCTCTCTCTGCCAGCAAGATGAATGGGGCACTCACCTCGTTATATCCTCTGTCAGCTGAGCAGGATCCGGAGGATAGAACTTGACATTGAAAGTAAAATCCCAGGGGCCTCCTGGAAACACAAAGAGAAGTTTTAGAAAAATAAACCCAGCAGAAGAGCTTTGCAACAACCAGCTATCAGACCCAAACAGCTCCACTGTTCCTCACACAGCTCACTGCTGCTGAGGCAGATGGCAAAAGATACAATCCCATTTACAAGAGCTAGGATACACACATGAGAAAACAAAGCAGGGCAGATGAATACATGTGAAAAATGCCTCAACTGGTAGAAAAAAAACATTAAATTCAATCCCAAGAGGCTAAATTACTCAAATACTTCTTCACTGATAAAAAAAAAAAAGATTCATGAAGAGAGGTCAGACGTGCTGTAGGTTAATGAATTAGTGTTTCATCACTCAACCCAATTTTCAAATGTCTCATAAGGAACAGATGTGCTAATTCACTCAACAGCCTAATGTGCTGCAGCCATGTGGGCAGAGCACACTTCAACACAGCGCAGGCATCAATCTGGAAGGAGCAGAGAAGGCAGGAAGAGCTTTACAGCTCAGGAGCAAGCTGTGGCAATAAAGCTTGCTGCAAACAGCAGTGCTGCACACATTACAGCAAGGACCCCTGTGACTGTGTTGGGAAGTGGCATCATTTGTGGGACAATCAGCCTGCCTGGCTCAGTGACACAGCTGAGCAGGTCACTTGTGTGTGCTGCCCAACGCACATGCAATGCAACTCCTCATCACGTACAGAGCAACCCTGGAACTCCCTCCTCCTGTGCCTTTTAGCACCGTAGTTCCAAAAGAACTTTGCTGCAGGAAGACAATACGTGCCTGCTGCTAACTTGCTAAGATTGGTTAAAACCTCAGTCATGCAGTGATGCACTTCGTTCTGTGCCCCCCAAGCACACCCTTAGAACGGCGTTTCCTTGTGAAGCAGTCATACCCTATGCTGCCCTTGAAAGAAAACAAAAGCCTCACGAGTTTACTTAACTTTGACACTGCCCTCCTCTTGAATGAACTCAGCGCCAGAAGAGCTTAAAGCCCCTCAGAAAGCACATGGCATTTGTGCTGATCCTGCTTGAGGCCTTTGTTTACCATCCCAGTATCCCTGTTTGGACCCTAAAACCACCTTGGAGCCCACACTGCTTCACCCCAGCACACAGCTGGGCTCAGATCCAACAGCCACCACTTAGATTTTACATGGCAACTGCTGACATCTCCCTCTCCACCCTGTTTAGTAGTAGTAAGGAGAGCATGGTTTGCACGGGGCAAACACACTCCAAGCTATGTTTTTGCAAGGAAATGACACTTTTCCTCAATGTAGAGCATAACTAAATACTTAAGAAGAAGAAAAAGAAAGCACAGATGGCTTGAACTCGTGCTGATCCTGCCCAAGCACTGCCCAACAGACAGGGCCACACACCAGAGCCACATGTGTGCAAGGAAGGGGAGATGACACACACACACACACCTGATAAATCCCATCCACTTACCATGAACTTGTTTCTTTATTTCTTTGGTAGGATCCAGCCACGTCTGTAAGGGAATAAAAGCATTCACAATATAACAGACGTTACAGAAATACCGAAGCAAACTGCAAGTCATGAACAGCACAGCAAAAAGACAACGCCAGGCACGGTGCAACCATGGAAACTGAAGATGGAGAGCACGTTTCAGAAGTTTTACTCCAGTCTGAAGCCTCAGCATGTGAATTTCCAATCCGACAATGAATATGAATGAACAGTTGCCAATATGAAGCTGTTCTGTCTCCTTTGAGATGACCCCATTAACTCAGAGGCTCAGCACACACAGCCAATGAGCACCCTACACCACGCAGGCAGCCTTTACAGAGGAGGGTTTAAATGAATGAATTTATGCTGGCTCCCGAAAAACACAGCAACAGCATCCGAGGGAACTCAGCACAGCACATTCTGCACTGTCAGATCTTATTTTCACTGTCTTTTTTAAAAGCAGCATATTAGAAAAGGCTGCAATCGCATCCCAGCAGGTATGGTCTCAGGCAAGCCCAGCCAAGGGGAGCACTTATGCAACACATTTTTCCTCAAAGACCTTTGAAAACAGACAAATTGTGTGTCTGCCTTCTTGTTATGCCCCTTATCTGCATACTTACCCTCCTGAGAACAAAGATGGAAAGACCTTCTATTATTAGCTGTGTTCTTTAATGACCTAATCACTAAAATGGGAGAGAAAACATCCAGCAGCTGGAGTGCGTGACACAAACTCAGTCTCTTTAAAGTATGACTCAAGTTTCTAGTAATTATCTCAGCTACAAATTTAGAAATATATCCTTCCCCCCCCCAACACCATAATTTGGGGTTTTGTGGGATGATGGTGCAACAGAAGCCTCAGAACAACACTCCTGCTTTTGCCAAGCACAGTGGGAGCAGCTCCCAGCACTCCTGCCTCTTTGCAGTGCTGAGGACTGAGGAAGATTTGCACATCTGGATCTCCTGAAGTGCAAGGCCTGACACACGGCAGCCCCCGCAGCAATCTCTCTTGACTAGAAGGACTCCTAGCTTTGTGGCAGGGAGACAGCAATGCTTACGTGTAATCTTATCTTTTCATATGCTGGCCTCCCTAACCTAAGCCAGGGATAGGAAATCCATCTGAGAAATAGGCATGCTGCTCCTGCACTTGCTTTCTCTTTACAGCTGCTGTTTTAAGCAGAGCATCCCTATGTATACACTGGCACTGGGGCCGCTCTGGTGCTAAGCAGTGCCCCGTCCACCTGTACCCTCTGTAATTCCTACTCTGAAAACCCCCATCGCCAGGAAGGTTTCTTGCCTATGTGCGAGAGAACCTGCATGCAGCCTTCTAACTGCCCTCGAACAGAGGTCTGCATCTCCCTGCTGCTCTGCAAGCTGCCAGGAGGTGAAGAAGCACAGCTACAGACTTCCTACAGAGATCAGTTCTAACAGTGAGTCAGTCACCTGGTGGCGGGTCCCCCATCAGGACAAACCAGGCTTCAAGAGAGCAGCTTCCTCTGCACTAGAGCAACTTTACCTTCCTGCACTCTCAGCCCCGACGCACTGATCTGACAGAGCTATCTGTTTTCTGTCCCTATGGTTAAAAAGCTGCACAGCCCCTGAGCTCGGGTCAGGCAGCACCCAGAGCCAGCAGGGCAGCTTTGCTGCCTGTGGCACAAACAGAGCTTTGTTTCGCCTGCATATTAAAAACACATCGTTTCAATTATTTAGTCCTTTAACAACAAATACATCTTGTAGCCGTTGGAAACTGGCCCGACATGGAAGCTAAAGGTGAAGCAAGGGAGCAGCCAGAGTGAGGACTGATGAAACTGGTCTGAAGGACATAAAAGTGGCCCCTTGTTTTCAATATAGCACACTTTGGGCTAGCTTCATCAAACAGACTTTGAGTAATTGCTCAAGTTAAAGTGTAACTAGGGGTTTAAAAGATAAGGCACTGCTTTGGTCCAACCAACCAGAGTCCTTAAACCAAAACCGTTTGAGTAAGAATTCTGGTATGAAAAGGCCTCAATTCAAACCCACCAAATGCTGACAGCAGTTCCAAGGCAGCAGCTGGTGCTCCGTACCCCTGCCATCTTTTTCCCTTTTCAAAGGCACAAACACTCATGGAAAAGGGATATATATATACTTTGCTGCTGAAATTCCTAACAGCTTTTAGGGATTTGTGACTTCCTGCTGGAAATACACTGAAACAATTAAAAAAACAAACACAAAAATCCCAAGACTCAAATCTTAGCACCCAGGAGTCCTCCCAGGCACCACCAAGGCTGTGTTTTAGGCTGGCACGTAGGTAGCAGAAGCTGAACCTGTGCTGAGAGCCAGCAGCTGCTACAAGCTCACCCCGCTGTCCATTCTAAGCCCTGATTCACTCCCACTTCCCTGCCCGTGTTCCCACCACAGAGGTGGTGCTGGAGCTACCAGCATAGCTCAATGCTACCGTTCAAAGAATGCACTGAATCACTTGTTATTAAGAATGGCTACATTTGCTGGCGCTGCTCTGGAGGAGGAGGACACCAAGGGTAAAATAAATCCAGCATGAATTCAAAGCCCAGGATTTGTTACTGATACAAGAGGAAGGGGAGTCACAAGTCAGAGGAGGAACAGGAAAGCAAACCCAAAGCCTCCCTGAGCACCACAGCCCAGGTCTGCCCCTACTTTAAATAAACCTCCATGCAGTGACTCCTCCGTGCCCAAAGCACAGCAGTCGTACTGCTGCTGACAGCTGTGTGCCTTCCATGAACACAGGCTCAAGGACTGAAGTGCCCATGCAGTGTGTCAGCACTGAGCTCCATCTAATATCACCTAAGGGGAGCTAGCCTCCTCTTCAAGTTGCAACAGAAAAACAGCCCTTTTAGTCCTTTCTCAGTGAGGGGATCAAAAGCAGTTTTAAGAAGAGCATCAGCAGCTTATGCATCCCCATCTCCACGGAGGACAGCTTTGCACAGAGCTGAATCCACCCATAAAAGAGCAACTTCTTACCCTGGAGGTTGGCATGTCCCATATGGCCAAACCAAAATAGTCTTCTTCCAGGAGATTAAGGTGGTCACAGACTTTCTTAAGTAGATCCTGCCCCTTGGCATGTTTCTGCAAAGACACACAGAAGAGATTCCAGAGGATAGGCTGCTTTTTGTCTGCAGAAGGGCAACAGAATCAAACAGTAGACACTACAAAGAAAGGTGAAAAGCGTCGACTAGCCTGAAATCAGGTTCTCAGACAATCAAGGTGCTGATTAAATGACAGCCAGTGTGAGACATGAAGCTGCTGCAGCCCTCCATGACAGCCCCCCCTTTGGAGGCAGCCTGGCTCAGCAGCTTCACGAAAGACCCAGTGGCTCAGAACAAAAGGCCACCATTTCCACAGCCATTTCCTCAACCCCATCTGCTGATTAAACCTACCTTCCCTATTTTTGCCTTATACACTGAAAGCTGCTTAGCACTCAACTTCTTGCCTCCAGAAACACTCTTTGAGTATCTCCATCTACTCTTTTTTCTTTTCTTTTTCCAAAATCCTGCAGAAGTGATGTGAATGAGCTGGCCCTAGGAACTGATACCCTTTTAGTCCAAAGCATGAAGAAAAACATCCCTAAAGGCACAAAACTATGGTAACCAAAAGCAGAGAATTCTATTGGAGGGTTTGGCAAAAGAAAGTGCAGTTCCAATGACGCCAAATAAGCTTTACTAATGCACCCCTTGTGCTGGCATCTCCCCTTTTAGTCATATTTGCATGGCAATTGATCAAAGCCCACAGCCGTGTTTTATTCCAGCCCTGTAAGGCTGTTAGCACACAGGCTGCAGCTCCACAGTTAATGCACCTCATGTGTTAGCCTGAGATATTTCTCAAGGAACTGGCACTTGAAGACATGTAGGAATTAAAAGCTTTCTATGGCTGTCAGCTGGAAGGAACGTCTGAAAGCACTTATTCTCTTTGAATAAAGGCACTGGTGCTGGTCTTTGCCTACACTTCTGCAATTCCTTCTTAATTAAAACTTGAATTCTCAAAATTCTAGATCAGAGTTACAGAACGGTTGGGTTGGGAGGCACCTTACAGCCCTCCAGACCCCAACCCCTGCCATGGGCTGACTGCCCCCAAAAGCTCAGGCTGAGCAGAGCCCATCCAACCCAGCACTGAGCAGCTCCAGAGATGGGGCACCCACAGCTCTCAGGGTCAGGGCATCACTGCCTGTGGATAAAGGATTCATCCTCCCATCTAACCCAAACCTCCCCTCTTTCAATTAAAAGCCATTTCTCCTTGTCCTATCACTGTCTGCCTGTGCAGATGGTCTCTCCCCTCATTATAAGCTCCCTTTAAGTACCCGAATGCTGCAGTGAGGTCTCCCCAGAGTGTTCTCCAAACAAGCCCAGCTCCCTCAGCCTGTTGTCTTTGAAGGAGAGATGCTCCAGCCCTCTATAAGATGATACTGGCATTAAAGCCAAGGGTACTTGTGCAGTTAAGAGCTGCTCATCGATAGCAGCCGCTGCCTCTCTGCTGTTCTGAGCCCACTGCCATGCTGTGCACATGCAGGATGGCTGTGCCAGACCAGCACAGCAGAGGGGCTGCCAGCACCACCCTGGCAGAGAGCAGCTGGCTTTTTCGGGGGGCTACGCATGAAATCCCCAACAAACACCCAGTGCTGCAGCAATGCTCAGTGCTGATCCCGCTCAGCAACAACGGCTGTGCTGTTACACAAACTGCCAGCACTGACCTACTTGCCCAGGATCACCCGAGGTGACGTTCCCACAAGGAGCCCTGTGCCCAGATACCTTTTAGCTAGTGGGACGAGGAAAACAAGCTGGTGGATGTGTGCTCCACTGGTGAGTGCCCAATTATTAATATTCTGGGCAAGCACTTCAATACTGAAATAGGCATTTCTGCTCGCTTTTATATTGCCCTGACAGCAAGGCAGCCCAGCGAGAGAACGCACAAAATAAAGCAGAATAAAAGCTCTTTGCAGTGCTGTAAGTCAACATAATAATTTTAAATTGTTTACTGCAAACATATTCAAACCCTGAGCTAAATGCAGCTTGTTTTTCTTTACATCCAAGCTACGGGAGATCGCCAGCAGCCTGACAGTCAAAGGCACTGTGGGGTGAACAGAAAAGCACAGATTAACATGACAACACATTTTATTCAGATGAAGGAGGCAGAAGATATTTAGACAATCCCAACACAGCACAATAAACCCAACTCTCGTCTGGTATGAAAATAAGAGAGAAGATGAGCAGCAAGAGGGGCAATGTTCTTCTAAGCTTCCACCCACCTTTAAAAACAAGGTGCCTGGAAATCACAGAAGAAGAAACAAAACCAACTCCTGGGGTGAAATGTGGAGGTTTTCACAACACACTGAATAAGTTATGGCAGCTTACAGTGAGATGGCTGTGCAGTAAAGGCTGCTGTGTAAACACTGGCAGCAAATTAGATCCCCATTAAATAGTGTTGGTGGTAGTTGGAGGAGAAATGAAAGGGAAAAGAGAAGAAACAAACTCTGCATGTACTTACATCCACAGAACACTCAAAGATGGTGTCATCCAGTAAGACAACTTTGCAGTACATGTTTCTGTGTCTTCTTATGGATCTCTGGGCAGCTTTCAGATCCTTGTCTGCTTTGGGCTCCGCAGCCTCTGGCTTCAGCTCTGCCTCAGCACTCTCCTCCTTCCCTTCACCTCCTTCCTTGCCCTCGAGGTCTTTGCTGTCCGACTCCTGCTCTTCCCTCCTCTCCTCCTGCGCAGGCTGAAAACCCCAGCACATCCACACAGCCAGTTAGATGGAGCAAACAAAAACCCAGCCCATGAAACAAGCACTGCACTCCAACATTTGTTATCAGCCCAGACGCATAACCCACAACCCGGAGTGCAACGAGCACACTGGGCAGTGGTAATCTGTGCAGTGCTTCAAGTCATTCTCTTCATTTAAGAAATGATGCAAAAAAACAAGAAAGAGTTGATTAGAGAAATTGGGGCAGGTTAGATCATGCCAATGTTCAGGTCACCAAAAGGGGAAGTCACCTTTCGGCCCTGACAACCTCTCCCTTTGCCCACTGAGGCACTTGAGGAGCCAGCTTAACTCACTCAAGTAGCAGAAAACGACACAGTTTGGGAACAGAAGAAGGAAGGAAGTGGTGTTTTTTTCTTAAACAGCCATTTCAGCAGGTTAAATGAGTCCACAGCAGGCTCGGACAAGTGCTGGAAGTGCCTCAATGCACGCGGCTGTGGCAGGGGAAGGGAAAGCCAAACCCTGGTCTGAGCCGGTGGTGAGCTGTTAATTCAGCCCATCGCATCTCATGAAATCACAGCCAGGCACAGCCTCACGCAGTCACTGCTGGCTGTGGTATTTAGAAACTCAATAATGTCCACAAGCCGCTGACTTCTGTCCCAGCAGGGCTGGGATAATAGGGAGCAGAGAATCAAAGCTCGTAATGCCCCTCGGTCAGCATTTATCAAACAGGCAGCACCTCACAAATGCTTTCACGGCAGAAATATCTGCAGAGTGTCACAGTTCAAAAAGCCACCAACGTCAATCTGAAGTAAGAACTAAAGAAAAAAAAAAAAGCCCTGAATGCTTTATCTGAAACGGCACTTGCTGAAGGAAGGCTGTGGCTTTGCTCCCTGTGCACACTCACGTGCAGAGTTAAACTGAGAAACAAATCATGCATTTCCTCCCCAAGAGGCAACTTCAGGGCTGAAACTGAATGTAAACTTCCAGCTGCCCAGCATGTCCCAACCCTGGGAGGTACGAAGCTCTAGCAGGCATCATCCCATGTTTTTTACAAGCTCAGGAATTTGGAAAAATAAAACCACGTTGCCTGCTACCTTCTTTGCAATGTTGTAAACTTAAGGAGTTGGATTTACAACTACTGCCTATAGCTGGAAACACTCCAACTCAGACAGTATTTCTCAAAAAGTCTCTAAAAACCCAGAGTTTGCTGTTCGAATGTAACGCATTGCTGCAGACCATTCAAAACCCAACAGCAGCAGTGCATGTAGTTCAGACTTTACCATTAACTTGCTGCGTCTCCATTGACACACATAGCTTGGTTGGGCTTTAGGAGGTCCCAGGAGCTGTGGTCCCTGCCTTTTTGTAACTCCAGGCAGCTACACTGGTGCCCACAGAGCTACATTCCCCCAAGATCCCTCCAGGGAGTAAGAGAGGCCAGCTGACAGCCTAAATGAGCTGCTGCTTAGTGAATGTCTCATTGTGGGCATCTCTCCCTCGGTTTCTACCATACTTTAGCTGCTAGGAGCTGGGCTCAGCTCTATCTACATCATGCTTTTGTAGAAAATACTTGTATTTGGCAACTGCAGCAACAGCCTGGACTGAAGAGATGACAAAGTCCTGAAATGACACAGATACACCCTCCCACAGGTCCACATTTTCTTGCAGTTCCCACCTTGTACCATTAACCTGCCTTTATCCTGCACGCACCAAGGGCATCCAAATGAGAAACTGCCCTGCTGAGAATGATGAATTCAAAGCCCAGTTCTTGAGGGAATTTCCACGCCTCCGCAGAGCACAGAGCCAGTGCAGGGTGTGTTAAGATATGCTTTGAAGAGTGAGTAAAATCTCAGGTAGTTGGCAGTATGGTTTGATAGCAGAGCAAGCTATGCAATACATGGGGATGACCAAGAGACTTTGCAGCATCTCAGGGATTTTTTTTCACTAGCTTACTACCAATGGATAAGAATTGTTCTGTAATTCTGTCTAAGCAGGCACAGTGCCAGGCCGAGCAGAGTGTTTTACCTGTGTTTCTGCACTGCTTAAGGAGTGGAGGTCGAGAGATGGATCAGTCTTCAGCTCCGGTTCGGGAGCTGCAATCGGGGCCTTCACCAGGATCTCCTCCTCATCAGGGTTGGCTCCTACCCCCGAGTCCTTCTGCTCCCCACCGCCCTCCTTGGGCACATCGGTGTCTTTGTCCTCCTCAGACACCTGGGACTTGGGCCTCCTGAGAAAGGAGGAGAAGAGGCGGGAGAGACCCCGGCCCTCGGAGGCACGGCGCTCCTTCCGGCCCTGCTCCTCAGCCGCGGGCGTGTTGCCGTTGGATGCCTTCTGCTTGGGCCCCGACCCCTGCTCTGGGGATGCCTCCTGCTTCTGTGTGTTGGCAGCCCCTTCCTCCTCCTTCGCCTGCTGCTGCTCTGAGTTCTCGGGGTCCGCCGCTGGGCTCTTCTCTGTTGTCATGGTGGTGCTGTAAGAGAGGTGTGAGAGGTCAGACGCTGCGGATAGGAGTGACGAGTGGCTCGGTGCACGAGCAGACATAGAAGGTTGGAAGGGACCCCAAGGATCACGAAGCTCCAACCCCCTGCCACAGGCAGGGCCACCAGCCTCCACATTTCACAGCAGCCCAGGCTGCCCAGGGCCCCATCCAACCTGGCCCTGAACACCTCTGGGGATGGGATGTGACACATCTGCCACCTCACCGTCCTGTCCTGCTGATTCCAGCCTACAGAATAAGGCAACAAATAACTCATTCTGCTTGTTTTGACAGCAAACAGCTCTCTGGCTGCTCGCCCGTGCAGCCTTCACCACTTGGGCAACGCTGGCTAATGCCCTGGCATCACATCAACAGCTGGGCAAGCAAGAATGGTTAAAATCTGGGAACAAGGCAAAGGGGAAGCAGAGCCCACATGGCTGTCCTGAGGTTCGCTCCTTCGTGAGTCCCCTTCCCCTCTTGCACAGTGCCTGGACGCGGGGCAGATGAGGACACACACGTGATGAGATGTTCCTCCTCCTACCAAGCCATGCAAAAATCCCAACACGGCCCACAGGGGCTCAGAGCACTTCAGCATCCCCCTGCCCAGCTGCTACAGGAAGGGAAAATCTGCTGCTTGAGACAAAGCCCCCCCAGGCAACAGGAGCTGTTATTAGGTCAGGAGCTGCATACCCACCTGTGTTGCTCACATCTACATGACCCCAACACAGGTTACAGAACCTCAAAATGATCTAAGAAGGGGGGTGCAAAAATAGGATCAACTGCTGTGCTCGGAGCTGTACAAACAAACACCACCCTGCCCAGCACAAGGCAGACCCAAAGAGGCTGAGAGCACCTTGGGATTCATGAGACCTCTGCACTGCACCATCAAACATCTGAAAAATTTAAGACTAAAAGGCTTCCAAACAATCTCCATAATGGAGAGCAGATTTCTTCAGAGCTGTGTTATTAAGCTGATGCAATGTTTATTTCAACTTTAGCCTGGGCTGTTGACACAAAAAGATGGAAATCACATGCGGGGAATATCTATTTAAGGTATAAAGAGGCCCTAAAATAATCATGCTTTAGAGAGGATAGAACTAATCTTTGTGCACTGCATCACATGTATCTGCAGCAATAAATTGCCACTGCTTACGCAGAGCAAATAGCATATAATCCAATATGCCTCCCAATCCCCCAGCCCAAACCTCAGCACACAAACATTTCCACAGAGCACAAACTTAAGGAGCACCTTAAGTCACCCTCCTACCTATTGGTGCAGCCAACAATTTTAATTGAGCTCCAACTAATTGTCAAAATAAACAGAGTGCTTAAAAGACAAAAGCCTCCCCAGCTTTCCAAAGCTCTCTAACCTTGCATTTAATGCAAAAGCTTAATGTTATTGCTAAAGCTGTGGTTTATAACCAAGCAGCATTAGGGACCTGCTCTGACTTTCCTTCCCCAGTAATGCACAATTCCTGAATTTAGCAACGCTGCTTTTCCACAGGGGACCCCTGGCAGCCTGCTGGGCACTGTGGGCAGCAGAGACGCATCTGATGCACATCACCATGGGGTCTGTGTCCAGTTCTGGGCTCCCCAGTTAAAACAAGACAGGGATCTCCTATGAGGAGCCCAGCAGAGGGCCAGAAAGATAACGAAGGGCCCAGAGCATCTTTGTGAGGAAGGGCTGAGTGACTCGAGCCTGAGTTCACCTTTCAAAGAAGTCTTGCACGAGTTTGTTTTCGCGAGGTTAAAGCAAAAAAAGGCTCTTTGAGAAGGCTGTGAAGTCCCAATGGAAGGAAAGGCGCTGGCAGATGCAGCACTCAGCTCCCTGCCACGCTGCAGGACTGCCCCATCCTGAGCACGCAGCAAACAGCCGTGCACCTGCTGCCCAACAGGATGCTTAGCTGCTGCTTCCCTCTGTGTTTATTTTGAATAAATGCATTCCTAAGAACCGTTACCAAAACGCACGTTTGAAGTGCTCTGCTGTCTCAAAAACAAAAAGGCAGAATTACGGCTCTGGAAATCAGGAGTGAAGGGAAGGGACAGTAGAAGAGAAGCCTCAGCAAGGCGATAAACAAGACAGCCTCCAAACAAACACTTCCTCTGGATGTAGCTTTCTCTCTTCAATCACTAACATCTCTGGAAACAGCCTGTTCGCTTGCCTGGATTTCAAAGCAGCTAGCACTGTGCACTGCAGACAGCACTCATCCCAGAGTCTGAAGGTGGGACCAGCCTGACTCCAATAAACATCTCCACATCTTTCCTCTGCCCCCCAGGAATAGCGTCAGAGCTCAGCTTCCCTCGGCCAAATCCCCCTCCCAGGGCAGGGATGCGGAGATGGGCACGTAGGAGCACTTCCCTTCCCTGCCCTTCCCAATAAACACGGAATCGTGGCAGGGAGCCACCAGCACTGCTACACTCGAGCATCTCGTCGTAAGAGTTGAGCCCTGCCTGGGCTGGCAGCTGCCTCTCCCCCTTTCAAGTTTTATGCTTTCAAGCTCTCAACCCAAAGCAATGGAGCTCACAAGCGAGACACACAGCCAGGAGGCTGCGGTACTCCAGGAGCCCAATCCTTCAACCTTTGCTCAACAGCATTTTGTTCCCATGCAGGATATCTCCAGCAGAACTGACACAAAGAGCCCAGTTCCTGCTCTGCCGCTCTCTCTCGTTATTTAGACAAGAAGTGGGTTTTAAATACATTTTCTCCACTGCAGTTCTACCAGGCCTCCCAGCTCTCATAACACTGGATGCAGAGGGACTCGTTCCTTCTGGTTTTGCATTTGGAAGCACAGCGGCTCAGCTGCGCTGCCATGTTTGTCACTGCTGGGTTCTGGAGGGAGGTTTCTGGTCCAGTGGGGAGAGGGCATTTCATGCTACAGAAACACACAAAGCAAAGAAAAATTCAGATATGGTCCCATGCTGCCTTTAGAGATTGCTGAGTAAACTCCTCACCAGCAAAGCGTTCACGTATGGATCTGTATTTAAGCTGTATTTCAAAGTTTAAGAACATCCTACTTCAGACAGGACGTCTACAGCAATAGGAAGCAATCAGAAGAAAACGTCACTGCACGTGGTTACAGCAGGTCTTCTGAACCTACCAGCCCTGCAATCAGACCCTCAGCCCCCAGATGCCCCAACCCCTCTGACCTCACAGCTCACAGCCCAGCTTCCACCCAAGGCCCCATAGCATCACTGCGGGGAGTGCCGGTTTCCTTCAGCCTACACTCACCCTCCTTCTTTCTCCAAAATCCTTTAAACAAAACAAACCCCAGCCTTAAAAGGAGTAAGTTGCCTGACTGCTTACCCTCTGATATACACATTTTGATACGATGCTCGGTGGTGTTTGGTGAACAGAGAGGGGGTATCCACCCTCAGTTCCAACCCACACCAGTGTGGGCTTTCCTCCAGCAGATGTTGGAAAAGAGCTGTCCCTCGGGATGGATGCAGCCTTTGGGTCCATCCCTCCCACAGGACGTTCTTTTGTACCCACTTCCCCTTTCTTCCTCTTCCTCCCACCCCCAAAAAATATAAGAGCCACTTTTTGCATGAGGCACGCAGAAGTTGACTGCCTTTAAACAAGCTTGAAGCTGTGGCCAGATAAGAGGAGACTGCAACTGCACCCAACAACCTAAAGAAGAGAAAGGAGAGCCCCAGCAGTGTCTGAGAACACAAACCACCCTGCAGCGATGCCACACACCGTGTAACTACATGTAACTGCAGCCTTTTGCTAGAACACACTGCCTGACCCTCCCACCCAAAAAAGTGAGGCTTCACCGAGCACCACAGCTCCATCAAAGCCAACAAGAGACACTTCTGCTGGAAACAGAAATCCAACAGCAGCAGCAGAGCTTCTGTTTAAGTGCACTCTTTCCTAATCTCGTAACACGTGGAGAAAGCACACAGCACATCTCTGCACACAGCCGTGCAGCTCTGCTGCCTGCACAACCACAGTGTGCTCTGGGAGGGAAGAGGAGAGCTATGAGCTGAGCGTGTGTTTGAGTAACACAGATGATTTTTTGTACTACTAGGAAAGCACACCAGGACTGAGTGGCTTCATTTTTATTTTTAACCAAAATAAGAAATTCAAAGGCCTCTCAATAAATACCCCTAGAAATGGGAACAACTTTAAGCAGCAGAACCTCTACAGAACCACAACTGAGGCTATGGGACGACAAAGGTCCAACAAAGGGACAAAAAGGTCCAACAGAACCGTGCCATAAGTAATTGCTTTTGCAAAATTTAACACCTTTTCTTAGAGGCACGGTTAGCATTGAGTATCTCCTACCCGTCAGCTTCTGGGGCTGATGCTTTGGGTCCCGAACAAAAGGGATGCCTGCAGTAATGTGAGATGGGGGGGGGGATCTGCCTGGGCACACAGGGAAAGCAGCCACAACACAGATGGCACACTGGAAGCGCCCGGATTTAATTCTCACCAGACCAGCCCTCGTAATCTACTGTATGTCAGTAGCACCGTGGCCCTCTTTCATCTTCTGGGAGCGTACAGCTTTCCTATTTAAATGAGGGCAAAAAATAGTAGCTTACCATCTGCTGGAAGCAAATCATTTATGTCAAATTGAAGACCAGGCTTAAACAATGACCTGACTAAATGGAGCAGTAAGTGCATCACAACAGAGCAGAGCCTGAGCCCCTCCCCTATATCCTCACAAGCTCTCCCAGATGCTGCAGCCCTGGACGTCACCACGCAGGAAGTCATAGGCTCTGCTCAGCAGCAAAGCACTGAAATTTAAATGAAAACACGTGCATGATGCTCGAGCCCTGTCGACAGCAGTGGGTCCTGAGAGGCCGCCTGCTTGGGATGCGTTAGGGAAACTGGCTTGAACTTGGAAGAGGTGGACCAAAAATTGAGCAGCCAGTGGATGGGTTTCTTGCAGAGGCCGCCAGCACCATCAGTCTGCTTCCATGCTGTCCCTAATGCTGCAAGACAGAAGCAGGTCGGCAGCTTGCTAACAGACAGACTGCCAGGATAAGACAAGTGTCACTTCCTATTGAGCAGGAGTGACTCTCAGGACTCTTTCAGTCCAACAAAGCAGAACCAACGCCATCCTGCCCTGAGCACAGGGTGAGTGCTGCAGCTCACCCCATGCAGCAGCAGGTCTGCAAAGCAACCGATCCCCTGCAATGGAAGCAGCCAGCACCGCTTGGGAGCAGCTGTTGCACTGTTAACCCTGCAGCCCTATCTGCCCCAGGAAGGGAGGGGCTGAGCACCCATCCCCACCCAGCACAGCCCCAGCACCGCCGCCTGTGCCTGCAGATAGCACCCAGGCCTGCAGAGCATGGCACGCACTGCACGGGGCCAGAACCCAAATCTCAGCATATAAAAGCACCCCGGTCTCCTTAAGCAACAGTTACACAGAAATGAGCAGAGATCTCCAGTGGCTGAACAGAAGGGTTTTCCATGCATTATACATGAGGGTTTTTTCCCTGCGTTTATTGTAGAACAGCTTAGGTTGGAGGGGACCTTAAAGACCACCTAGTTCCAAACCCCTCGCCACAGGCAGGGCTGCCCACCTCTAACTCAGGCTGCCCAGGAGATCTCTGCTCTCATTCAAACCCTGCACTGTACACTCACAGCATCACAATGAGCCCAAACTTTTACCATTTCAGAAGGGCAGTGCCGACACCGCTCCGTGTTACACACTGCACATCCTCAGCACACACTCAGAAACTCAGGGCTGCCTCAACAACATCAACCTGTACTGCTTGTGATGCTCCATGACCCAAAGTCTCCCCTCTCCCATAGGGTGACTTCACAAACTGGAAAGCACAGGAGGTTCTGCTGGCATCTCAACACCTCTTGCACAGCGTGATGCCTCCATTGCAGCCCTCCACATCCTCACCTGCAGGCCACATCCTGCAAGAACCAATAATTCTCACAGCAGATCCCATCACTCAATGTTCCCTCTTCCCAGTTTCAGTGCTCCCCACTCCATGCATGCAACGCAAGGCAGCGGGCACCGCAGCTCTTCAGTGGTGCACAGAAGAGCTGAAGCTGGAGCATCCCAGTGGTCCTCTGCCCCACTCACAGAAATCAAAGCAGCCATTAAAGTTATTTTTCTGAGCTCAACGGCCAATTACACACAGATCACAGAACAGCTCGGCCCTGCCATTCCCCCCAGAGCTTCTCTTTTCGGCACCGTTTATGGCTGCAGCAGAACCAGCAGAGCAGACACTCGGCCTCGCAGTCATTTCACCAGGGTGTTTGTTTGTTTTTCCACCCGGCAGTGAAATCAGGCAGCTTTCCCTCTTAATCCTCTTAATTAGGGGTACGCAGCAGTTTTCATTCCTTAATTACATGCATCGACACATCTGATGCAACACATTTGCAAACAACCATTTGCACTGACGATGGCTTTGAATCAAAATTGCCGTCGTTTCCCACACTGCTCTGTGCTGCTGACAACACAAGATGCGAACCAGCTTTTCCAGCTTTAACAGGACACATTTAAACACAGCTCCAAGAAACGGCATGCAGTTTTCATTAAATAATCACCTGTTCTTCTGGCAGGTATTAAGCACTCAGTGGCCACGGCAGTGAAAAGAATCACCGTCGGTCTGCTTGGCAGAGCAGAGCACAGCTCCACGTTGGCAGAGCTAAAGCTCCAGCCCCAGGCAGCGTGCTCAATACTGACACAGGGGACAGAGGGACATTTTCACATCCAGCTCCGTTACTTTGGCGGCTCCGTTACAGCTGGACAAGGCACACACTTCAATGCAGCAGCTCAGCTGTCAGGAATCCCTTTGATCCTCCAGGAGGGCACGAACACCATTACCATGGCTTCTGCTGCTGAACCAAAATCATGATGCTGCTACCTTCTGCCTGCCCACAGGGCCATTAGGGCTGAGTCCACGGGGTGCCCGTGCTCACCAGCTCTGAACTGCTGTGCCCACTCCCGTCCTAATGCACTAATGGCTCACGGGGACGCAGCAGCTGGGCTCCAGCAGGCGGACTGCTGCATCGGCCACAGCAAAACAGCAAGCAGGGATATTAAATATCACCTTGGGGGGAAGAGAGAGCACGGATTAGGAAAAAAAAATACGTGAAGGAAGAGAGGAGGGCACTGCAGATGTTTGGCACTGCTGGAGATCACTGGAAACGTCCTCCGTCCTCTGCACAGCACCGCTCTGCTCACCTCCTGCACAGCCCTCCGGCTCACAGATGTTGCAATCATTTGCATGGAGGAAATGTGCACAAATGTTGGTTTCTTGGAACTACAGAAAAGGAAGCTGTGCTCACGCTGAGTACTTGCAGGGGCAGAGTTACAGACACATTCTGCACCCACATGACAGGGCTGTTCGCTGACATTTTCAGCTGCTGTCCTGCTTTCGGAGCTCGCTGGGGCTGCATAGGAAGCACTGAGCCTAATGTGGGTTTTGATTCTAGGGCAGGCACTGATACCAGCACTGCTGCTGCGTCTGAGTAGTTCTCCAGCAGCTTTTTTACTTCTTCAATTCCCCTCTTGGCAATCCAGCACAGCAGGAGGACACACTGGCACTAAGCACCACACCACACTCCTCCGTGGCCTCTGCGTTTCTGAACAGTGCACTGCAGCGCCTGCATCTCAAGCCAAGCTCAATTCTGCTGCTGATCCCAATGCCCCCCTACCCAGGAGTCCAAAGGCTGCTCTGTGAGATGCACTCAAACATTCCTCTCCCATCCTCACATTCAGCTGCACTCATCCTGTTCTCCTCCTGCATCAGAGCAGCTGCTCTGCTTCTCTCTCAGGCAATTAATAGTCCCTTGCTTTGTCTCCCCACTGAGCTTTCCCCATTCCCTCCCCCCCTTCACTCCCCCAGCTTCTCCATTTCACTTTACATTAAGCACTGCACCAGAAGCCTGGTGTCCCTGAGTGCATTAAAGAGAACCTCGGTGCAAAGGCAGACATTTGCAGGCAGACCACAGGCGTGCACCAGGGAACCTGGGGCACAGCTTTGAAGTTGAAAGAGGCTTTCCCTGCTCCCATGGTGTGAGGCTGGAACGCTCCTGGCTGAGACGACAGCAGCAGATAGCACGCAGCTCTTTAAATGGGGCAACATTAAACAAACAAATAAAATAAAGAAGCAAAAGCAAACAGAATGCAGCAGCTTTAGTATCTCCCCATCAAAATAAATCATCGTGGTTACAGTCAGCGGAAACTTTCTGGATGGCTACTGGTCCCGTGTGCCTGTTTCATTGAATCATTAAGGTTGGAAAGGACTTCAGGTCACCAAGTCCAACCCCAACCCATCCCACCATGCCCATAATCACATCCCTCAGTGCCACGTCTCCATGGTCCCTGATCACCTCCAGGCACGGTGACTCCACCACCCCCTGTGCAGCCGTGCCACTGCATTACCACTGTTTTGGAGAAGAAATTTTTCCTACTACCCAACCTGAACCAGTCCTGGCACAACTTAAAGCCATCACCTCTCATCCATTCAGCTTCCTGTTGACACATATCCTACAAGTCAGGTCTCACAATAATCCTCCCCTACACGAAGTGTGCACACACCCAACTACACAGAGGCAGCGCTGAGTGTTTGCTTTGACAAATTCTGCTTATTTTTCCCTTTTTTTTTTGCATTTCAATCCCACTTGTGCAACTGCCTCTTGCCCAACAGAAGCCTCACTGCCCAATGGGCCAGCTGAGAACCACAGATCTACGGGGACCCAGAGCAGCTCAGGTACCCTGCAGAAAACGAAGAACAGACATCGCTCTCATCCACGCCGTGGATATGAAACCTACTGGTCCTGTGCAGCTGACAGCAGCACCGGAGGCAGAACCCCACGTGCCCCATCCGCACCAGACACACGGCCGACAGCGGAGCCCACAGAACAATATTGCTGAAATCCACATTCACGGAGCACAAGAGAACAAAATGCCACACAAATCCTCTTTTCTGCAAGCTCTGTCGGTGTCATTGTTAGGGACAGAGCTGCGATGAGAAGAGCCTTCAAACGACGCCAGGGCGAAAAGGTGAGGAGAGCAAAAAGCGAATGTGATCTCACCCATCTCCACCAGCCAGATGGCCCGTGCAAGCTGCCTCTCTGTCCTCCAACAGACGCACCCTTAAGCCTCCTCCTTTGCATTTTCTCATGGGCAATGAGTTCAGGTTCTCTTTATAAACTGCTGCTGAAAGTAAATGGTCGCTTGTTCCTCGTTAGCGGCTCAGTGAGGTGATGATAATCAACCTGAGCGGGGTGCAGGACGCTGCGTGCAGCTGCAAGAAGGGTTTCTTTGCTGCCTTAAGAGGGAAAAGTAAAGAAGCACAAATGAAAAGCGGAGATTTCCTCGGTGTGCTGGTCTCTGCTTTGGAAGCACCCACCGAATGCACTTCAGCACTGCGTGTACAACCCAAGCTGGTTCCCACTGCTCAGTGCTGAAGAGACTGCAGAAACTGCTCCAAAGTGAATTAAACCTCCTACTTCAGGATCTTTCATTATGTTATCCCTAACGGAGGGAGGTGATTACAGATCTCACTGAGCACAGCTCTGTTTCGGTCCTGCTGGGCTCCTCGCAGAAGCACACAGTGGGCACCGATGGGATTCACCCTTCCCAGGCACCTCAACTGCTGCCATCGCACTTCCGAGCCTGTTTATTTAACTGTGCTCCTACCCTTAAGCTCCCATCCAATTACTGCTCCCAATTACTCAGCACTCAAGAGCCTGCATTAATTACAGAGCGCGCCCCGGATCGCGGGCGGCACAGCGCGGCTGGGAGCTCCTTACAGCGAGTCTGTGGATGAGGTGAGCCACAAAAACCTCTGCAAAATGACAGAGGTCTGAGGAACGGGAGGGACGCAGAGCCCTAAGTGAGCTCCTTGTCAGCCAGGGATGGGCAGTGGCTGAACCACACGGAGCTGGGGCTGTTTTGGGACTGAGCACAATGCCTTCACCAGCACACTGTGCCCGTTGCCATCAGCACTGCTAACGGGAGGTATTCTGCAACTTGGACTGCTCAGACTAAATGCCACCCGGACACAAGGCATTCTTCTGACGGATCTTGAGCAAATGTAACAGATGCATGCCAAGATTCCATAAACTTTGCTCTCTTTTTTGCCTTTCTACACGTAGACTTCTATTGCAGAAAGCGCTGTCGCTGTGCCACCCGTACGCAAGAGCTAAAAGCCAAAAGCAAATGTTACACTCCATCTCCACCATCTACTCATTTGTTCAATGCACGGTCAGTACATTTTGTTTCGGGTGGAGTGGTGCACTTTCAGCACAGAACTCAGGAGTTTGGGTCTGTGCAAGACTTTGAGGAAAGGGGAAAAAATAAAGAAGGTAAACAGCTCTTCTCTGACCAGCCTGTGTCATCTGTGACTCATTTCTGCTCTTCCCACCTACCTCAAACCTGAGCAATTTGGGAAGGAAGCTCATCTCACTGCAGGGCTGCATGGCACCGGGGCTGGGACCTGCAGCAGGGAGCCCATAGGAGTGACTTGGGCACAGCAGGTGCACACCTACATGAGAGACACAGGGGAACACGGGTGGTTTGTTTGCAGCTGTCACTGCTTCAGTGGAGCACTGAGACAGCAGAAAGAGCCCTTCTGCTTCGTGATGTTTTTCATACGAAGGGCAGTGATGAAACCCATCGGTGCTCACCCAGTGAACGGCTTGGTCACAGTTCATCTGCACCACAACAACGTCATCACGAGCACCACAAACAACTTCCAGCCTGCTGAAAAAGAAGAAGACTGCCACCCAAACACAACCCCAGCAGACCAGCCCATCACATGGGTGCATCTCACACGCATCCCTGTTCACAAACATTCAACACCAAAGGTATCCTGGTATGCAGATGGAAAAAGCCGTGCTGCTTTCTGCTTGTAATAAATGCAGATTGCAAACGTGGTCATGGCAGCCACACGGAGCCACAAGGGCTGTGCCAGGTACCACGTGGACTCACGGCCTGCATGACAAACCAGCCACTTACAAGTCAGATATCTGCACTGCTCCAAGTCAAACTGGCTTTCGGTTTGCACTTAGAAACACAATTCATTGCTTGGAGTGGCGAAGGCAGATTTTTCCAAACAAGCAACAGATTACAAGCCTTCATTCTGAACTTGCTGCTAAACAAGCTTATCAGTGCCAATACCAATGCATCTAAAGCATCTCGGGGTTATAACCTTTCATTTAAAGCTTGTGCAAAGACCTGGGCTCTCCCTGACTGGTTCACAGGACACGAACCCTCCTGGGCTCTGTGACTCGTTGCCAAATGCCTGCAGGCTGCAGCATGCAAACCATGCACCCAAAGAGCACCCTGAGACTGCACAACACCCAGGGAATGGGTGGGGAAAGCAAATGCAACAGAGGCACCAAGCTCAGCCCAAAAATGCAAACAGAAGTCGCATGCTGTACAAACGCTTCCTCCTGCAGAGATGGACGTGGCTGAGCTGCAGCTCGTGGGTGTGCTGAGCCCTAAGGAGCAGCTGGCTGCATTTATGCACCACTTCCCAAATCCTGAATTTGGTAGGAAAGCTCGGGTGCTGTTTTCCAGCTGAAGGGTACGAAAACATTTGTGCTTTTTTGTCTTAAATGAGTGACAGCACGTCTCAGAATATGTTCTCAAGGAGTGATTCTGCTGCAGTGGATCAGGGCAGGAGGAATCCCATCACAAAGCCCACACTTGGCCAGATTCAGAAGGTGAACCCATTTCCAAGATGGGTATAAACCTATCCATGGTTTTCAGCAAATCTGATCAGAGGGGCACAGCTCCCCTTCCTTACGATGCTACTCACAGCATAAAAGACCAAAGCCAGTGCTGTTACACTGAAATCGTGGTTAAGACTTTTTTGCATCTGTTTCTATGCCAAGAGCTGCTTTATGAGGTCTGCAGAAGCACAGAGGTGCTCCTCCACCTCAAAACAAGAGGGAAAAAAAAGCTAAGCCCACTGCACATCTATTCCCCTTCCTGCAATGTGAGCTGCACAGACCAAACCCAGACCAAAAAAGCTGCCTGGTGCAGCGACCAGACGACTCTCATGCTGGGGAGCCCGGTATAATTAGAGAAAGAAATAAAGCTGCACAAAAAGCATCACAGCAAAACACTAAATTTCACTTTAATTGCAAGGCTCCTTGCTTGGCTGAAGTCATTGCTCACCATCACTACGTAGCAGTGGCTCTGCCTCTGGAGGCACACAGACATAATGCTGACAGCTTCCACGACCCAGGCTCTCCTGCCCTATCCATCACGTGGCAGGACCTCTTTTCAATAAACTACACCTTTGCAAGGGGAAGATCTCTACTTGCTCATCCTCATTTCTCAATAAGCTACAGAGCAGCAGCAGCTGCAGAATGTGAAGCCAGGGGCGCAGCTCTGCACACCTGGGTGCAGGAGGGGAACATTCCCTGCATCAGTGCCCCAGAACACCATCTCACTGCAGGAGCAAAATGAGACAGAAAATAAAGTTGCTCCAGCAGTGGGAAACATCACTGCTTGAGGTGCTGGGGTTGGGTTGCAGCCGCTACATGGGAGAGCAGCAGCAACTGATGGACGGGACAGCAGAACGGCCTCGAGTTGCACCAGGGGAGGGGCAGGATGGGTGTCTGGGGTGCTCCAGGGTTGTGGGGATGTGGTTATGGGTTTGGTGGGATGGGTTGGGGATCCTAAAGGTCTTTCCCCAACCTCAGTGATTCTGTTCTATGATTTTCAGCCACATCCTGGGCGAGGGAAAGGAAGTGCACAGGCAGGAACAAACAGAGCAGACAGAGCTGCACGTAAACACAGGAAGCGTTTGTTGAAGACAGCAGTTAGGTGGGCAAGGGGGAAATAACAGCAGCCACAGTGGAAACAAAACACGTAACAGCAGCCCCAGAGAAAAGCTGTCCTGTAACAACACGTGCATGCTGGAAATGGGATCAGGGCAGCCGTGGGCAGAGGAATTCAGCACACCCTTCCCGTGCTGATGCCATCACTGCTGCTATTCCTCCTTCTTAGATGACCCTTCCCCAGTGCCCTCGCCAACATGAAACGATCAGTCAGAAACTCCAGCAGACCAAAGGCGGCCGATCCTCGTAATTAACTCTGCAAAGCAAAGCACCTGGAAGATCTGCTTTCCAGCACATCCGAACACAGCACAGGGCCTGGCTGCGCGTGGGCATGAAGGGAAGAGCAACACTGAGCCTGGATTCTTCCCTCCCAAATGAGCTCCTCCTCCTCCTGGCTGCTCCTCTTCTCCAAGAAATCATGGAAGTCCTCAAAGCCTTCAGACTAGAGAGACACAGAAACCAAACACCCAACAGACCTTTAGCTGAGAACACCCATTCTCTGTGCAGCTGACACCTCCCTGAGCCCCAAACGCTTCTGATTTGTACGCAGATGAAAGTTCTCCCTGCAGCTGCCAGCAGGCAGCCCACACTTCGGTTCCACACTACGGCACTCGGTGTGTTTATCCCCTGCGTCTCTCACCAGGTTCTCACTGCACACATTCGCTTTCAAGTTGGCAGCTGGAGATAACAGCAGAGAGGACGATGGGCTGGAGCGGCTCCGGGGCTCAACGCCTCTGCTCCAGAGCTGCTCAGAAGCAAACTGCAACAAATCCTTGCTGCTCTCTTGCAAGCTATGCTCGATCTTCTTCCTTCAATGAGTTCGGGAGCTGGAAGGCAACAAGCAAAGCAAGGGGGCTGCAGGAGGAGAACAGCACCCAGTAAAGCAGCGGGGTTCAGCCCAGCTGTGTTACCAGCCCTTCAATGCCCAACCCTCGGGTTGAGGCTTGCACCCATAGGAGCTGATGGAGGCAGGAGGAGCCCTGCACCACCTTCTGCCTCTACTCCGCAATTCCGCTACGCAGCCGTGTGAGCAGCTTAGTCATTTATTTAACGAAAAGCTTTTAATTATCTCTCTCACACACATGCATTACGTGGGGCGGGGAAGGGGAGGATATAATCAGCCTCCAACGGGTGACCCGCGTGTTCAAAGGAATTGTGTTTTTCATAGAAATAGCCAACTAGATCAAAGCTGCTGCTGCTGCCAAGCCCTGCCCCGGGCTGCAGGCTGCATCCACGGCGTGCTCTGCAACTGCAACTCATGCTGAGCCCATGCCTGGGTTTAGGCAGAGAGAGAGCTGCTCGTGTATCACAGAATCGTAGGGGTTGGAAGGGACCTCCAGAGCTCATGGAGTCCGACCCCCTGCCAAAGCAGTTCCCTACACCAGGTTGCACAGGTAGGCGCCCGCGAAGGTCATGAATATCTCCAGAGTAGGAGACCCCACCACCCCCCTGGGCAGCCCGTCCCAGCGCTCCGTCACCTCACCTAAAGAAGTTCTTGCCCACATTGGTGCAGAACTTCCTATGCTGCAGTTTCTGGCTGTTTCCCCCCATCCTGTCCCCACGCACTGCTGAAAAGAGTCCGGCCTCACCACTCTGCCCCCCACACCTCAGGTATTTATAAACCTGGACCAAATCCCCTCTCAGCCTTCTTTTCTCAAGGCCAAACAGACCCAGCTCCCTCAGCCTTCCCTCATGGGGGAGACGCTCCAGGCCCTTCCCCATCTTTGTGGCCCTCCGCTGGACTCTTTCCATGAGATCCCCATCTTTTTTGTGCTGGGGAGCCCAGAACCGGACGCAGCGCTCCAGGTGAGGCCTCACCAGGGCAGAGTAGAGGGGGAGGATCACCTCCCTCGACCTGCTGGCCACGCTCTTTTCAATGCACCCCAGTAACGCCGCTGGCCTTTTTGGCCACGAGGGCACACAGCCGGCTCCTGGTTCCTGAAGCAGGCTGCAGGCACGGCGCAGGAGGTCAGCGCACGGCTCTCACCTGCTGGAAGCAGGGCTGATGCGGCGCCATCACACAGCGCTCGCTCTCAAAGACAGACGGAAGGGAGAACTCTGCAAAGAGCTGAGCTCCGGGGCTGGGGGGGCTCAGACCCCCTGGCAGCACCAGTTAGAATGCTGTGCAGCCCGGCAGGACGGCAATGGGGCCGTGCTGCAGGCTGTGCTGGCTGCAGACACAGCAGCTACAGCAGGTTTGCACAGGAGCGTGGACCAGAAGTGCAGCAGAATCCGAAGGAGCGTGACTGCTCACACCCAAAGCCCACGCAGTTCCCCTCTCTGTGGAACTGCCGCATTAAAAAATAAATAAAATAAATAAATCAACGTTTTAAAGGGATTTAGGGCAGAATCAGAAGCCTTTGGGTTCAGTACATAATGTCGGAGGAATTACAAAAGCAAAATTTCAAGTAAACAGCAAACAGGAGTAAACAACCGACTGAGCGTAAGGAAACTAATAATATTAATCTGGATTAACTGCAAGCCATGGACATTCCTACCTAATCCACCCGATGGACAGCCACAAATCCCCGCCATGCCACATCCTACAGCTCTTGGCAACTTAAGGAACCACAGAACTGATCGGAACAGAGCAACAGATGAGAAGAATGCAGCGAAATCTTTACGTGCGGCCGCCTGTTTAATCTACAGAGGATTACAGCAAAAACCGAGCACTGCAAAACGTCGCTGAGCCCCAGCTGGGAGCTCCTCTCGATGCAGAAAGCGAGGCATGGGGCTTCCCAAGGAGCTGCAATATGGGAGGGTGGGACAACACAGACCTGGGTGAGAGCAGCAGGAGTGCTGGCACCCCTCGATGCTCTGAAAAGTTGCACTGGGAAGAAGTGCAGCCAGGGAAAAGGTGGTAAATTCGGAGGTATCAAAGCACAAAGGGTGGTGAAGAACTGGAAGCTATTCAAACCCACAGAACTGCTGTCGTACTCCTATGTAGGACCCTCCACGTTAAACCAGTGCCCGTAACAGCTCCACCTCGTTGCCCTTTGCTACCAGAACCCCACGAGGACTCAACCAGAAGAGAATCGCAGCATCACCAAGGCTGGAAGAGACCTACAGGATGAGGAGCACACACACATCTCCCACCTAAGCCCCCCCATACACACACACAAGCCACACATCCCTACAGTGACTTCAGAGCAGAGCAGCTGACACCCCGTGGCTCAGTGCCCGCGAGCTGCACAGCACAGCCACGCTTTGATCGCTAATGAATGAATTTGTAAACGAGGCTGCTCAGCACAGAAACACAGCATCTATCAGCCCCGCTTTGCATCCATTTCAATATTTGCTCAGCAAGCAGCAAATGGAGAATCGGAACAGACATGGTGCGTTTTGCTGCTTTCCCCAAATCAAATGCTGTCAATTGCAAACATCACATCCAGAACTGCCAGGTCGGAGTGTAACTCTTAAAGCACTTCTGGGCTGGAGCAGCACAGGGTGCTCAGAGAGGGGCGGTGAAGAGCTCTCCCCCCCCCCCCATCCCAATGGAGGTGCAGGGAAGGAGCACTGCCCCCCATCTCTGCTGCTGCACTGCCAAGAGGGGTTTGGTGCACGTCGTGATTGGGAGAGCAGATCAAAATGCAATTCTTCCTGTTCTTCTAACCTGGAATGATACAGGAGGAACAAAAAAAAAAAAAACAAAAAAAACTCGACATTTCTCTCTGCTTGATAAGTCTGATCCAGCTTTAAAAGTAAGGAGTGCTGCGTTTATCCCAAATTCAATCAGAACACAGACTTCACTGGGCAGCTTTGCCATGTCAGCAGAAACTGACTGACCCCACAGCCTTAATTCACACCAACCCACAGCGGAGGTGCATCCAGTGGTGCTCGAGTTTGGCACCATTTGCACATAACGTTCCATAAAAGCACCACCTGCAAAGCAGAACATCCCCACCGCCACAAGCACTGCAAAAACCTTCAGCCAGCTGCCAACGCCGTTATGGCACAAAGAGCAACTCCAGATCCACGTGGGGCAGGGCTGCAGCTCCCACCCTGCAGGTCTCCTCCCCTGGGGTCCCAGCAGCTCCCACCCTGCAGGTCTCCTCCCATGGGATCCCACAGGGATTATTTGACATCTATTACTGAAGAGTGAAACTAAAATCTGTCCCAGATTTGGGACGACCTTTAAGAGCCGTGCTGCCAGGCGTGCAGCTCTCAGCACGCGAAGCTTTAGGGGGGACCCCAATGCAGCCCACCCCAAACCCACGGAGCAGGCAGAGCGCAACACAACGCACACCTCCCACCTCCCCACGATGTCAGCTCCCTCCCGGCCCTTCGAACTGCTCCTACCACAAACCTCGCACTGCCTACGCTAAAAGCCAGCAGCGGTGCCGTGCTGCAGGTGCACTGCTGGGACCTCCATCGCATCGCCAACCACTTCCAGCAAATGCTCTCCTGCTGAGCCGCGGCCTTGCAGCACGCAGTGCTCCATCACACACACACACGGTGCAATGCACCGTGCAAGCAACCCCCCCCCCCCGCACACAGACAGCAGAACTTGCACAGCGCGCGCGCACCGTGCAATGCGTGCATCAGCCGCGCGCGCGCGCACCGCGCGTGCAGGGAGAGCCGTTTGCACGCCCGCCCGCACCCCTCGCGTACACGCGGGCGACGCATCACGCACGCAAAGCGCCCGCACACAACGCACGCACCGAAGCGCCCAAACGCCCCCCCCCAAAAAAAAAAAAACACAAAAAACACAACAACGGCGCGCGCCCGGACGCGCCATGCCCGCGCACACTGCCCCGCGTGCACGCGCACTTACCCACCCGCCTCCTCTGCCGTTCCTCACGCAGCGCACCAGGGCCCTGCGAAGAGCCCTCGGTGCGCTGCCGCCTCGGGGCCGGGCTGAGTCGAGCCGAACCCAAGCAATCCGAGCAGAGCCGCTCCGAACCCCCCTCCGCGCCCGCCGGCAGCGTCCTCCCGCCTTCCTCTCGCCCTCCCGCCCGCACTCTGGCTCTGCCCCCGGTCCCGCCCCCACCCACAACACTGTAGTAAGTTCCCATTGGTAGATCGCAGAGGGCGGGACGCCGCGCCGCCCTCCTATTGGCGGAGGGGAAACGGCGGCCGTCGGGGAGCGGCAGCGTCCCCCCCCCCGCGTTCTGCCCTCAGGGCTCTGAGCAGAGCGGCGCGGCCGGGGGGGGGACTCCATCTCAACGGGGGCCGGCAGCAAAGGGGCAGAAAGGGGCTGAGGGTTACCTCAGGGAGACGGAGAAAGGAGCCGGGGTGGGGGGAAAGGGGCTCTGAAAATCATTTCGTTACCGAATCCCACCCCAGTTACACCAAAAGCACCGACAACACGCCTGCTGCGAATGGCTGGCTTCGCTTCTTCCTCCCTGCGCAGCCCCACACCGACCCCCGAACCCTCAGAGGAAGCAATGGGAATTTCTTACATTCTTCACTCTAAGAACATTTTGCCTCGTGCCAATATTGCAGACATCTGAAGAACTCCCCCCTGGTTTAAGTCGCTTTAAGGAGTCCCTTAGAGATGGGGAATTACTTCAATAAGTCAGGATTTCTTGGTATTCAGCTGCTGCATATGGCACTAAGGAAAGGAATTATATCCATGCCAGGCATTTGTCTGTGATCTGTAAGGCAGGAGCCGTTCCTTGGAAGCTAAAGGGCTGCTGTGTGGGTGCTCTGACCCTCAAGCACTGCTCAGTGCAAACCACCCAGGACTGATGCACAGCGCCCTGCCTGCGCCTGTGCCGTGGGCACACAGCTAGCAAACAGCCCTAAGTCTGCCTGCAGCATCTTAAGAGCTCCTCGGCACCAGATTAACTCCAGCTGAGGTAAGTTCTTCATAAAAATATCCTTTGTAAGGTGATCCGATGCCCTGCTGGTAGGATTTGTGCGTTAACACAGAGCTCCCACTTTGCCACTGCTGGTGAACAATGTGTTCAGAGCACTACCAGCACAAATAATAAACTTCGCATAGCTCTCCATACCCCAAGGAGCTTCTCTACATGAGGAATTCCCAGTCTAAACAAAGGAACTATGTGGCATGTTGGTATTGGTGCTTCCTCCCCCAAAGCAAGGAGAATTAAGGATGAAGAGAAATAGTCAGGATTGCTCCAAGCCCTAGGAAAACAAAGAAAGGAAGCCAGCCAACTGGATCATTTATAAACCACTGTTGGAAGCAGGCTGGTGGTATGCATGCTGTACATATTGCATCCACAGTAGGCATGTTCAGCTTCCGTGCCACTTTGCTAGTAGGAGAGCATCTCGAAGGCAGCAGCAGCCATTTCACAGAGCAAACAAGGTGGGAGGAGAGCAGGTGGCTTTGCTGTGCCAGTGCTGGCCCTCTGCCCTTGGCTCCTCTTCCCAGATTCAGTGTCACCATCAGCGGTGCAGAGCTGGCCGATAGCAGAGGGCCAGGATGAGGCATAAAGGAAATCTCCCTTCAACTTCACAAGCATCGTTTTACTGTGAAACAAACGGTGATGGAGAGCAAAGATAGCTCTGATCAAAGATTTACCTTGGAGGAAGGGGCGCTTCAGCTAATGCTGTGTTTCTCCAGTGCTCACATCTTGATTTAGTGGTAGACAGACAGACAGACAGACACACACACACAAAAGCCTGTAGTAATTCACCTCCAACAGACTAAATTGCAAAGAAACATTCACAGAATCACAAAGAAATAGCAAACGCGGCATCGCTTTGCTACAGCATGGGCACAGTGATGGCAGCCTGGGACATCCACGCTCACCAGCACTGTACCAAACATTGCTGCAGAGATAAACCTCCCCCAGCCTGCCACAGCACTCCAAAACCAACAACCAATTCACTGCTGAGCAGGTTATTGAAGGGACAAACAGCACGCTCCATAGTCAAACAGCCTTAGTGATATTGTGAATCCACTTGGCAGCATGGCAGCAAGTGCCAAGTTGTGCTAAATCCAAGCTGCTTCTCCTGGTCTTTTCTATGTGATCCTCTATTGGAGGGTTTTTCTTTTATTTTTTATTCTTTTCAAACCACAGGAATTGTGCCATTTAAAGACCATCGTTGCAGAATTAAAACCACATGTTCTTTCTTGTGGGCATGAGAATCCAGCCACTCTGTATTTTTGGAACTGGGTTGGTGTATGTGGGTGCCTTCTGGGGAGATGGGAAGGGCAGAGGGGAAAGCTGGGCTGGTTCCTCTACACGTAGGAATTCCAGTCCCAGAACCCGGTGATTTTAAGCCCCATCACTGATCTGAAAGAAGCCGATGTTCATTTGATACAGTCTTTTGCTACACAGCAGACCAGCTCCAAGAAGGAGGAGGAATAAAATAGATGCAGAGCAGCATAGGCTCTCTCCAGGCTGTGTGCCAGCACAGGGAACAGCTCCCTGGAAAGTCAGCTTTGTTCCAGGGCTTAGAGACAGCATGCAAAGCATGTTTCTGCCAAGATGCCCCATTTAAAGATTAGAGGAGGTCAGCTTAAGATTGCAGGATTGAGTTTTCATATGGCGAGTGTTTCTATGCTGAGAGGAAAATAGTTTTCCTCGTTAAGTTTGGGTAGGAAGTATTAAGCATACAAGTGGCTGCACTTCAAGCAGCTAGCAAGTGCTTAGAAACCCCAGGGCACAGATTACAAGCAATGCTGTGAGTACAACTTAGTGCAAGCTCAGGAAAAGACAGCGTCGGTGTGGAGCTGTCATGGGAAGAGCCAGCACAAGAGAGACAAGAGACACTGACCGTGAGGCTGTGAGCTCTCCCTCATTTCAAGCATTTAGCACTTTTCCATTCCCTAACAGCCTTTGTGCAAAGAAGACACGACCAGAAATAGAGGAGCATGCTCACAGAGTGCCTGTGCTCCCTATCCATCACTAAACATTCCAGGAGATGCTGCTAAAAACCTTGGAGTTTGGGCAGCAGGAGCCCTGTGCCAACCTTCTACACCAAACACGAGCAGCCAGCTTGGCCAGGGACACAGCTGTCACTTCAGCAGGGGACACGCTCAGCTATGCAGCCTTTGTTGAAATAAACCTAAAAATAACAGTTAGTGCCACCTAGGGACCAGCTCTAAGGCGGGGACACAGAAGAGCCATACCACAAACAAAGAACGTCAGTGGCTGATTTACTCCTTGCACGGTTGAGAAGTCAAACTGCAGCAAGGAGAGGCAGTTTAAACAACGCCAGGCAGGTGTGGTTTGCACCACAGCTTCTCCCCCCACGGTTAGGTGAAGCTTTCACAACAGATTGCTCAAGCAGAGATTTGACTCCGCACTGCTGCTCCCCCAAGCTGGGCAGAGCATCCCTTGGCTCCGAGCATTTTAGTTCAGCAGACAGTGGGAAGCAACCATTCCTAGATCAGAGTTTATGGAAGAGCAATGTCAACCTAGAGGCAAGCTACAGCCAGGTGCTCAGAAGAGCTCTCTCATCTACAACAGAACATCACATAGAAGCTGGACCTGCACATCAGTGGGGGATACCTGCCCGGAGCTAACCAGAGACATTCACCATGGAGCAAATATTGCTTGTAAGCAGAGCACAGCCCACCTCATTTCTCCCATAAATAGGAGCTGAAGCACCCTGCTCAGTGCTGCTCCCCCACCTGCCTCCCTGGACCTTGCAGCAGGGTTTGTCTTAAGCTACTAACGGGATCAGATTTGTCACCCTGAGTCCTCTGTCCAGATGATCCCACAGCCTAATGCAGCATAGCCAGAGCCTGCTGAGAGAGGCAGTTCTGCAGGTGCGCAGTGATTAATTGGTGCACATTTCCATATCACAAATGAAAGAGAAAGAAAGAAAAAAAAAAAGACTTCTAAGCTCAGTTGAAATGCAGTATATTAACCTTTGAAAATGGCAGTCATGGATACCAGCTTCAAAAAGATTAATATCAATAGGGCAAAATCCCAGAGGGTAGCATCACATCGCCACCAGTTTCTCAGAAGCTTTACAAAATAAAGCATTTTGAGGCTTTATTTAAGGTCATATATTTCCCTGCTCGTTTTAGGAAGGAAACCTGAAGCAGTTCTGACTTATAGGCAGAACCCAAACACTGGGGTCAGGAGGAAAGGGGAAATCAGAAGGCCTGAAGAAAGCTGTGGGCATGGATGAAAAAGCAGGAGGGGAAGGGGTGAGGAAGGAAGCTTCAGCTGAACTGCTGCCATCGCCACAGCTAATTGCTGAAAGTCCCCCTGCAAAAAAGGTTTGTTACTGAAACAAATAACGCAGCTCAGTTGTGTGGCACATTCTGGGGGTCCACAAAGGCACAGCTGCAAGTTATCACGGTGCACACAGCAAACCTACCGAGCGAGAGATGCAGCAATAGCTGCAGAAGCCAAATCTCACCCCTGCGTCCCGCTTCCACCACACACCGCATCAGAAAGAAGCTAATAATCATGAAGCTGCCATCTTTTATTTCTAATTATTTGCCTCCACAGCAGGGTTCCTGCAACCATCAAGTAGGAAGGAAGCAAATCTCAAGGGAGTAACTGTTTTGAAGAGGGCTCTCAGCTGCCTCTGTGTGAATGGCTCTCCAAGAACAGCGGCAACTGCTGCACGCTGCCCACAGAGCTGGGAGCAAAGCATCTCTGTTAGGGCTGGATTGCAGCGTTGATTTTTAGGTCAACTAAAACAGCTTTTCTTATGCAACAAGGGATACAGAAAGCTCACATGCTTTGAGGTTTTTTGTTGTTGGGTTGGTTATTTTTTTTTTGCTTTCATTTAATTAGATGGTAATTCAGAAGGCAGCGCTGCTATTTTAAATACTACAATGAGAAGTGTTTCATTGCCCTCAAAGCAGTGAAGTGGAAGCAGTTAGCAAAGCCAGCCCTGGAACTTGGCACTGCTTTGGATTCTGACCACCTCTTCCGATGGGGTGGGACAAACAGAAGGGACACCCTGCTGCTTCACTGCCAGGAGGGACTTTGAGCAGAACATCTCACCGGAAGGCAAAAAAGTGGAAAACCTCATTTGCTCTTCCTCTTTGAGCTATACTTGGAATACACATTACAGGAAAGGCCCAGGTTTACAAAACAACAGCTGTTCAACAGCTCCATGCAGCAACAACCTTCTCTAGGAGCAGAATACCTTGGCCAATTAAGCAAGAGAGAAACGATTTCATGAGCAGGTAACCATCGAGGTGACAACATCCAGCTCACAGCACCACCATGCCTGCAGCAGGACACACCTCTACAACAAACAGCTCCAAACATCTTCCTGCCAGCTCACACCTCCCCTGAGCTCACTGAAGATTTCCTGATGGGCTTCAAATGACAGCACCGTATCTGAAGGTCCAGAACACAACCCCAGATGCCAAAGGCTCCTCTTGCTGCTCACGCAACTCAACATTTTTCTGTTTCTGCTCTCCAGCTCTTTGCAGCACATCTCCCTCTAGAAGCTGATGGCAGTACTCTCAGCATTGCTGCCCAACACTGCTATTAGGCCAGGAGAAGACGCTGACTTACTACTGCTCCCATGCATTTTGTGCTCACAGATAAGCCAGGTTTAAGGATGGAAGGCAACCTGAGCCATCTGATTTCTCTGTGAGGTAAGGGTCAGGGTCATCCCTGATCCACTGAACCTTTATCTTTGAACAAGGCACCACTCGGCCTTGTTTGCTGACGGAGATTAACACCAGGTTTCAACTGCCATCAGGGCAAAACCCCAAGCAGCAGGAATACTGACATACGTACACTGCATTCTGCTTACATTTTTCTTCAAACTCCAGCTCCTGGCTAGCAGGCTGCCTGCCTGCATTTCTCACTGTTAAGCCTTTTGTGCAGAAGGGTTTTATCCTGCATCCAAGGGACTGCTTGGGGTTTGGATGGCAGCTCGGCACCTCTGATCGAGGCAGATTCTCTGGTTAATTAATTATCCTTCTCTGAGAGACTCGGTAGCAAAAACCACTCATTCAGAACAGGAGACAGTCATGCAGCTTCCAAAGATAGCACTTCACTTGGTTCTGTGTAAGAACAACAGGTTCATACCTGGGTCTGATTCATCCCCAGCCCTCCCCTGTGAGGCACTGGGTAATAATGCTGAGTGGAGAATCAAGTCATCTGCTCCCAGAGCCTTCCTCTGCTGAGAGACCACACGAACCCACTGCACTGAGAGGATTTTCCCCCACGCAAAGAAGGATCTCCATGGCCATAAGCTGGAAGCATCGGTGCCTGGTGCACTTCTCCAAGCTCGCTGTGCATTTCCTGCAAGAAGAGCCCCAGGCTGCTCCCTGCGAAGCCGCACACAGCTGCATCACTACCCAGGGGAACCCAGCACAGCTGCAGCCTCCAGGGAGGCTCTTACACAACTACAGCACTGATTTAGAATCAACAGCTCTCGGGAGGAATCTGGGGAGGAATAGGGAGCACTGGTTGCTGCTACCGGGGAAAATTTCAACCTCCAAGTCTTCGCGTGCTGTCAGCCCAGGAGCTCACACAGACAACTCCATCTCACAGTCCTGGACGGACACTGCTATACGAAATGCCTTTCACAGAATCACCCGGGCTGGGAGGGACCTCAAGGATCATACAGTTCCAGCCCCCCTGCCTGGCAGGGCCACCAAACAGACACATTTAGATCAGGTTGCCCAGGACCCCATCCAACCTGGCCTTGAACACCTCCAAGGACGGGGCATCCACAACCTCCCTGGGCAGCCTGTTCCAGGACCCAACCACTCTCCTTGTAAAGAACTTCCCCCTAACATCCAACCTAAATCTTCCCCCTTTCAACTTAAAACCATTTCCCCTAGTCCTGCTCTTGTCAGCCCTTTCGAAGAGTTTACTCCCCTCCTGGGTGTAGGTTCCCTTCAGGTACTGAAAGGCTGCAATGAGGTCACCCCGCAGCCT